>OY730481.1:34096633-34696633 GCA_963422695.1 Xylophagus ater | reverse complement strand
GTTCAATATGATGTTTGATGCTGAAGGAAAATTATCGGCTCCATCTCTAGCTAATTGTTGAAGCGTTCGAATAGCTAAATATGGGGCACATGTTACTCCAAATGTTACCGTTGTAAGGTAGTAATCGCGAATTGATTCGTTGTATGAATTTCGCCATACAATTCTTTGATATTCAGCATCTTGTTGTTTGACTTTGATTTGACGGTACATTTTTTCGATGTCTGCAGTGAAAGCAATCTTATGACGTCTCCATCTTAATAGAATTGATGCAAGGTCATCTTGTATTGTGGGTCCCGTATAAAGAGTGTCATTTAAACAGACACCGCTTGTAGTTTTTCTGGAAGCATCGAAAACAACTCGAAATTTAGTAGTAGTACTGGTTTCTTTCTTCACTGCATGATGAGGTAAATAGTTGCATGTCAGGAATGAGACTTCATTCGTATTCCTTATGTTGTCATTTTCTTTGGTCTTCGCCTCTAGCATATGTCCTAGGTTAATATATTCTGATATGCATTTATGATATTCTTCAGAGAATGTTGGATCCTTTTGAAAACGGCGTTCCATTTGAAGGAGACTAGAAATTGCAATATCTCGCGATTTTCCCAATCCGCGATTTTTAGGCTCATGTATGAATGGTAAATCCACTTGATATCGTCCGTTGGAGTCTCTCATACAACTTTGCTGGAAAATTTGCACACATATTTCATGTTCAGGTCGTTTTGGAATCGGAATTGACATTTCTTCTATTTCCCAGAATTTCTTCAATTGTTCTTCTAAGTTAAATGCTGCATGAAAACTTACGATACCTCTTTTCGGATTTGCGGTTGTAATGTTCGGAACTTCACCAGATATTATCCAGCCAAAAATAGTCTCTTGAGCTATTGGTTCTCCTTCGTTTCCTCTTCGAAGGCCTCCGCAAAGTATTTTGGCATAAACATCTGCACCTAAGATAAGGTCGATTTTTCCTGGTCGTTTGTAGCATGGATCTGCTAATATCAAACCATCAAGATGACTAAAATCATGATGTTCAACTGAGTTATTGGGTAACCAATTTGTGAGAGTCTTCAGTATGAACGCTTCTATCTTAATGTTAGGTGTGTTCGATTGTCTCGTTGTTAAGAAGAAATTTACACAACTATTTATTTTACCTGCATTGCATCCACCTACTCCAGTAACATTAGCATACATTGATTGTCTCTTCAGTTTAAGTTTTTGCACGACAGTTTCAGATACAAATGATGCCTGTGATCCTTGATCTATCAAAGCTCTAAGATATGTTTGATTCCCATCATCCGAAATAGCTTTGATAACTGCTGTGGCCAAAAGAACTTGTTTGTTTCTATTGATTTGACTGCTTAAAGAATTCATTTGAAATGGAGTTGCTTCCGCATGGAGATGATGATTTGATGTCGAAGCTTCATTAGATGTTGCAGATGTCGTATTTTGTAACGAAAGATTGCTATTATTGTTTTGTTTATGCGATTGTTCAGCGTGTTGAATGTGTAGAAGCGTGTGGTGTCGTTTCTTGCAGTGGAAACAATTCATTTTACTGGGACAGCTCGCTAAAATGTGTCCTCTTCCTAAACAGTTTATGCACAGACCATGTGTTTTAACTTTATTCAATTTATTGCCATAATCCATTTTAAGAAATATGGGACACTTACGCAGATGATGTGGTTCTGAGCAAATAAAACAAATTAATGTAGTTTCAGAATGAAATGATTGCATAAACTTATTTTCGAATTTGTTTCTTGGTGGCATTCTAGATTCTTTAGATGTCGTTTTAGCTTTATCAAGCAATGCCTCTAATACCCTAAACCGAGTTTCAAGAAACTCTTTGAATTGAGAGAGTTTTGGTAATTCAATACTCGCACTTAATGCTGCTTCCCACTGTTGGTGAGTTTCAGTTGGCAATTTTTGAACTATCAAATAAATAATAATGGAGTCCCAAGTACTTGTGTCTATTCCTAAGTTTGTCAGCGCATGTAGACTTTCACATGTAGTATCCACAAGTTGTTTTATTCCCTCACATGATTCTATATTAAGAATTGGCTGATTCAATAGGTTTTTTAATTGCGTATTTACGAGTACTCTTTTATTTTCGTATCTCTGCACCAAAAGATTCCAAGCAGGTATATAATTCATTTCGGAAATTGGATAATGTCTCAAAAGATGCTCTGCTTGTCCCGTTACACTTGTTTTCAGGTAATGTAATTTTTGTACCGATGGAATGCGTTTATTATCATGGATTAATGATTTGAATAAATCATGAAATGATGTCCAAGATGAATAATCTCCAGAAAATTTTGGTATTGAAATTCGTGGAAGTTGTACTTCTTCACGTGACTCTGGAGTGGGAATTTCTTTCGTTTCTATTTTAGTAGATACTGCAATAGGAAACTGTTTCGTTTGATCGTCTTTAATACGACACAAAGCATCTATAAAGGCTGATTCAAAGACAGAGAAGAAATCTTTTGTGAAATATGGAAGGGCGTCTGAAGTTGTATCTTTACATAGAAGAATTTCATCATGCACCCTTTTGAACTCTTTCCAATACTCATTGAATTGGTTTATGCGAAACTGGTAATACGTTGGACTCTCCTTTCGATTCTTTCCGTCCTTTTTGTAATTTTCGAATGACTTACACATAGTTTGATATGCATTCTGTTGTTGTTCAATATATGTTTCCATTTCGTTCGACAATATATATATTTTTCAATAAAGAACTTTCTTTTAAATTTGTTAAAATCTTTAACTCACACAATAAATAATAAGAAAAAAAGGAAATATGAAAGGACTTACCAATCGACTTCGTCTAAAAAACACTCCCGACACGTAACCGTAACGGTTAAATTTCACTATATCACTGATAATAAAACCTTGAAATTTTCACTTTTTAATTTTCTTTAAGAAAACTCGTTTTCTTTGATATTTTCCATTGATATTTGGCTAAATCCGGCTCGAAGGACCAATGTTTTGTTCTGTAAAGGTTTCGAGTTTTCTTCAAGAAAACTTTCTTGATTTTTAAACAAAAATAAGTTGCTATAGAAAATAATAACACTTAGGTTTTATTATTGGTTTTTTATTTCAAATCACATACAATTGGTATGTATAAGTACAACTTTATTTGTTGTTTCTATACATTTGATAATTCACTTTAAATTCTAATTGTACAATTCAAAAAAAAATATGTATATATCAAATAATTATGAAATTGAAATAATCCAATTTTGATAAATTCTAGTTTTAATTATATTACAATTGCAATTGAATTGATTCTACGTTAAAAACACACAAAAAAAACTTTTTTTTTTTTTACTTTTGATAAGATCTAAGGTAAATACGGAACGAATTTTGATATAGTTGTCGGTTTAGAGATTTTCTTTCAACTCACAGAAAAAATCCTTTTTTTTCTTGTAAATTATAAAATACCAATGTAAAGAAAAGAAAACAGGAAAATTAACGTTCTATTTAAGTTCGTCGACCGATTATATACTAATTTCTTTACAAGGTCGAAAGAATGTTGGAGCCGAGCTTCAAACCATACTTTCGTTTTTTTCTTGTTTTTTTTTTTTTTTTTGTTTCCCTGTTGTGCATTTCAATTAACGATCAGTTTCATATCGATATTGGGTGACAGTTCAGATGTAAACAACATTCTGGTAAGAAAAAAATAATAATATTAAATAATTGGATTAATGTTTTATTTCTTTTAGGTATTATCTGGTGATGTTCATAGGTGAGTATTGTTCCATTCAATATTATTATTAACTTCTTTCTGATGCAATTTTATAATTTCAGGTCAGCATACTGATGAGTCTTCAACAAAAGACTACATTACTAAATCGTTGGAAACATATACAATACATGACCCAACAATTTTGGAGAAAATGGTCAACAGACTATTTACATTCCATGCAACACAGACCAAAGTGGCAAGGACTTCAACCTACATTGAAGATTGGCGATATAGTCTTAATTAAAGACGATAATCTCCCACCTACAGCATGGCCTTTAGGAAAAATTGAAGAAACATTTCCTGGAACTGATGGTGTAATTAGAGTAGTGCAGGTCAGAACGCAGTTTAAAAGTTTTCGACGACACATTCGCAAAATTTGCGTCTTACCAGTGGAAAGTCAACATAACTAACATTACAACAGTGGTGTCTCCATGTGGCGTCATGTTCAACCTTTGTGTTTCCTTCATCCCAATTAATCAAATTTTTATTCTAGAAAAAAGAAAAAAAAAACATGGAAAACGAAATCATCGATCTTGACATATTGGACATTGATAGTTACCTTGCGATGTCACCAATGGACGAATTTGACAGGAGTCTCTTTGTCAAACCAGGATTCGACATACTTACAGGGCAACCACTTAAGAAGTTACCAGAGAAACAACTTCAACAGCGAGATTTCATCAGCAACCATTTTTTTAGCGATCTTCAATTGGGACCAATGAACCAAACGGACATCGATTGCTACAAAACTCCGGGATACGACATTTTGACAGGACTACCATTGAAAAGGAATTCGTCAACTCAATCAACTCAATCAACACAAAGTCAACAGCAACATGAATTACCACAGCGGTCAACTCAGTTATCATGTAAACCAGTGCCAACCCAATCGATCAAAATAAACGGGTCCCATGTTTTTAATTGGAACTCCTTGCGACCGTCAAAAACCATATCCGAAGTCAAACTAAGAATAAAAAATGATGTTCAACGTTTCACCACAAAAGAAGGTGAAGACATCTTTATCCCAGGTAAAATTCTGGAACGAATTGACTTCGAAAAAATTAAAAAATCAACAAAAAAGGATTTTAAAATCAATTTACCGGATAGATATGAAGTCAGGTTGAAAGTATATGCTGACAACCATATCTTATTTCACCATCATCAAAAAAGACCAAGAGGGTCTACATCTAAAATAAATGAAAAAATAAGTACACCATAAACATAAATTTCAAAATAATGAATTAAATTTACAAAAGGCAGGCAAATGAATATAAGTCCTCCATACAAATTTAATTAGAATTTTTTTGAACGTGACCGTTCAAGGGGTTGGAGTATGTTTGGCCAGCACTGATCACAATCCCTAAAAATAAAATGAGAAAAAAAACATGTATTAAAAAAATGTCATTACTACAAAATGTAAACAAAAAAAACACTAACAACAACACACGAAAATTGAAATACAATTATTAAAGAAAATATCAAGCATTTTCTTTAAATAGTTACATTGTGTAACTAACACATAATGTACAACAATTTGCAATTATTCATATCACATATGAATATGAATTTTACACAAAACAAAACAAAATATCACACATGACAGTTCAAAAAAAAGAGAAAAATTACACGAACAAAATCACACTTAACTTTATACTTACAGTATATCCAAGTGTTTTAAAACCAACCGCGACTAATTTTCTACGGATGTTGGTAAATTTCACTATAAAATTTAATTAAATTTATTATTAATTTTATAAAAAACTAAAATGTCATACTCACCTGTGAGAAAGACAGAGATGACAAATTAGACAGAGAGGGCCAACATTTATAAAATTAAAATGGATGAACATATTCCACATTTTGAAATTAGTACTGCCCAATGTACAATTAACAAATTTCCCAAATAAAAAATGGATACATTATTCCTGCATTTTATGCGACCCTACGATTTTTCTAAGAAAAATTTCGTATAAAAGGCCGAACAAAATTGGGAATTGATCACTTCTTCTAATTATCCAGCAGCCTACAGGCCAATTGGATGAGATTAAAACCACTCAAGAAATTTGTGGTAAGGTTTTAATTGTTCCAATTGGAAATAATAGGTTATGGTGCAACGGCGATTGGGTTTGGTTTGAAATAAGCAATTAATATTATATTTTTTTTCAGATGTCATACTTTTTAAAGTCATTTTCATTTTTTTTTTCTCTCGTTAAATTTTTAATTTTTTATTTTCATTAAAAACAAATTTTTTTACGCCATTTTTATTTTATCTTTTTTATTTTTTTTATTTTTTATTATTTTCTAATTGCTAGATCTAACTTTTAGAAGAAAAGAATTGTTAAATTTAAGAAATTGAATTTTTTCAATAAACAAAAAATCGAAACGTAAACCGGACAATTTTCTTTTTTTCACGTTTGTTTCTCCAACAAACAGGTATCAACAAAAATTTAATATTAAACTTGGATTAATCGTGTTACTCAAGGAAGACAATTTATCACCAATGAAATGGAAATTAGGCAGAATTATAGAACTACATACAGGAAGGGATAATCTTGTACGAGTAGTTACTATTCAAACAAGCACAACAACAGTCAAGCGAGCAATATCAAAAATATGTGTTCTCCCAACCGAAGATAATGACAACATGCAACTAGATTCATCACCTTAATGAAATTTTAATTGAAATCAGGAGATTTCAATGCGAGGGAGAATGTTCGTATTCAAAATTTACAGTCCACTTTATTTCAACAACTGGATTTTATTATTTAAAATTCAATCACATCGTTTTAGAAAAATATAATAAAAATCAAATCGTATCACCTTAGAAAAAAACACATAGGAAAAAACAAAAGACAAGAAGAAAATCGCTTTGAAAAACAAGACGCATAATTTTTTAATATAATTTAATTAATTTGGAATTTGCTCTAAATAAATAATTTGTAATAACAAAAAAACGGACATTAATATTTTAAATTAAAACGCAAAACAGATAGGGTCGTTGGAAAACAACGATTTTGCTTCGTTTTTCGTAGCATTGTTGGAAAAAGACATTTTTTCTTCGTTTTTCATATCATTGTTGGGAAATTACGTTTTTTCTTCGCTTTTTCGTAGAATCGTTGGAATCAGTGCCATCTGCTTTAGTTCACCTGCTTCGCAGAAGATGAAACTAAGGTCGTCGTCCTCGGATAAAGGAAGCAGTGACGCAAATAAAACTGAGGAAGAACGGAAATTAGCGAATTAACAAACCAGACAAAGAATGACACAAATACGTGCTGAGGAAGCAGCAGGGAGTTCGCGTTCTGCAGCTTCAGATCTGCTTCCTTCTCAACAGAATGAACGCGACAGGCTGCGAGTGGTGGACGTCAACAAGCAACAGGAAATCAGCAAAAACAACAATGAAGTTGTATGGCGAATTCTTTCATTTCTCATACATGAACGAAGTCCAGCTATGGTGCACTTACCAGTACATTTACAAAATGGACAACGCATTTATTCCACAGCTGCAAGTGTACAAAAAAAAACCCTGAATCCACCGGCTACAACGTTAACTAATTTCTTCACGTTATGTCAAAATGACGCATTTGCGGAAACACTGCTGTATTCGGAAGTGCCTACGTATTATACATGGAATGGTAATAGAAAATTTTCCGAACTACGCAAACGAGCAGAACGATTCGACGGACAACCTGGTACATTTAAAAAAACTACGATAGGCAGACTGCACACCGTGCATCCCAATCAGGATGAGTGATTCTTCGCATGCTGTCGGTAAATGTGCCCGGTCCATCCCTTCCACCAATTGAGAATTGTCAACGGTGTTACACATGCCACTTTCCGCAGTGCATGTCAAGCTCTTAATATATTGAAGAACAACCGATACTGGGATGTATGCATTAATGAAGCGTGCAACACATCACATCCAAATCTAATTCGTGCATTCTTTGCAATCTATTGACCGTCTGCTCTTCCTCATCTCCAACAGAGTTATGGGAGAAATATAAATTGCACACGGCTGAAAATATTTTCCGTCAAAATGCAAGGAAAATTTAAAGATGAGTATAGATTTCATAGCAGAAATCTACAATGAAGTGTTGATAAAGAATGTAGATTTGTGCTTAGAAATCACGAACAAAACTCTCAATCAATTGGGGATACCGTCCCGAATCGATCTGCTGCTGCTTACCCAATAATATAGTTTTCATCGAATTCTCTTTATTTCTTTAATTTGGAAAATTTTAAGAGTCTTCTTTTAAATGCCTTCTCTTACTTTTTTGAGTTTCCTTATAAAGAAAAACAATAATAATCAAAAAAACCAATTACTTTCTAAGCTAAGACCACTCGATAAAAATTTTAAATTTTTTATCACAATGTACTACAAATTGAAACAATATTCAATAAAGAAACTACAAACCATTCGCATTTATTTCTCCTATAAGAAATTGTTGTGCACAATAAAAGATATGTTCGTAAGCTTAAAATACAGACACACATTTACATCTATATAAATAAAATCGTTTCTGTACGTTTGTACAAAATCGATAATCTCCGAAAATCCTTGATTGATTGGCTTGAAATTTTTATAGAACATTCCTTAGGAACAAGAGTAGGTTCTTACATACTGTTTATTTACCTATGCTACACCTGAGAATTTTAAAAAATCAATTTAAAAAATTCATCACTAATACAAAGACACAAGCATGTCTAAAGTCATTTAACTTGCAGCAAGAATATTCCAATATATACCAAATGTAATTCATGTATAGTATACACAAGATAGTGATTATTCATGCATATCGATATTAATGATGTCATCCCCACACAAAATAATATTGAATATTTCAGCTCATAATTTGCTTTGAACGAATAAGGACGCAGGCAACAATATGTAGTGCGAAAAAGATTTATTTTTCTTCCGGTGTTTCGTTTTCTTAGTGCAAATAAAAAAAAAAAACTGAATATTTGTGAATTAGTTTGTGAAAAAAACTTTTGTTTTTTCATTTCTACGACTGTTTTTTCAGTGCAAAAAGAGGTGAATTTTGTGACGTTTTTTTTTTCGTTACCATTGTTGGAAAAAGATATTTTTCTTCATTTAACGCATTTTCTTCAATTTTGTTGGCATCGCTGATTTCAAAATTCTTTTCATATCTTCGTTTTCATTATCATCGTTGGAAATTTGGCGCTCAAAGAATTTTCTTTGACTGCGACAGCGCTGGTAAGCTCTTATGGCCTGAAAAATCATGAGACTCAGTGGCCCTACCACTTTTCATTTCCTTTCTTTGTATTCAAAATTTACAGTCCAATTTATTTCAACAACTGGATTTTATTATTTAAAATTCAATCACATCGTTTTAGAAAAATATAATAAAAATCAAATCGTATCACGTTAGAAAAAAGACACACAGGAAAAAACAAAAGACAAGAAGAAAATCGCTTTGAAAAACAAGACGCATAGTTTTTATAATATAATTTAATTAATTTGGAATTTGCTCTAAATAAATAATTTCTAAAAACAAAAAAACGGGCATTAATATTTTAAATTAAAGCGCAAAACATTTTGGTCCAATCGAACCGGATTTATCGCAACGGTATAATGACACAAGAAATGGAAGAAAATTATAAAATATTATTCGCTCAGCGAGGCGTTCTTAAGGGCAAAGTCGCATGCATTAAAACATCATTAAGCAAAGAAAATTTGACTGTTTTAAAGCTGAACTTTTGGTCACGTATGCTCGCACAATATTATCAAGAATATAACGAAATTCATAATAAGGTGATTGAAGCTGACTTATCAAAGTTGGTAGAACAAGCAATAAAATACGAAGAATTTGAAGAAATTTATATAGTTGTGATGCAAAAATGCATAAATTGTCAATTTCAGAATCAGGTAATCAAAATCCAGTTTCCAATACTAATCAATTTCGAAATTCATTTAAGCTACCTGATATACCGTTACCTACATTCGATGGCACATATCAAAAATGGTACAATTTCAAAGATATGTTCAATGCTTTGATCGATGGAAGTTCAAATGCATCACCAGCAATTAAATTATAATATCTTAAAAATGCGTTAATTGGCGAAGCAAAACAAATATTAGACGAAACTCTCATCAATAGTAATAATTACGACAACGCATGGAAAAAGTTAGTTGATAGGTATGAAAACAAACGTGTTATAATCGAAAAACACATACAGGATCTCATCAGTGTCAAATCAATGACAACAGAATCTTAATCAGAAATACGAATTTTAATCGACACATGTACAAGGCATATCGATGTATTAGAATCGCTTCAATTGAATTGTGAAGGACTGTCAGAAATGTTAGTCATTCATTTCATAGCATCAGCAATGGACAAGGAAACTCGAAAATTATGGGAAACACAAATCACATCGGGACAATTAACCAAAAACAAGGAAACAATCACATATTTAGAAGAAAGATATCGAATATTAGAAGCCGTTGAGTCTAATATAAAGAGCACAATTAGCACAGGTATGGTTAAATCAAATAGAAATAAGTTTCAAGTTCAATCATCAAAGACGTTTATAACATCTTCATCATCGGGGTGCGCAATATGTAGCAAACCTCATAAATTCAAGGATTGTGATTATTTTAAGGAAATGTCAATACAAGATAGGTTTAACAAGGTCAAGGAACTGAAAAGATGTTTCAATTGTTTAGGTATCAACCACTCAAGTCGAGAATGTAACTCCATTAATCTATGTCGGGAATGCAAGAAAAAACATCACACACTTCTTCATTCCAACTCATCAAGCAATGCAAATATTGAATCTAGGGCAACAGCAAATGTGATCAAACCAAAGGAATCAAATCATATCAAAAACGAATCAAATATAATCGAATCATCATGTCATAGCAGAACTGTGAGCAAGCATGTGTTACTAGCAACAGCTATCATTATCATTTATGACAAAAATGGAATTGCTCATCAATGTCGTGCTATATTAGATTCAACTAGTCAATCGAATTTTATATCAGAAGAAATGGCTCAACGATTGTGTTTGCAAAAGGAATCTGTGTCAATTCCAGTCACAGGTCTAAATGAAACAAAAACAATAATCAAATCTAAGGTATCAATCAATATTAAATCAAGAATCAATGAATTTTCGAGCCATTTAGAATGTTTAGTTGTACCAAAGGTAACGAATAAGTTACCTGTTATTGAAATTGATATCTCATCATGGACAATTCCATCTGAAATGCAACTAGCAGATCCGTTTTTTAATGTTCCTGAAAGAATCGATTTATTATTAGGAGCTGAATTATTCTTTTATGTTATCCAAGCTGGTAAACTAAAATTATCAAGTGAAATACCAATCTTGCAAGAAACAAGTTTTGGATGGATCATATCTGGAACTGTTGAAACTCAAATGAACTGGTTAAGCAGAAGGCAATCAGTTTGTAACATCAATACTTCTCAAAATCTTAACGACTTACTTCAAAGGTTTTGGGAACTTGAGGAAATTCCAAATTCTAAATCGCAATTATCATCAATAGAACAGTTATGTGAAAATCATTCTTTGGTAGACGGGGACATTGTTCAGATATTTATTCGGACAATGCAACTAATTTTGTAGGGGCCAAAAATGAACTTGAAGGTTTAAATAAATTATTTCATTCCAGTCAACATAAACAACATGTCAATGACTATTGCGCATCCAAGGGTATGCAATGGTATTTTATACCACCTCGATCACCCAATTTTGGCGGTTTATGGGAATCAAACATCAAATCAACAAAACGGCTATTGAAATCAACTTTAACATCTCAATTATTATCGTATGAGGAATTATCAACATTAGTAGTACAAATTGAAGCTATATTAAATTCAAGACCGCTATCAGCAAGCTTAACAGATCCCAATGACATCGCTCCTCTGACACCTGGACACTTCTTAATTGGACGTGAAATGAAACCAATTGAAGAACCAGACCTACGTAATCTAAAACAAAATCGGCTTTCTACTTGGCAACGAATTCAGTAATTTAAGCAAACCTTTTGGCAACGTTGGTCGAAGCAATAGTTGACGCAATTGCAACAACGCACCAAATGGTATCAACAAAAATTTAATATTAAACTTGGATTAATCGTGTTACTCAAGGAAGACAATTTATCACCAATGAAATGGAAATTAGGCAGAATTATTGAACTACATACAGGAAGGGATAATCTTGTACGAGTAGTTACTATTCAAACAAGCACAACAACAGTCAAGCGAGCAATATCAAAAATATGTGTTCTCCCAACCGAAGATAATGACAACATGCAACTAGATTCATCACCTTAATGAAATTTTAATTGAAATCAGGAGGTTTCAATGCGAGGGAGAATGTTCGTATTCAAAATTTACAGTCCACTTTATTTCAACAACTGGATTTTATTATTTAAAATTCAATCACATCGTTTTAGAAAAATATAATAAAAATCAAATCGTATCACCTTAGAAAAAAACACACAGGAAAAAACAAAAGACAAGAAGAAAATCGCTTTGAAAAACAAGATGCATAATTTTTTAATATAATTTAATTAATTTGGAATTTGCTCTAAATAAATAATTTGTAATAACAAAAAAACGGGCATTAATATTTTAAATTAAAACGCAAAACAGATAGGGTCGTTGGAAAACAACGATTTTGCTTCGTTTTTCGTAGCATTGTTGGAAAAAGACATTTTTTCTTCGTTTTTCATATCATTGTTGGGAAATTACGTTTTTTCTTCGCTTTTTCGTAGAATCGTTGGAATCAGTGCCATCTGCTTTAGTTCACCTGCTTCGCAGAAGATGAAACTAAGGTCGTCGTCCTCGGATAAAGGAAGCAGTGACGCAAATAAAACTAAGGAAGAACGGAAATTAGCGAATTAACAAACCAGACAAAAAATGACACAAATACGTGCTGAGGAAGCAGCAGGGAGTTCGCGTTCTGCAGCTTCAGATCTGCTTCCTTCTCAACAGAATGAACGCGACAGGCTGCGAGTGGTGGACGTCAACAAGCAACAGGAAATCAGCAAAAACAACAATGAAGTTGTATGGCGAATTCTTTCATTTCTCATACATGAAAGAAGTCCAGCTATGGTGCACTTACCAGTACATTTACAAAATGGACAACGCATTTATTCCACAGCTGTAAGTGTGCAAAAAAAAACCCTGAATCCACCGGCTACAACGTTAACTAATTTCTTCACGTTATGTCAAAATGACGCATTTGCGGAAACACTGCTGTATTCGGAAGTGCCTACGTATTATACATGGAATGGTAATAGAAAATCTTTCGAACTACGCAAACGAGCAGAACGATTCGACGGACAACCTGGTACATTTAAAAAAACTACGATAGGCAGACTGCACACCGTGCATCCCAATCAGGATGAGTGATTCTTCGCATGCTGTCGGTAAATGTGCCCGGTCCATCCCTTCCACCAATTGAGAATTGTCAACGGTGTTACACATGCCACTTTCCGCAGTGCATGTCAAACTCTTAATTTATTGAAGAACAACCGATACTGGGATGTATGCATTAATGAAGCTTGCAACACATCACATCCAAATCTAATTCGTGCATTCTTTGCAATCTATTGACCGTCTGCTCTTCCTCATCTCCAACAGAGTTATGGGAGAAATATAAATTGCACACGGCTGAAAATATTTTCCGTCAAAATGCAAGGAAAATTTAAAGATGAGTATAGATTTCATAGCAGAAATCTACAATGAAGTGTTGATAAAGAATGTAGATTTGTGCTTAGAAATCACGAACAAAACTCTCAATCAATTGGGGATACCGTCCCGAATCGATCTGCTGCTGCTTACCCAATAATATAGTTTTCATCGAATTCTCTTTATTTCTTTAATTTGGAAAATTTTAAGAGTCTTCTTTTAAATGCCTTCTCTTACTTTTTTGATGTTCCTTATAAAGAAAAACAATAATAATCGAAAAAACCAACTACTTTCTAAGCTAAGACCACTCGATAAAAATTTTAAATTTTTTATCACAATGTACTACAAATTGAAACAATATTCAATAAAGAAACTACAAACCATTCGCATTTATTTCTCCTATAAGAAATTGTTGTGCACAATAAAAGATATGTTCGTAAGCTTAAAATACAGACACACATTTACATCTATATAAATAAAATTGTTTCTGTACGTTTGTACAAAATCGATAATCTCCGAAAATCCTTGATTGATTGGCTTGAAATTTTTATAGAACATTCCTTAGGAACAAGAGTAGGTTCTTACATACTGTTTATTTACCTATGCTACACCTGAGAATTTTAAAAAATCAATTTAAAAAATTCATCACTAATACAAAGACACAAGCATGTCTAAAGTCATTTAACTTGCAGCAAGAATATTCCAATATATACCAAATGTAATTCATGTATAGTATACACAAGATAGTGATTATTCATGCATATCGATATTAATGATGTCATCCCCACACAAAATAATATTGAATATTTCAGCCCATAATTTGCTTTGAACGAATAAGGACGCGGGCAACAATATGTAGTGCGAAAAAGATTTATTTTTCTTCCGGTGTTTCGTTTTCTTAGTACAAATAAAAAAAAACTGAATATTTGTGAATTAGTTTGTGTAAAAAACTTTTGTTTTTTCATTTCTACGACTGTTTTTTCAGTGCAAAAAGAGGTGAATTTTGTGACGTTTTTTTTTTTCGTTACCATTGTTGGAAAAAGATATTTTTCTTCATTTAACGCATTTTCTTCAATTTTGTTGGCATCGTTGATTTCAAAATTCTTTTCATATCTTCGTTTTCATTATCATCGTTGGAAATTTGGCGCTCAAAGAATTTTCTTTGACTGCGACAGCGCTGGTAAGCTCTTATGGCCTAAAAAATCATGAGACTCAGTGGCCCTACCACTTTTCATTTCCTTTCTTTGTATTCAAAATTTACAGTCCAATTTATTTCAACAACTGGATTTTATTATTTAAAATTCAATCACATCGTTTTAGAAAAATATAATAAAAATCAAATCGTATCACCTTAGAAAAAAACACACAGGAAAAAACAAAAGACAAGAAGAAAATCGCTTTGAAAAACAAGACGCATAATTTTTTAATATAATTTAATTAATTTGGAATTTGCTCTAAATAAATAATTTGTAAAAACAAAAAAACGGGCATTAATATTTTAAATTAAAGCGCAAAACATTTTGGTCCAATCGAACCGGATTTATCGCAACGGTATAATGACACAAGAAATGGAAGAAAATTATAAAATATTATTCGCTCAGCGAGGCATTCTTAAGGGCAAAGTCGTATGCATTAAAACATCATTAAGCAAAGAAAATTTATATATTTGTGATGCAAAAATGCATAAATTGTCAATTTCAGAATCAGGTAATCAAAATCCAGTTTCCAATACTAATCAATTTCGAAATTCATTTAAGCTACCTGATATACCGTTACCTACATTCGATGGCACATATCAAAAATGGTACAATTTCAAAGATATGTTCAATGCTTTGATCGATGGAAGTTCAAATGCATCACCAGCAATTAAATTATAATATCTTAAAAATGCGTTAATTGGCGAAGCAAAACAAATATTAGACGAAACTCTCATCAATAGTAATAATTACGACAACGCATGGAAAAAGTTAGTTGATAGGTATGAAAACAAACGTGTTATAATCGAAAAACACATACAGGATCTCATCAGTGTCAAATCAATGACAACAGAATCTTAATCAGAAATACGAATTTTAATCGACACATGTACAAGGCATATCGATGTATTAGAATCGCTTCAATTGAATTGTGAAGGACTGTCAGAAATGTTAGTCATTCATTTCATAGCATCAGCAATGGACAAGGAAACTCGAAAATTATGGGAAACACAAATCACATCGGGACAATTAACCAAAAACAAGGAAACAATCACATATTTAGAAGAAAGATATCGAATATTAGAAGCCGTTGAGTCTAATATAAAGAGCACAATTAGCACAGGTATGGTTAAATCAAATAGAAATAAGTTTCAAGTTCAATCATCAAAGACGTTTATAACATCTTCATCATCGGGGTGCGCAATATGTAGCAAACCTCATAAATTCAAGGATTGTGATTATTTTAAGGAAATGTCAATACAAGATAGGTTTAACAAGGTCAAGGAACTGAAAAGATGTTTCAATTGTTTAGGTATCAACCACTCAAGTCGAGAATGTAACTCCATTAATCTATGTCGGGAATGCAAGGAAAAACATCACACACTTCTTCATTTCAACTCATCAAGCAATGCAAATATTGAATCTAAGGCAACAGCAAATGTGATCAAACCAAAGGAATCAAATCATATCAAAAACGAATCAAATGTAATCGAATCATCATGTCATAGCAGAACTGTGAGCAAGCATGTGTTACTAGCAACAGCTATCATTATCATTTATGACAAAAATGGAATTGCTCATCAATGTCGTGCTATATTAGATTCAACTAGTCAATCGAATTTTATATCAGAAGAAATGGCTCAACGATTGTGTTTGCAAAAGGAATCTGTGTCAATTCCAGTCACAGGTCTAAATGAAACAAAAACAATAATCAAATCTAAGGTATCAATCAATATTAAATCAAGAATCAATGAATTTTCGAGCCATTTAGAATGTTTAGTTGTACCAAAGGTAACGAATAAGTTACCTGTTATTGAAATTGATATCTCATCATGGACAATTCCATCTGAAATGCAACTAGCAGATCCGTTTTTTAATGTTCCTGAAAGAATCGATTTATTATTAGGAGCTGAATTATTCTTTTATGTTATCCAAGCTGGTAAACTAAAATTATCAAGTGAAATACCAATCTTGCAAGAAACAAGTTTTGGATGGATCATATCTGGAACTGTTGAAACTCAAATGAACTGGTTAAGCAGAAGGCAATCAGTTTGTAACATCAATACTTCTCAAAATCTTAACGACTTACTTCAAAGGTTTTGGGAACTTGAGGAAATTCCAAATTCTAAATCGCAATTATCATCAATAGAACAGTTATGTGAAAATCATTCTTTGGTAGACGGGGACATTGTTCAGATATTTATTCGGACAATGCAACTAATTTTGTAGGGGCCAAAAATGAACTTGAAGGTTTAAATAAATTATTTCATTCCAGTCAACATAAACAACATGTCAATGACTATTGCGTATCCAAGGGTATGCAATGGTATTTTATACCACCTCGATCACCCAATTTTGGCGGTTTATGGAAATCAAACATCAAATCAACAAAACGGCTATTGAAATCAACTTTAACATCTCAATTATTATCGTATGAGGAATTATCAACATTAGTAGTACAAATTGAAGCTATATTAAATTCAAGACCGCTATCAGCAAGCTTAACAGATCCCAATGACATCGCTCCTCTGACACCTGGACACTTCTTAATTGGACGTGAAATGAAACCAATTGAAGAACCAGACCTACGTAATCTAAAACAAAATCGGCTTTCTACTTGGCAACGAATTCAGTAATTTAAGCAAACCTTTTGGCAACGTTGGTCGAAGCAATACTTGACGCAATTGCAACAACGCACCAAATGGTATCAACAAAAATTTAATATTAAACTTGGATTAATCGTGTTACTCAAGGAAGACAATTTATCACCAATGAAATGGAAATTAGGCAGAATTATAGAACTACATACAGGAAGGGATAATCTTGTACGAGTAGTTACTATTCAAACAAGCACAACAACAGTCAAGCGAGCAATATCAAAAATATGTGTTCTCCCAACCGAAGATAATGACAACATGCAACTAGATTCATCACCTTAATGAAATTTTAATTGAAATCAGGAGATTTCAATGCGAGGGAGAATGTTCGTATTCAAAATTTACAGTCCACTTTATTTCAACAACTGGATTTTATTATTTAAAATTCAATCACATCGTTTTAGAAAAATATAATAAAAATCAAATCGTATCACCTTAGAAAAAAACACATAGGAAAAAACAAAAGACAAGAAGAAAATCGCTTTGAAAAACAAGACGCATAATTTTTTAATATAATTTAATTAATTTGGAATTTGCTCTAAATAAATAATTTGTAATAACAAAAAAACGGGCATTAATATTTTAAATTAAAACGCAAAACAGATAGGGTCGTTGGAAAACAACGATTTTGCTTCGTTTTTCGTAGCATTGTTGGAAAAGACATTTTTTCTTCGTTTTTCATATCATTGTTGGGAAATTACGTTTTTTCTTCGCTTTTTCGTAGAATCGTTGGAATCAGTGCCGTCTGCTTTAGTTCACCTGCTTCGCAGAAGATGAAACTTAGGTCGTCGTCCTCGGATAAAGGAAGCAGTGACGCAAATAAAACTGAGGAAGAACGGAAATTAGCGAATTAACAAACCAGACAAAGAATGACACAAATACGTGCTGAGGAAGCAGCAGGGAGTTCGCGTTCTGCAGCTTCAGATCTGCTTCCTTCTCAACAGAATGAACGCGACAGGCTGCGAGTGGTGGACGTCAACAAGCAACAGGAAATCAGCAAAAACAACAATGAAGTTGTATGGCGAATTCTTTCATTTCTCATACATTAACGAAGTCCAGCTATGGTGCACTTACCAGTACATTTACAAAATGGACAACGCATTTATTCCACAGCTGTAAGTGTGCAAAAAAAAACCCTGAATCCACCGGCTACAACGTTAACTAATTTCTTCACGTTATGTCAAAATGACGCATTTGCGGAAACACTGCTGTATTCGGAAGTGCCTACGTATTATACATGGAATGGTAATAGAAAATCTTTCGAACTACGCAAACGAGCAGAACGATTCGACGGACAACCTGGTACATTTAAAAAAACTACGATAGGCAGACTGCACACCGTGCATCCCAATCAGGATGAGTGATTCTTCGCATGCTGTCGGTAAATGTGCCCGGTCCATCCCTTCCACCAATTGAGAATTGTCAACGGTGTTACACATGCCACTTTCCGCAGTGCATGTCAAGCTCTTAATTTATTGAAGAACAACCGATACTGGGATGTATGCATTAATGAAGCGTGCAACACATCACATCCAAATCTAATTCGTGCATTCTTAGCAATCTATTGACCGTCTGCTCTTCCTCATCTCCAACAGAGTTATGGGAGAAATATAAGTTGCACACGGCTGAAAATATTTTCCGTCAAAATGCAAGGAAAATTTAAAGATGAGTATAGATTTCATAGCAGAAATCTACAATGAAGTGTTGATAAAGAATGTAGATTTGTGCTTAGAAATCACGAACAAAACTCTCAATCAATTGGGGATACCGTCCCGAATCGATCTGCTGCTGCTTACCCAATAATATAGTTTTCATCGAATTCTCTTTATTTCTTTAATTTGGAAAATTTTAAGAGTCTTCTTTTAAATGCCTTCTCTTACTTTTTTGATTTTCCTTATAAAGAAAAACAATAATAATCAAAAAAACCAATTACTTTCTAAGCTAAGACCACTCGATAAAAATTTTAAATTTTTTATCACAATGTACTACAAATTGAAACAATATTCAATAAAGAAACTACAAACCATTCGCATTTATTTCTCCTATAAGAAATTGTTGTGCACAATAAAAGATATGTTCGTAAGCTTAAAATACAGACACACATTTACATCTATATAAATAAAATCGTTTCTGTACGTTTGTACAAAATCGATAATCTCCGAAAATCCTTGATTGATTGGCTTGAAATTTTTATAGAACATTCCTTAGGAACAAGAGTAGGTTCTTACATACTGTTTATTTACCTATGCTACACCTGAGAATTTTAAAAAATCAATTTAAAAAATTCATCACTAATACAAAGACACAAGCATGTCTAAAGTCATTTAACTTGCAGCAAGAATATTCCAATATATACCAAATGTAATTCATGTATAGTATACACAAGATAGTGATTATTCATGCATATCGATATTAATGATGTCATCCCCACACAAAATAATATTGAATATTTCAGCCCATAATTTGCTTTGAACGAATAAGGACGCGGGCAACAATATGTAGTGCGAAAAAGATTTATTTTTCTTCCGGTGTTTCGTTTTCTTAGTACAAATAAAAAAAAAACTGAATATTTGTGAATTAGTTTGTGTAAAAAACTTTTGTTTTTTCATTTCTACGACTGTTTTTTCAGTGCAAAAAGAGGTGAATTTTGTGACGTTTTTTTTTTTCGTTACCATTGTTGGAAAAAGATATTTTTCTTCATTTAACGCATTTTCTTCAATTTTGTTGGCATCGTTGATTTCAAAATTCTTTTCATATCTTCGTTTTCATTATCATCGTTGGAAATTTGGCGCTCAAAGAATTTTCTTTGACTGCGACAGCGCTGGTAAGCTCTTATGGCCTAAAAAATCATGAGACTCAGTGGCCCTACCACTTTTCATTTCCTTTCTTTGTATTCAAAATTTACAGTCCAATTTATTTCAACAACTGGATTTTATTATTTAAAATTCAATCACATCGTTTTAGAAAAATATAATAAAAATCAAATCGTATCACCTTAGAAAAAAACACACAGGAAAAAACAAAAGACAAGAAGAAAATCGCTTTGAAAAACAAGACGCATAATTTTTTAATATAATTTAATTAATTTGGAATTTGCTCTAAATAAATAATTTGTAAAAACAAAAAAACGGGCATTAATATTTTAAATTAAAGCGCAAAACATTTTGGTCCAATCGAACCGGATTTATCGCAACGGTATAATGACACAAGAAATGGAAGAAAATTATAAAATATTATTCGCTCAGCGAGGCATTCTTAAGGGCAAAGTCGCATGCATTAAAACATCATTAAGCAAAGAAAATTTGACTGTTTTAAAGCTGAACTTTTGGTCACGTATGCTCGCACAATATTATCAAGAATATAACGAAATTCATAATAAGGTGATTGAAGCTGACTTATCAAAGTTGGTAGAACAAGCAATAAAATACGAAGAATTTGAAGAAATTTATATATTTGTGATGCAAAAATGCATAAATTGTCAATTTCAGAATCAGGTAATCAAAATCCAGTTTCCAATACTAATCAATTTCGAAATTCATTTAAGCTACCTGATATACCGTTACCTACATTCGATGGCACATATCAAAAATGGTACAATTTCAAAGATATGTTCAATGCTTTGATCGATGGAAGTTCAAATGCATCACCAGCAATTAAATTATAATATCTTAAAAATGCGTTAATTGGCGAAGCAAAACAAATATTAGACGAAACTCTCATCAATAGTAATAATTACGACAACGCATGGAAAAAGTTAGTTGATAGGTATGAAAACAAACGTGTTATAATCGAAAAACACATACAGGATCTCATCAGTGTCAAATCAATGACAACAGAATCTTAATCAGAAATACGAATTTTAATCGACACATGTACAAGGCATATCGATGTATTAGAATCGCTTCAATTGAATTGTGAAGGACTGTCAGAAATGTTAGTCATTCATTTCATAGCATCAGCAATGGACAAGGAAACTCGAAAATTATGGGAAACACAAATCACATCGGGACAATTAACCAAAAACAAGGAAACAATCACATATTTAGAAGAAAGATATCGAATATTAGAAGCCGTTGAGTCTAATATAAAGAGCACAATTAGCACAGGTATGGTTAAATCAAATAGAAATAAGTTTCAAGTTCAATCATCAAAGACGTTTATAACATCTTCATCATCGGGGTGCGCAATATGTAGCAAACCTCATAAATTCAAGGATTGTGATTATTTTAAGGAAATGTCAATACAAGATAGGTTTAACAAGGTCAAGGAACTGAAAAGATGTTTCAATTGTTTAGGTATCAACCACTCAAGTCGAGAATGTAACTCCATTAATCTATGTCGGGAATGCAAGGAAAAACATCACACACTTCTTCATTTCAACTCATCAAGCAATGCAAATATTGAATCTAAGGCAACAGCAAATGTGATCAAACCAAAGGAATCAAATCATATCAAAAACGAATCAAATGTAATCGAATCATCATGTCATAGCAGAACTGTGAGCAAGCATGTGTTACTAGCAACAGCTATCATTATCATTTATGACAAAAATGGAATTGCTCATCAATGTCGTGCTATATTAGATTCAACTAGTCAATCGAATTTTATATAAGAAGAAATGGCTCAACGATTGTGTTTGCAAAAGGAATCTGTGTCAATTCCAGTCACAGGTCTAAATGAAACAAAAACAATAATCAAATCTAAGGTATCAATCAATATTAAATCAAGAATCAATGAATTTTCGAGCCATTTAGAATGTTTAGTTGTACCAAAGGTAACGAATAAGTTACCTGTTATTGAAATTGATATCTCATCATGGACAATTCCATCTGAAATGCAACTAGCAGATCCGTTTTTTAATGTTCCTGAAAGAATCGATTTATTATTAGGAGCTGAATTATTCTTTTATGTTATCCAAGCTGGTAAACTAAAATTATCAAGTGAAATACCAATCTTGCAAGAAACAAGTTTTGGATGGATCATATCTGGAACTGTTGAAACTCAAATGAACTGGTTAAGCAGAAGGCAATCAGTTTGTAACATCAATACTTCTCAAAATCTTAACGACTTACTTCAAAGGTTTTGGGAACTTGAGGAAATTCCAAATTCTAAATCGCAATTATCATCAATAGAACAGTTATGTGAAAATCATTCTTTGGTAGACGGGGACATTGTTCAGATATTTATTCGGACAATGCAACTAATTTTGTAGGGGCCAAAAATGAACTTGAAGGTTTAAATAAATTATTTCATTCCAGTCAACATAAACAACATGTCAATGACTATTGCGTATCCAAGGGTATGCAATGGTATTTTATACCACCTCGATCACCCAATTTTGGCGGTTTATGGAAATCAAACATCAAATCAACAAAACGGCTATTGAAATCAACTTTAACATCTCAATTATTATCGTATGAGGAATTATCAACATTAGTAGTACAAATTGAAGCTATATTAAATTCAAGACCGCTATCAGCAAGCTTAACAGATCCCAATGACATCGCTCCTCTGACACCTGGACACTTCTTAATTGGACGTGAAATGAAACCAATTGGAGAACCAGACCTACGTAATCTAAAACAAAATCGGCTTTCTACTTGGCAACGAATTCAGTAATTTAAGCAAACCTTTTGGCAACGTTGGTCGAAGCAATACTTGACGCAATTGCAACAACGCACCAAATGGTATCAACAAAAATTTAATATTAAACTTGGATTAATCGTGTTACTCAAGGAAGACAATTTATCACCAATGAAATGGAAATTAGGCAGAATTATAGAACTACATACAGGAAGGGATAATCTTGTACGAGTAGTTACTATTCAAACAAGCACAACAACAGTCAAGCGAGCAATATCAAAAATATGTGTTCTCCCAACCGAAGATAATGACAACATGCAACTAGATTCATCACCTTAATGAAATTTTAATTGAAATCAGGAGATTTCAATGCGAGGGAGAATGTTCGTATTCAAAATTTACAGTCCACTTTATTTCAACAACTAGATTTTATTATTTAAAATTCAATCACATCGTTTTAGAAAAATATAATAAAAATCAAATCGTATCACCTTAGAAAAAAACACACAGGAAAAAACAAAAGACAAGAAGAAAATCGCTTTGAAAAACAAGACGCATAATTTTTTAATATAATTTAATTAATTTGGAATTTGCTCTAAATAAATAATTTGTAATAACAAAAAAACGGGCATTAATATTTTAAATTAAAACGCAAAACAGATAGGGTCGTTGGAAAACAACGATTTTGCTTCGTTTTTCGTAGCATTGTTGGAAAAAGACATTTTTTCTTCTTTTTCATATCATTGTTGGGAAATTACGATTTTTCTTCGCTTTTTCGTAGAATCGTTGGAATCAGTGCCATCTGCTTTAGTTCACCTGCTTCGCAGAAGATGAAACTTAGGTCGTCGTCCTCGGATAAAGGAAGCAGTGACGCAAATAAAACTGAGGAAGAACGGAAATTAGCGAATTAACAAACCAGACAAAGAATGACACAAATACGTGCTGAGGAAGCAGCAGGGAGTTCGCGTTCTGCAGCTTCAGATCTGCTTCCTTCTCAACAGAATGAACGCGACAGGCTGCGAGTGGTGGACGTCAACAAGCAACAGGAAATCAGCAAAAACAACAATGAAGTTGTATGGCGAATTCTTTCATTTCTCATACATGAACGAAGTCCAGCTATGGTGCACTTACCAGTACATTTACAAAATGGACAACGCATTTATTCCACAGCTGTAAGTGTGCAAAAAAAAACCCTGAATCCACCGGCTACAACGTTAACTAATTTCTTCACGTTATGTCAAAATGACGCATTTGCGGAAACACTGCTGTATTCGGAAGTGCCTACGTATTATACATGGAATGGTAATAGAAAATCTTTCGAACTACGCAAACGAGCAGAACGATTCGACGGACAACCTGGTACATTTAAAAAAACTACGATAGGCAGACTGCACACCGTGCATCCCAATCAGGATGAGTGATTCTTCGCATGCTGTCGGTAAATGTGCCCGGTCCATCCCTTCCACCAATTGAGAATTGTCAACGGTGTTACACATGCCACTTTCCGCAGTGCATGTCAAGCTCTTAATTTATTGAAGAACAACCGATACTGGGATGTATGCATTAATGAAGCGTGCAACACATCACATCCAAATCTAATTCGTGCATTCTTTGCAATCTATTGACCGTCTGCTCTTCCTCATCTCCAACAGAGTTATGGGAGAAATATAAATTGCACACGGCTGAAAATATTTTCCGTCAAAATGCAAGGAAAATTTAAAGATGAGTATAGATTTCATAGCAGAAATCTACAATGAAGTGTTGATAAAGAATGTAGATTTGTGCTTAGAAATCACGAACAAAACTCTCAATCAATTGGGGATACCGTCCCGAATCGATCTGCTGCTGCTTACCCAATAATATAGTTTTCATCGAATTCTCTTTATTTCTTTAATTTGGAAAATTTTAAGAGTCTTCTTTTGAATGCCTTCTCTTACTTTTTTGAGTTTCCTTATAAAGAAAAACAATAATAATCAAAAAAACCAATTACTTTCTAAGCTAAGACGACTCGATAAAAATTTTAAATTTTTTATCACAATGTACTACAAATTGAAACAATATTCAATAAAGAAACTACAAACCATTCGCATTTATTTCTCCTATAAGAAATTGTTGTGCACAATAAAAGATATGTTCGTAAGCTTAAAATACAGACACACATTTACATCTATATAAATAAAATCGTTTCTGTACCTTTGTACAAAATCGATAATCTCCGAAAATCCTTGATTGATTGGCTTGAAATTTTTATAGAACATTCCTTAGGAACAAGAGTAGGTTCTTACATACTGTTTATTTACCTATGCTACACCTGAGAATTTTAAAAAATCAATTTAAAAAATTCATCACTAATACAAAGACACAAGCATGTCTAAAGTCATTTAACTTGCAGCAAGAATATTCCAATATATACCAAATGTAATTCATGTATAGTATACACAAGATAGTGATTATTCATGCATATCGTTATTAATGATGTCATCCCCACACAAAATAATATTGAATATTTCAGCTCATAATTTGCTTGGACGAATAAGGACACGGGCAACAATATGTAGTGCGAAAAAGATTTATTTTTCTTCCGGTGTTTCGTTTTCTTAGTGCAAATAAAAAAAAAAACTGAATATTTGTGAATTAGTTTGTGGAAAAAACGTTTGTTTTTTCATTTCTACGACTGTTTTTTCAGTGCAAAAAGAGGTGAATTTTGTGACGTTTTTTTTTCGTTACCATTGTTGGAAAAAGATATTTTTCTTCATTTAACGCATTTTCTTCAATTTTGTTGGCATCGCTGATTTCAAAATTCTTTTCATATCTTCGTTTTCATTATCATCGTTGGAAATTTGGCGCTCAAAGAATTTTCTTTGACTGCGACAGCGCTGGTAAGCTCTTATGGCCTGAAAAATCATGAGACTCAGTGGCCCTACCACTTTTCATTTCCTTTCTTTGTATTCAAAATTTACAGTCCAATTTATTTCAACAACTGGATTTTATTATTTAAAATTCAATCACATCGTTTTAGAAAAATATAATAAAAATCAAATCGTATCACGTTAGAAAAAAGACACACAGGAAAAAACAAAAGACAAGAAGAAAATCGCTTTGAAAAAGAAGACGCATAGTTTTTATAATATAATTTAATTAATTTGGAATTTGCTCTAAATAAATAATTTCTAAAAACAAAAAAACGGGCATTAATATTTTAAATTAAAGCGCAAAACATTTTGGTCCAATCGAACCGGATTTATCGCAACGGTATAATGACATATTATTCGCTCAGCGAGGCGTTCTTAAGGGCAAAGTCGCATGCATTAAAACATCATTAAGCAAAGAAAATTTGACTGTTTTAAAGCTGAACTTTTGGTCACGTATGCTCGCACAATATTATCAAGAATATAACGAAATTCATAATAAGGTGATTGAAGCTGACTTATCAAAGTTGGTAGAACAAGCAATAAAATACGAAGAATTTGAAGAAATTTATATAGTTGTGATGCAAAAATGCATAAATTGTCAATTTCAGAATCAGGTAATCAAAATCCAGTTTCCAATACTAATCAATTTCGAAATTCATTTAAGCTACCTGATATGCCGTTACCTACATTCGATGGCACATATCAAAAATGGTACAATTTCAAAGATATGTTCAATGCTTTGATCGATGGAAGTTCAAATGCATCACCAGCAATTAAATTATAATATCTTAAAAATGCGTTAATTGGCGAAGCAAAACAAATATTAGACGAAACTCTACGACAACGCATGGAAAAAGTTAGTTGATAGGTGTAGTAACGGTAGCTAAATAAGACACAATGCAATTTGTTTTTAATAGTATATTTTATTCGGAAGAGAGCTAGCAACTGACTGCTCTAAAATTCAATTGTCAATTTCATCTTTTTGTAACATACAAAAATATCGTAATAGTTTACAGTACAAAAAGGTACTAGATTTAGAAAGTATTTAACACCTCCTCTTGTAATAAAAAATTGATTTCTTTAGATAAATATTAACTATGCTTTATAATAATCTGATTCCTTTCTTATTCTTTCTGATCGTCTCAGACCTGGTAATGCATTTAACGTTGTCGTTGGATTTGGAGCAATAACTGAAGGAGAAGTTATGCCTGAATTGGTAATTGTGGAATCTTCAATGGTTTCTTCTGCATCATTGTTCCCCATATCGTATTCCTTGCTGTTTTCTTCTATTTGTTCGTTTCGTAATGTAAGTGGTATATGCTCGCAAGAATTTGAAACCCTTTTAGTATGCGAAGTGTCTTCTTCTGATGATTTACGTATTTGGTTTAAATGGCGTTTCCATTTACGTCCATCATCCAACGTAATTAAATAATGAAGCGTACCTAATTTTTCAGTTATGTATCCATATGCCCATTTGTTACTACCGCAATAATTTCGAGCTATAATTCTATCTCCAACAGCGAATTTTTGAATTGTTTGATTTTCTGTATGTGTATTCTTTGAACATATTGAAGGTTTTATAAAATCCAGTCTAGAACGTATTTCTCTACCAAACATAGCAAATGCTGGTGAGACCCCTGTTGTTGTATGTGGTGTTCTTCGGAACTGCAGTAAAAATTTTGCAAGTTGTAGATCCTTTGTACTGTTTTCGTCTGACATACTCTTCAGTGAATTTTTTAATGTTTGCACATATCGTTCCGCCTGACCATTTGTTGCAGGATGGTAAGGTGCAGTTCGCTTATGTACAATCCCATTTAATTTTAAAAATTGTTGAAAATCAGCAGATGTAAACTGTGGTCCATTATCTGATACTACAGTGATTGGTATCCCATACCTAGAAAATAATTCACGTAAAATTTTAATAGTTTCTTCAGAATTAATTTTTTTCATGATAAATATCTCTGGCCATTTACTAAATGCATCGACTATTATGAAGTAGTATAAGTTATTTATGGGACCTGCATAGTCTATATGGATTCTTTCAAATGGTGCCCGTGGAAATTCCCATGTATGTGTGTGTATTTGTTTTGGATTGTTAAGAGTTTCATTACAGGCTGTACAATTTTTTGCAATTCTTTCAATATCTAAGTCAATGTTTGGCCACCAACAATAACTTCTAGATAGGGATTTCATTTTAGAAATTCCCATATGTGCTGAATGTAATTCATTTAGAATGATTTTTCGCAGGCTTTTAGGTATGACTACTCGAATCCCTCGCATAATACAGCCTCCCTGTAATGTATATTCTTTTTGATCAATGTTAAAACGATCTGCAGGTGATAAAACTTTTCCACATCTAAGTCCTTCTAGCAATGGTAACAAAGTTTGATCTTTCCTTGTTTCTTTAAAAATATTTTGTATTGTAATTGGTAAGTTTTCTATTTGTTGTATTTCAAATAAATCAGCAGCTTCTAAGGTACTGGGTTTTTGTAGTTCTTCTGAAGTTGTAGGTAATCTGGAAATTGCATCAGCATTCCCATGCAGTTTCGTGTTTTTATATCGAATATTGTATACAAAACCTTGTAGAAACAAAGCGTAATGTAGCATCCTAGTAGCACTTAATGTAGGAATGCTCTTTTTAGGGTCAAAAATTTGAACTAGTGGTTGATGATCCGTAACTAATGTAAATCTACGTCCGTACAAGTATTGAAAAAATTTTTTTATTCCAAATATTATACCATATGCTTCTTTGTCAATTTGAGAGTATTTTTGTTGTGTAGTTGTAAGACTTTGAGAAGCAAATTGTACCGGTTTTTCACTTCCGTCCGGCATAATATGTGAGAGGACTGCTCCAATCGCATATGAACTTGCGTCTGTTGCTAAAATGAGGGGCAATTTTGGATTAAAATGACATAGTACCTGATCGTCTTGAATTTTTTTCTTTATAATGTTGAAAACTTGTTCACAGCTTGAGCTCCATACAAACTTCACACCATCTTTTAGTAAATTGTTTATTGGACGAAGTAAGTCACTAAGATTATGGAAGAATCTCCCATAATAATTTACTAAACCCAGGAAAGCTCGAACTTCTGTTTTATTTTCAGGCCTCTTCATATTTTGTATAGCTTCAATTCTAGATTTCATTTTATGAATTCCAGATTTATCTATAACGAAACCGCAATATTCAATAGAATTTTGTAAGAATTTACTTTTTTCAAGATTTATTTTTAAATTATGTTTCGATAATTGTTTTAAGACCCTGTCTAATATTTCCAAATGTGATTTATCATCTGGTGCAGTAATTTTAATGTCGTCCAAAAATACGGAGACACCTGGAATCCCATGCAGGATTTTCTCCATTTCTCTTTGCCAAATTGCTGGTGCTGATGCTACACCATAAAGTAAACGATTGCACTCATAAAGTCCACGATGTGTATTTAATGTCAAAAGGTGTCGGTCATCTGGATGTATTGGAAGATGTAAATAAGCTTGACTTAAACCAATTTTTGTAAATTTGTCGCCCCCGGCCATAGATGCAAATAATTCGTTAATTGTCGGAAGCGGGTTGTCATCAATTTGCAAAAACTGGTTAATTGTTACCTTAAAATCACCACATAGTCGTATCTTCCCATTTGGTTTTACTACAGGAACCACTGGTGTCGCCCAATCAGATGAATTTACCTTTTTCAATATACCCTGAGCAACCAAGTCATTTATTTCTTCATCAATTTTAGGAATCAAGGCAAATGGAACAGGACGAGCTTTTCGGAAAATTGGTGTAACCCTTTCTTTAAGGTGAAACCTTGCATACATGTTTGTTATCTCCCCAATACCGCCATCTGTGATGTTTTTGTACTTTTCTAATATCCGGTTTACCGCACTTGGTGATATTATATCTTTTACCGAATATATTTTAAAAATATTTTGCCAATCTATTTTTATTTGCCTTAACCATTCGCGCCCGATTAGTAATTTCCGATTTATGGGTACTACGTATAAATTCAGATTTAGTTTCTGTTCTTTATAAATCACTGGGACGGATAAATAACCCAGTACTTTAATGTTAGTATTACAATATGTCACTAATTTCAAATCAGTATTTAGTAATGTTTTTGTTGGAAAAATTTGTTTGAATTCTTGTTCACCAACGATCGTCACGGCCGCCCCCGTGTCTATTTCACATAAAATGTCCACATTCGCGATTTTAATATGTACATTAAACTTTTCGCGGAATTCATAATGTTCATTTGTAGTGTTTATAGTAAATAGTTCCGAAATGTTATTATCGATTTGTTTATTTTCAATAATGTTAATTTCATTTTGAGAATTTTTATATTTCATGCAAACTTTTTGAATGTGACCTTTTTTATTGCACCACTTGCATATTGTATTTAAATGTGAACAATTGTTCGCTAAATGTTCCACATTTCCACATCGATAACATGAAGTCTTACTGTTATTTATTTTCTTATTTTTGGTTATGTTATTAATGTTACTCGCGGTATTTTTATGTTTGTTTGTAAAGTTTTTATTAAACGAATTATTTCTATTGGTAGACGGATCCGGTTGCTTTCGATTTAAAACACTTACTTTATCCAGATCGCCAGATTTTGAATGCAATTGTGCCGCATTTCTGTGGGAAATGTCCATGGCCGAAGCCTTTTCCAATGCAAGTTTTAACGTAAGGTCAGGTACTTCCAGTAGCCTACTTTGTATAAATTGGTTCTTGAGACCAAAAACGAATTGATTGCGGAGCGCTGTATCTAAGTAAATCCCTAAATTGCAATTAATTGCCAGTTTCCGTAAAGCCACTAAAAATTCTTGTACAGATTCGCCTTCTTGTTGAGCTCGTTTACTAAAACGGTAATTTTCCATTATTTCCAATGGTTCAGGATTGAAGTAACTTTTCATTTCCTGCACCAAAGAATTGTACGTTCTAGAATTGGGTGACTCTGGTGATATTTTATCACATAATGTATTATATGCATCACTGCCCATGTAATGGAGTAAATATATTGTTTTTAAATCATCTTTTATATTAAATATCGTAAAAGCACCCTCCAAACGCTGTACCCAACGTTCCCATGAAAGTTTAACGGGATCAAAACTTTCAATGCAAAGCACCGTTTGAATGCTATGGCCTGACTCACCTGATCCAGTCGGGGCTACATTTCCAACATTGCCACTAGTACTCATTTTGGACAAACCAAAAAAATAAAATGTTTTAAAAGAAAAGTAATTTGCAATTTGTATAATTCTGTAATGAATTTATGAAATTTATTGAACTGTTAAACTGTTAATAACTGTTAAACTTTTTTTTTTTTATAAGTTCCGTATGTATTTGTATGGTGTTTTAATCCAACATGAATCCGAATCTTAAATCGTGTATTGTATTAATCCAAATTTTATATTGTTTTATATATAAAATTGTATATTGTATTTAATCCAAAATTGTATATTGTATTTAATCCCATCCTCGTCGCCAATTTCTGTAGTAACGGTAGCTAAATAAGACACAATGCAATTTGTTTTTCATAGTATATTTTATTCGGAAGAGAGCTAGCAACTGACTGCTCTAAAATTCAATTGTCAATTTCATCTTTTTGTAACATACAAAAATATCGTAATAGTTTACAGTACAAAAAGGTACTAGATTTAGAAAGTATTTAACAAACGTGTTATAATCGAAAAACACATACAGGATCTCATCAGTGTCAAATCAATGACAACAGAATCTTAATCAGAAATACGAATTTTAATCGACACATGTACAAGGCATATCGATGTATTAGAATCGCTTCAATTGAATTGTGAAGGACTGTCAGAAATGTTAGTCATTCATTTCATAGCATCAGCAATGGACAAGGAAACTCGAAAATTATGGGAAACACAAATCACATCGGGACAATTAACCAAAAACAAGGAAACAATCACATATTTAGAAGAAAGATATCGAATATTAGAAGCCGTTGAGTCTAATATAAAGAGCACAATTAGCACAGGTATGGTTAAATCAAATAGAAATAAGTTTCAAGTTCAATCATCAAAGACGTTTATAACATCTTCATCATCGGGGTGCGCAATATGTAGCAAACCTCATAAATTCAAGGATTGTGATTATTTTAAGGAAATGTCAATACAAGATAGGTTTAACAAGGTCAAGGAACTGAAAAGATGTTTCAATTGTTTAGGTATCAACCACTCAAGTCGAGAATGTAACTCCATTAATCTATGTCGGGAATGCAAGGAAAAACATCACACACTTCCTCATTTCAACTCATCAAGCAATGCAAATATTGAATCTAAGGCAACAGCAAATGTGATCAAACCAAAGGAATCAAATCATATCAAAAACGAATCAAATGTAATCGAATCATCATGTCATAGCAGAACTGTGAGCAAGCATGTGTTACTAGCAACAGCTATCATTATCATTTATGACAAAAATGGAATTGCTCATCAATGTCGTGCTATATTAGATTCAACTAGTCAATCGAATTTTATATCAGAAGAAATGGCTCAACGATTGTGTTTGCAAAAGGAATCTGTGTCAATTCCAGTCACAGGTGTAAATGAAACAAAAACAATAATCAAATCTAAGGTATCAATCAATATTAAATCAAGAATCAATGAATTTTCGAGCCATTTAGAATGTTTAGTTGTACCAAAGGTAACGAATAAGTTACCTGTTATTGAAATTGATATCTCATCATGGACAATTCCATCTGAAATGCAACTAGCAGATCCGTTTTTTAATGTTCCTGAAAGAATCGATTTATTATTAGGAGCTGAATTATTCTTTTATGTTATCCAAGCTGGTAAACTAAAATTATCAAGTGAAATACCAATCTTGCAAGAAACAAGTTTTGGATGGATCATATCTGGAACTGTTGAAACTCAAATGAACTGGTTAAGCAGAAGGCAATCAGTTTGTAACATCAATACTTCTCAAAATCTTAACGACTTACTTCAAAGGTTTTGGGAACTTGAGGAAATTCCAAATTCTAAATCGCAATTATCATCAATAGAACAGTTATGTGAAAATCATTCTTTGGTAGACGGGGACATTGTTCAGATATTTATTCGGACAATGCAACTAATTTTGTAGGGGCCAAAAATGAACTTGGAGGTTTAAATAAATTATTTCATTCCAGTCAACATAAACAACATGTCAATGACTATTGCGTATCCAAGGGTATGCAATGGTATTTTATACCACCTCGATCACCCAATTTTGGCGGTTTATGGAAATCAAACATCAAATCAACAAAACGGCTATTGAAATCAACTTTAACATCTCAATTATTATCGTATGAGGAATTATCAACATTAGTAGTACAAATTGAAGCTATATTAAATTCAAGACCGCTATCAGCAAGCTTAACAGATCCCAATGACATCGCTCCTCTGACACCTGGACACTTCTTAATTGGACGTGAAATGAAACCAATTGAAGAACCAGACCTACGTAATCTAAAACAAAATCGGCTTTCTATTTGGCAACGAATTCAGTAATTTAAGCAAACCTTTTGGCAACGTTGGTCGAAGCAATACTTGACGCAATTGCAACAACGCACCAAATGGTATCAACAAAAATTTAATATTAAACTTGGATTAATCGTGTTACTCAAGGAAGACAATTTATCACCAATGAAATGGAAATTAGGCAGAATTATAGAACTACATACAGGAAGGGATAATCTTGTACGAGTAGTTACTATTCAAACAAGCACAACAACAGTCAAGCGAGCAATATCAAAAATATGTGTTCTCCCAACCGAAGATAATGACAACATGGAACTAGATTCATCACCTTAATGAAATTTTAATTGAAATCAGGAGGTTTCAATGCGAGGGAGAATGTTCGTATTCAAAATTTACAGTCCACTTTATTTCAACAACTGGATTTTATTATTTAAAATTCAATCACATCGTTTTAGAAAAATATAATAAAAATCAAATCGTATCACCTTAGAAAAAAACACACAGGAAAAAACAAAAGACAAGAAGAAAATCGCTTTGAAAAACAAGACGCATAATTTTTTAATATAATTTAATTAATTTGGAATTTGCTCTAAATAAATAATTTGTAAAAACAAAAAAACGGGCATTAATATTTTAAATTAAAACGCAAAACAGATAGGGTCGTTGGAAAACAACGATTTTGCTTCGTTTTTCGTAGCATTGTTGGAAAAAGACATTTTTTCTTCGTTTTTCATATCATTGTTGGGAAATTACGTTTTTTCTTCGCTTTTTCGTAGAATCGTTGGAATCAGTGCCATCTGCTTTAGTTCACCTGCTTCGCAGAAGATGAAACTTAGGTCGTCGTCCTCGGATAAAGGAAGCAGTGACGCAAATAAAACTGAGGAAGAACGGAAATTAGCGAATTAACAAACCAGACAAAGAATGACACAAATACGTGCTGAGGAAGCAGCAGGGAGTTCGCGTTCTGCAGCTTCAGATCTGCTTCCTTCTCAACAGAATGAACGCGACAGGCTGCGAGTGGTGGACGTCAACAAGCAACAGGAAATCAGCAAAAACAACAATGAAGTTGTATGGCGAATTCTTTCATTTCTCATACATGAAAGAAGTCCAGCTATGGTGCACTTACCAGTACATTTACAAAATGGACAACGCATTTATTCCACAGCTGTAAGTGTGCAAAAAAAAACCCTGAATCCACCGGCTACAACGTTAACTAATTTCTTCACGTTATGTCAAAATGACGCATTTGCGGAAACACTGCTGTATTCGGAAGTGCCTACGTATTATACATGGAATGGTAATAGAAAATCTTTCGAACTACGCAAACGAGCAGAACGATTCGACGGACAACCTGGTACATTTAAAAAAACTACGATAGGCAGACTGCACACCGTGCATCCCAATCAGGATGAGTGATTCTTCGCATGCTGTCGGTAAATGTGCCCGGTCCATTCCTTCCACCAATTGAGAATTGTCAACGGTGTTACACATGCCACTTTCCGCAGTGCATGTCAAGCTCTTAATTTATTGAAGAACAACCGATACTGGGATGTATGCATTAATGAAGCGTGCAACACATCACATCCAAATCTAATTCGTGCATTCTTTGCAATCTATTGACCGTCTGCTCTTCCTCATCTCCAACAGAGTTATGGGAGAAATATAAATTGCACACAGCTGAAAATATTTTCCGTCAAAATGCAAGGAAAATTTAAAGATGAGTATAGATTTCATAGCAGAAATCTACAATGAAGTGTTGATAAAGAATGTAGATTTGTGCTTAGAAATCACGAACAAAACTCTCAATCAATTGGGGATACCGTCCCGAATCGATCTGCTGCTGCTTACCCAATAATATAGTTTTCATCGAATTCTCTTTATTTCTTTAATTTGGAAAATTTTAAGAGTCTTCTTTTAAATGCCTTCTCTTACTTTTTTGATTTTCCTTATAAAGAAAAACAATAATAATCAAAAAAACCAATTACTTTCTAAGCTAAGACCACTCGATAAAAATTTTAAATTTTTTATCACAATGTACTACAAATTGAAACAATATTCAATAAAGAAACTACAAACCATTCGCATTTATTTCTCCTATAAGAAATTGTTGTGCACAATAAAAGATATGTTCGTAAGCTTAAAATACAGACACACATTTACATCTATATAAATAAAATCGTTTCTGTACGTTTGTACAAAATCGATAATCTCCGAAAATCCTTGATTGATTGGCTTGAAATTTTTATAGAACATTCCTTAGGAACAAGAGTAGGTTCTTACATACTGTTTATTTACCTATGCTACACCTGAGAATTTTAAAAAATCAATTTAAAAAATTCATCACTAATACAAAGACACAAGCATGTCTAAAGTCATTTAACTTGCAGCAAGAATATTCCAATATATACCAAATGTAATTCATGTATAGTATACACAAGATAGTGATTATTCATGCATATCGTTATTAATGATGTCATCCCCACACAAAATAATATTGAATATTTCAGCTCATAATTTGCTTGGACGAATAAGGACACGGGCAACAATATGTAGTGCGAAAAAGATTTATTTTTCTTCCGGTGTTTCGTTTTCTTAGTGCAAATAAAAAAAAAAACTGAATATTTGTGAATTAGTTTGTGGAAAAAACGTTTGTTTTTTCATTTCTACGACTGTTTTTTCAGTGCAAAAAGAGGTGAATTTTGTGACGTTTTTTTTTCGTTACCATTGTTGGAAAAAGATATTTTTCTTCATTTAACGCATTTTCTTCAATTTTGTTGGCATCGCTGATTTCAAAATTCTTTTCATATCTTCGTTTTCATTATCATCGTTGGAAATTTGGCGCTCAAAGAATTTTCTTTGACTGCGACAGCGCTGGTAAGCTCTTATGGCCTGAAAAATCATGAGACTCAGTGGCCCTACCACTTTTCATTTCCTTTCTTTGTATTCAAAATTTACAGTCCAATTTATTTCAACAACTGGATTTTATTATTTAAAATTCAATCACATCGTTTTAGAAAAATATAATAAAAATCAAATCGTATCACGTTAGAAAAAAGACACACAGGAAAAAACAAAAGACAAGAAGAAAATCGCTTTGAAAAAGAAGACGCATAGTTTTTATAATATAATTTAATTAATTTGGAATTTGCTCTAAATAAATAATTTCTAAAAACAAAAAAACGGGCATTAATATTTTAAATTAAAGCGCAAAACATTTTGGTCCAATCGAACCGGATTTATCGCAACGGTATAATGACATATTATTCGCTCAGCGAGGCGTTCTTAAGGGCAAAGTCGCATGCATTAAAACATCATTAAGCAAAGAAAATTTGACTGTTTTAAAGCTGAACTTTTGGTCACGTATGCTCGCACAATATTATCAAGAATATAACGAAATTCATAATAAGGTGATTGAAGCTGACTTATCAAAGTTGGTAGAACAAGCAATAAAATACGAAGAATTTGAAGAAATTTATATAGTTGTGATGCAAAAATGCATAAATTGTCAATTTCAGAATCAGGTAATCAAAATCCAGTTTCCAATACTAATCAATTTCGAAATTCATTTAAGCTACCTGATATGCCGTTACCTACATTCGATGGCACATATCAAAAATGGTACAATTTCAAAGATATGTTCAATGCTTTGATCGATGGAAGTTCAAATGCATCACCAGCAATTAAATTATAATATCTTAAAAATGCGTTAATTGGCGAAGCAAAACAAATATTAGACGAAACTCTACGACAACGCATGGAAAAAGTTAGTTGATAGGTGTAGTAACGGTAGCTAAATAAGACACAATGCAATTTGTTTTTAATAGTATATTTTATTCGGAAGAGAGCTAGCAACTGACTGCTCTAAAATTCAATTGTCAATTTCATCTTTTTGTAACATACAAAAATATCGTAATAGTTTACAGTACAAAAAGGTACTAGATTTAGAAAGTATTTAACACCTCCTCTTGTAATAAAAAATTGATTTCTTTAGATAAATATTAACTATGCTTTATAATAATCTGATTCCTTTCTTATTCTTTCTGATCGTCTCAGACCTGGTAATGCATTTAACGTTGTCGTTGGATTTGGAGCAATAACTGAAGGAGAAGTTATACCTGAATTGGTAATTGTGGAATCTTCAATGGTTTCTTCTGCATCATTGTTCCCCATATCGTATTCCTTGCTGTTTTCTTCTATTTGTTCGTTTCGTAATGTAAGTGGTATATGCTCGCAAGAATTTGAAACCCTTTTAGTATGCGAAGTGTCTTCTTCTGATGATTTACGTATTTGGTTTAAATGGCGTTTCCATTTACGTCCATCATCCAACGTAATTAAATAATGAAGCGTACCTAATTTTTCAGTTATGTATCCATATGCCCATTTGTTACTACCGCAATAATTTCGAGCTATAATTCTATCTCCAACAGCGAATTTTTGAATTGTTTGATTTTCTGTGTGTGTATTCTTTGAACATATTGAAGGTTTTATAAAATCCAGTCTAGAACGTATTTCTCTACCAAACATAGCAAATGCTGGTGAGACCCCTGTTGTTGTATGTGGTGTTCTTCGGAACTGCAGTAAAAATTTTGCTAGTTGTAGATCCTTTGTACTGTTTTCGTCTGACATACTCTTCAGTGAATTTTTTAATGTTTGCACATATCGTTCCGCCTGACCATTTGTTGCAGGATGGTAAGGTGCAGTTCGCTTATGTACAATCCCATTTAATTTTAAAAATTGTTGAAAATCAGCAGATGTAAACTGTGGTCCATTATCTGATACTACAGTGATTGGTATCCCATACCTAGAAAATAATTCACGTAAAATTTTAATAGTTTCTTCAGAATTAATTTTTTTCATGATAAATATCTCTGGCCATTTACTAAATGCATCGACTATTATGAAGTAGTATAAGTTATTTATGGGACCTGCATAGTCTATATGGATTCTTTCAAATGGTGCCCGTGGAAATTCCCATGTATGTGTGTGTATTTGTTTTGGATTGTTAAGAGTTTCATTACAGGCTGTACAATTTTTTGCAATTCTTTCAATATCTAAGTCAATGTTTGGCCACCAACAATAACTTCTAGATAGGGATTTCATTTTAGAAATTCCCATATGTGCTGAATGTAATTCATTTAGAATGATTTTTCGCAGGCTTTTAGGTATGACTACTCGAATCCCTCGCATAATACAGCCTCCCTGTAATGTATATTCTTTTCGATCAATGTTAAAACGATCTGCAGGTGATAAAACTTTTCCACATCTAAGTCCTTCTAGCAATGCTAACAAAGTTTGATCTTTCCTTGTTTCTTTAAAAATATTTTGTATTGTAATTGGTAAGTTTTCTATTTGTTGTATTTCAAATAAATCAGCAGCTTCTAAGGTACTGGGTTTTTGTAGTTCTTCTGAAGTTGTAGGTAATCTGGAAATTGCATCAGCATTCCCATGCAGTTTCGTGTTTTTATATCGAATATTGTATACAAAACCTTGTAGAAACAAAGCGTAATGTAGCATCCTAGTAGCACTTAATGTAGGAATGCTCTTTTTAGGGTCAAAAATTTGAACTAGTGGTTGATGATCCGTAACTAATGTAAATCTACGTCCGTACAAGTATTGAAAAAATTTTTTTATTCCAAATATTATACCATATGCTTCTTTGTCAATTTGAGAGTATTTTTGTTGTGTAGTTGTAAGACTTTGAGAAGCAAATTGTACCGGTTTTTCACTTCCGTCCGGCATAATATGTGAGAGGACTGCTCCAACCGCATATGAACTTGCGTCTGTTGCTAAAATGAGGGGCAATTTTGGATTAAAATGACATAGTACCTGATCGTCTTGAATTTTTTTCTTTATAATGTTGAAAACTTGTTCACAGCTTGAGCTCCATACAAACTTCACACCATCTTTTAGTAAATTGTTTATTGGACGAAGTAAGTCACTAAGATTATGGAAGAATCTCCCATAATAATTTACTAAACCCAGGAAAGCTCGAACTTCTGTTTTATTTTCAGGCCTCTTCATATTTTGTATAGCTTCAATTTTAGATTTCATTTTATGAATTCCAGATTTATCTATAAGGAAACCGCAATATTCAATAGAATTTTGTAAGAATTTACTTTTTTCAAGATTTATTTTTAAATTATGTTTCGATAATTGTTTTAAGACCCTGTCTAATATTTCCAAATGTGATTTATCATCTGGTGCAGTAATTTTAATGTCGTCCAAAAATACGGAGACACCTGGAATCCCATGCAGGATTTTCTCCATTTCTCTTTGCCAAATTGCTGGTGCTGATGCTACACCATAAAGTAAACGATTGCACTCATAAAGTCCACGATGTGTATTTAATGTCAAAAGGTGTCGGTCATCTGGATGTATTGGAAGATGTAAATAAGCTTGACTTAAACCAATTTTTGTAAATTTGTCGCCCCCGGCCATAGATGCAAATAATTCGTTAATTGTCGGAAGCGGGTGGTCATCAATTTGCAAAAACTGGTTAATTGTTACCTTAAAATCACCACATAGTCGTATCTTCCCATTTGGTTTTACTACAGGAACCACTGGTGTCGCCCAATCAGATGAATTTACCTTTTTCAATATACCCTGAGCAACCAAGTCATTTATTTCTTCATCAATTTTAGGAATCAAGGCAAATGGAACAGGACGAGCTTTTCGGAAAATTGGTGTAACCCTTTCTTTAAGGTGAAACCTTGCATACATGTTTGTTATCTCCCCAATACCGCCATCTGTGATGTTTTTGTACTTTTCTAATATCCGGTTTACCGCACTTGGTGATATTATATCTTTTACCGAATATATTTTAAAAATATTTTGCCAATCTATTTTTATTTGCCTTAACCATTCGCGCCCGATTAGTAATTTCCGATTTATGGGTACTACGTATAAATTCAGATTTAGTTTCTGTTCTTTATAAATCACTGGGACGGATAAATAACCCAGTACTTTAATGTTAGTATTACAATATGTCACTAATTTCAAATCAGTATTTAGTAATGTTTTTGTTGGAAAAATTTGTTTGAATTCTTGTTCACCAACGATCGTCACGGCCGCCCCCGTGTCTATTTCACATAAAATGTCCACATTCGCGATTTTAATATGTACATTAAACTTTTCGCGGAATTCATAATGTTCATTTGTAGTGTTTATAGTAAATAGTTCCGAAATGTTATTATCGATTTGTTTATTTTCAATAATGTTAATTTCATTTTGAGAATTTTTATATTTCATGCAAACTTTTTGAATGTGACCTTTTTTATTGCACCACTTGCATATTGTATTTAAATGTGAACAATTGTTCGCTAAATGTTCCACATTTCCGCATCGATAACATGAAGTCTTACTGTTATTTATTTTCTTATTTTTGGTTATGTTATTAATGTTACTCGCGGTATTTTTATGTTTGTTTGTAAAGTTTTTATTAAACGAATTATTTCTATTGGTAGACGGATCCGGTTGCTTTCGATTTAAAACACTTACTTTATCCAGATCGCCAGATTTTGAATGCAATTGTGCCGCATTTCTGTGGGAAATGTCCATGGCCGAAGCCTTTTCCAATGCAAGTTTTAACGTAAGGTCAGGTACTTCCAGTAGCCTACTTTGTATAAATTGGTTCTTGAGACCAAAAACGAATTGATTGCGGAGCGCTGTATCTAAGTAAATCCCTAAATTGCAATTAATTGCCAGTTTCCGTAAAGCCACTAAAAATTCTTGTACAGATTCGCCTTCTTGTTGAGCTCGTTTACTAAAACGGTAATTTTCCATTATTTCCAATGGTTCAGGATTGAAGTAACTTTTCATTTCCTGCACCAAAGAATTGTACGTTCTAGAATTGGGTGACTCTGGTGATATTTTATCACATAATGTATTATATGCATCACTGCCCATGTAATGGAGTAAATATATTGTTTTTAAATCATCTTTTATATTAAATATCGTAAAAGCACCCTCCAAACGCTGTACCCAACGTTCCCATGAAAGTTTAACGGGATCAAAACTTTCAATGCAAAGCACCGTTTGAATGCTATGGCCTGACTCACCTGATCCAGTCGGGGCTACATTTCCAACATTGCCACTAGTACTCATTTTGGACAAACCAAAAAAATAAAATGTTTTAAAAGAAAAGTAATTTGCAATTTGTATAATTCTGTAATGAATTTATGAAATTTATTGAACTGTTAAACTGTTAATAACTGTTAAACTTTTTTTTTTTTATAAGTTCCGTATGTATTTGTATGGTGTTTTAATCCAACATGAATCCGAATCTTAAATCGTGTATTGTATTAATCCAAATTTTATATTGTTTTATATATAAAATTGTATATTGTATTTAATCCAAAATAGTATATTGTATTTAATCCCATCCTCGTCGCCAATTTCTGTAGTAACGGTAGCTAAATAAGACACAATGCAATTTGTTTTTAATAGTATATTTTATTCGGAAGAGAGCTAGCAACTGACTGCTCTAAAATTCAATTGTCAATTTCATCTTTTTGTAACATACAAAAATATCGTAATAGTTTACAGTACAAAAAGGTACTAGATTTAGAAAGTATTTAACAATAGGTATGAAAACAAACGTGTTATAATCGAAAAACACATACAGGATCTCATCAGTGTCAAATCAATGACAACAGAATCTTAATCAGAAATACGAATTTTAATCGACACATGTACAAGGCATATCGATGTATTAGAATCGCTTCAATTGAATTGTGAAGGACTGTCAGAAATGTTAGTCATTCATTTCATAGCATCAGCAATGGACAAGGAAACTCGAAAATTATGGGAAACACAAATCACATCGGGACAATTAACCAAAAACAAGGAAACAATCACATATTTAGAAGAAAGATATCGAATATTAGAAGCCGTTGAGTCTAATATAAAGAGCACAATTAGCACAGGTATGGTTAAATCAAATAGAAATAAGTTTCAAGTTCAATCATCAAAGACGTTTATAACATCTTCATCATCGGGGTGCGCAATATGTAGCAAACCTCATAAATTCAAGGATTGTGATTATTTTAAGGAAATGTCAATACAAGATAGGTTTAACAAGGTCAAGGAACTGAAAAGATGTTTCAATTGTTTAGGTATCAACCACTCAAGTCGAGAATGTAACTCCATTAATCTATGTCGGGAATGCAAGGAAAAACATCACACACTTCTTCATTTCAACTCATCAAGCAATGCAAATATTGAATCTAAGGCAACAGCAAATGCGATCAAACCAAAGGAATCAAATCATATCAAAAACGAATCAAATGTAATCGAATCATCATGTCATAGCAGAACTGTGAGCAAGCATGTGTTACTAGCAACAGCTATCATTATCATTTATGACAAAAATGGAATTGCTCATCAATGCCGTGCTATATTAGATTCAACTAGTCAATCGAATTTTATATCAGAAGAAATGGCTCAACGATTGTGTTTGCAAAAGGAATCTGTGTCAATTCCAGTCACAGGTCTAAATGAAACAAAAACAATAATCAAATCTAAGGTATCAATCAATATTAAATCAAGAATCAATGAATTTTCGAGCCATTTAGAATGTTTAGTTGTACCAAAGGTAACGAATAAGTTACCTGTTATTGAAATTGATATCTCATCATGGACAATTCCATCTGAAATGCAACTAGCAGATCCGTTTTTTAATGTTCCTGAAAGAATCGATTTATTATTAGGAGCTGAATTATTCTTTTATGTTATCCAAGCTGGTAAACTAAAATTATCAAGTGAAATACCAATCTTGCAAGAAACAAGTTTTGGATGGATCATATCTGGAACTGTTGAAACTCAAATGAACTGGTTAAGCAGAAGGCAATCAGTTTGTAACATCAATACTTCTCAAAATCTTAACGACTTACTTCAAAGGTTTTGGGAACTTGAGGAAATTCCAAATTCTAAATCGCAATTATCATCAATAGAACAGTTATGTGAAAATCATTCTTTGGTAGACGGGGACATTGTTCAGATATTTATTCGGACAATGCAACTAATTTTGTAGGGGCCAAAAATGAACTTGAAGGTTTAAATAAATTATTTCATTCCAGTCAACATAAACAACATGTCAATGACTATTGCGCATCCAAGGGTATGCAATGGTATTTTATACCACCTCGATCACCCAATTTTGGCGGTTTATGGGAATCAAACATCAAATCAACAAAACGGCTATTGAAATCAACTTTAACATCTCAATTATTATCGTATGAGGAATTATCAACATTAGTAGTACAAATTGAAGCTATATTAAATTCAAGACCGCTATCAGCAAGCTTAACAGATCCCAATGACATCGCTCCTCTGACACCTGGACACTTCTTAATTGGACGTGAAATGAAACCAATTGAAGAACCAGACCTACGTAATCTAAAACAAAATCGGCTTTCTACTTGGCAACGAGTTCAGTAATTTAAGCAAACCTTTTGGCAACGTTGGTCGAAGCAATACTTGATGCAATTGCAACAACGCACCAAATGGTATCAACAAAAATTTAATATTAAACTTCGATTAATCGTGTTACTCAAGGAAGACAATTTATCACCAATGAAATGGAAATTAGGCAGAATTATAGAACTACATACAGGAAGGGATAATCTTGTACGAGTAGTAGTCAAGCGAGCAATATCAAAAATATGTGTTCTCCCAACCGAAGATAATGACAACATGCAACTAGATTCATCACCTTAATGAAATTTTAATTGAAATCAGGAGGTTTCAATGCGAGGGAGAATGTTCGTATTCAAAATTTACAGTCCACTTTATTTCAACAACTGGATTTTATTATTTAAAATTCAATCACATCGTTTTAGAAAAATATAATAAAAATCAAATCGTATCACCTTAGAAAAAAACACACAGGAAAAAACAAAAGACAAGAAGAAAATCGCTTTGAAAAACAAGACGCATAATTTTTTAATATAATTTAATTAATTTGGAATTTGCTCTAAATAAATAATTTGTAAAAACAAAAAAACGGGCATTAATATTTTAAATTAAAACGCAAAACAGATAGGGTCGTTGGAAAACAACGATTTTGCTTCGTTTTTCGTAGCATTGTTGGAAAAAGACATTTTTTCTTCGTTTTTCATATCATTGTTGGGAAATTACGTTTTTTCTTCTTTCATTTCTCATACATGAAAGAAGTCCAGCTATGGTGCACTTACCAGTACATTTACAAAATGGACAACGCATTTATTCCACAGCTGTAAGTGTGCAAAAAAAAACCCTGAATCCACCGGCTACAACGTTAACTAATTTCTTCACGTTATGTCAAAATGACGCATTTGCGGAAACACTGCTGTATTCGGAAGTGCCTACGTATTATACATGGAATGGTAATAGAAAATCTTTCGAACTACGCAAACGAGCAGAACGATTCGACGGACAACCTGGTACATTTAAAAAAACTACGATAGGCAGACTGCACACCGTGCATCCCAATCAGGATGAGTGATTCTTCGCATGCTGTCGGTAAATGTGCCCGGTCCATCCCTTCCACCAATTGAGAATTGTCAACGGTGTTACACATGCCACTTTCCGCAGTGCATGTCAAGCTCTTAATTTATTGAAGAACAACCGATACTGGGATGTATGCATTAATGAAGCGTGCAACACATCACATCCAAATCTAATTCGTGCATTCTTTGCAATCTATTGACCGTCTGCTCTTCCTCATCTCCAACAGAGTTATGGGAGAAATATAAATTGCACACGGCTGAAAATATTTTCCGTCAAAATGCAAGGAAAATTTAAAGATGAGTATAGATTTCATAGCAGAAATCTACAATGAAGTGTTGATAAAGAATGTAGATTTGTGCTTAGAAATCACGAACAAAACTCTCAATCAATTGGGGATACCGTCCCGAATCGATCTGCTGCTGCTTACCCAATAATATAGTTTTCATCGAATTCTCTTTATTTCTTTAATTTGGAAAATTTTAAGAGTCTTCTTTTAAATGCCTTCTCTTACTTTTTTGATTTTCCTTATAAAGAAAAACAATAATAATCAAAAAAACCAATTACTTTCTAAGCTAAGACCACTCGATAAAAATTTTAAATTTTTTATCACAATGTACTACAAATTGAAACAATATTCAATAAAGAAACTACAAACCATTCGCATTTATTTCTCCTATAAGAAATTGTTGTGCACAATAAAAGATATGTTCGTAAGCTTAAAATACAGACACACATTTGCATCTATATAAATAAAATCGTTTCTGTACGTTTGTACAAAATCGATAATCTCCGAAAATCCTTGATTGATTGGCTTGAAATTTTTATAGAACATTCCTTAGGAACAAGAGTAGGTTCTTACATACTGTTTATTTACCTATGCTACACCTGAGAATTTTAAAAAATCAATTTAAAAAATTCATCACTAATACAAAGACACAAGCATGTCTAAAGTCATTTAACTTGCAGCAAGAATATTCCAATATATACCAAATGTAATTCATGTATAGTATACACAAGATAGTGATTATTCATGCATATCGATATTAATGATGTCATCCCCACACAAAATAATATTGAATATTTCAGCCCATAATTTGCTTTGAACGAATAAGGACGCGGGCAACAATATGTAGTGCGAAAAAGATTTATTTTTCTTCCGGTGTTTCGTTTTCTTAGTGCAAATAAAAAAAAAACTGAATATTTGTGAATTAGTTTGTGTAAAAAACTTTTGTTTTTTCATTTCTACGACTGTTTTTTCAGTGCAAAAAGAGGTGAATTTTGTGACGTTTTTTTTTTTCGTTACCATTGTTGGAAAAAGATATTTTTCTTCATTTAACGCATTTTCTTCAATTTTGTTGGCATCGTTGATTTCAAAATTCTTTTCATATCTTCGTTTTCATTATCATCATTGGAAATTTGGCGCTCAAAGAATTTTCTTTGACTGCGACAGCGCTGGTAAGCTCTTATGGCCTAAAAAATCATGAGACTCAGTGGCCCTACCACTTTTCATTTCCTTTCTTTGTATTCAAAATTTACAGTCCAATTTATTTCAACAACTGGATTTTATTATTTAAAATTCAATCACATCGTTTTAGAAAAATATAATAAAAATCAAATCGTATCACCTTAGAAAAAAACACACAGGAAAAAACAAAAGACAAGAAGAAAATCGCTTTGAAAAACAAGACGCATAATTTTTTAATATAATTTAATTAATTTGGAATTTGCTCTAAATAAATAATTTGTAATAACAAAAAAACGGGCATTAATATTTTAAATTAAAACGCAAAACAGATAGGGTCGTTGGAAAACAACGATTTTGCTTCGTTTTTCGTAGCATTGTTGGAAAAAGACATTTTTTCTTCGTTTTTCATATCATTGTTGGGAAATTACGTTTTTTCTTCGCTTTTTCGTAGAATTGTTGGAATCAGTGCCATCTGCTTTAGTTCACCTGCTTCGCAGAAGATGAAACTTAGGTCGTCGTCCTCGGATAAAGGAAGCAGTGACGCAAATAAAACTGAGGAAGAACGGAAATTAGCGAATTAACAAACCAGACAAAGAATGACACAAATACGTGCTGAGGAAGCAGCAGGGAGTTCGCGTTCTGCAGCTTCAGATCTGCTTCCTTCTCAACAGAATGAACGCGACAGGCTGCGAGTGGTGGACGTCAACAAGCAACAGGAAATCAGCAAAAACAACAATGAAGTTGTATGGCGAATTCTTTCATTTCTCATACATGAACGAAGTCCAGCTATGGTGCACTTACCAGTACATTTACAAAATGGACAACGCATTTATTCCACAGCTGTAAGTGTGCAAAAAAAAACCCTGAATCCACCGGCTACAACGTTAACTAATTTCTTCACGTTATGTCAAAATGACGCATTTGCGGAAACACTGCTGTATTCGGAAGTGCCTACGTATTATACATGGAATGGTAATAGAAAATCTTTCGAACTACGCAAACGAGCAGAACGATTCGACGGACAACCTGGTACATTTAAAAAAACTACGATAGGCAGACTGCACACCGTGCATCCCAATCAGGATGAGTGATTCTTCGCATGCTGTCGGTAAATGTGCCCGGTCCATCCCTTCCACCAATTGAGAATTGTCAACGGTGTTACGCATGCCACTTTCCGCAGTGCATGTCAAGCTCTTAATTTATTGAAGAACAACCGATACTGGGATGTATGCATTAATGAAGCGTGCAACACATCACATCCAAATCTAATTCGTGCATTCTTTGCAATCTATTGACCGTCTGCTCTTCCTCATCTCCAACAGAGTTATGGGAGAAATATAAATTGCACACGGCTGAAAATATTTTCCGTCAAAATGCAAGGAAAATTTAAAGATGAGTATAGATTTCATAGCAGAAATCTACAATGAAGTGTTGATAAAGAATGTAGATTTGTGCTTAGAAATCACGAACAAAACTCTCAATCAATTGGGGATACCGTCCCGAATCGATCTGCTGCTGCTTACCCAATAATATAGTTTTCATCGAATTCTCTTTATTTCTTTAATTTGGAAAATTTTAAGAGTCTTCTTTTAAATGCCTTCTCTTACTTTTTTGATTTTCCTTATAAAGAAAAACAATAATAATCAAAAAAACCAATTACTTTCTAAGCTAAGACCACTCGATAAAAATTTTAAATTTTTTATCACAATGTACTACAAATTGAAACAATATTCAATAAAGAAACTACAAACCATTCGCATTTATTTCTCCTATAAGAAATTGTTGTGCACAATAAAAGATATGTTCGTAAGCTTAAAATACAGACACACATTTACATCTATATAAATAAAATCGTTTCTGTACCTTTGTACAAAATCGATAATCTCCGAAAATCCTTGATTGATTGGCTTGAAATTTTTATAGAACATTCCTTAGGAACAAGAGTAGGTTCTTACATACTGTTTATTTACCTATGCTACACCTGAGAATTTTAAAAAATCAATTTAAAAAATTCATCACTAATACAAAGACACAAGCATGTCTAAAGTCATTTAACTTGCAGCAAGAATATTCCAATATATACCAAATGTAATTCATGTATAGTATACACAAGATAGTGATTATTCATGCATATCGATATTAATGATGTCATCCCCACACAAAATAATATTGAATATTTCAGCCCATAATTTGCTTTGAACGAATAAGGACGCGGGCAACAATATGTAGTGCGAAAAAGATTTATTTTTCTTCCGGTGTTTCGTTTTCTTAGTGCAAATAAAAAAAAAACTGAATATTTGTGAATTAGTTTGTGTAAAAAACTTTTGTTTTTTCATTTCTACGACTGTTTTTTCAGTGCAAAAAGAGGTGAATTTTGTGACGTTTTTTTTTTTCGTTACCATTGTTGGAAAAAGATATTTTTCTTCATTTAACGCATTTTCTTCAATTTTGTTGGCATCGTTGATTTCAAAATTCTTTTCATATCTTCGTTTTCATTATCATCGTTGGAAATTTGGCGCTCAAAGAATTTTCTTTGACTGCGACAGCGCTGGTAAGCTCTTATGGCCTAAAAAATCATGAGACTCAGTGGCCCTACCACTTTTCATTTCCTTTCTTTGTATTCAAAATTTACAGTCCAATTTATTTCAACAACTGGATTTTATTATTTAAAATTCAATCACATCGTTTTAGAAAAATATAATAAAAATCAAATCGTATCACCTTAGAAAAAAACACACAGGAAAAAACAAAAGACAAGAAGAAAATCGCTTTGAAAAACAAGACGCATAATTTTTTAATATAATTTAATTAATTTGGAATTTGCTCTAAATAAATAATTTGTAAAAACAAAAAAACGGGCATTAATATTTTAAATTAAAGCGCAAAACATTTTGGTCCAATCGAACCGGATTTATCGCAACGGTATAATGACACAAGAAATGGAAGAAAATTATAAAATATTATTCGCTCAGCGAGGCATTCTTAAGGGCAAAGTCGCATGCATTAAAACATCATTAAGCAAAGAAAATTTGACTGTTTTAAAGCTGAACTTTTGGTCACGTATGCTCGCACAATATTATCAAGAATATAACGAAATTCATAATAAGGTGATTGAAGCTGACTTATCAAAGTTGGTAGAACAAGCAATAAAATACGAAGAATTTGAAGAAATTTATATATTTGTGATGCAAAAATGCATAAATTGTCAATTTCAGAATCAGGTAATCAAAATCTAGTTTCCAATACTAATCAATTTCGAAATTCATTTAAGCTACCTGATATACCGTTACCTACATTCGATGGCACATATCAAAAATGGTACAATTTCAAAGATATGTTCAATGCTTTGATCGATGGAAGTTCAAATGCATCACCAGCAATTAAATTATAATATCTTAAAAATGCGTTAATTGGCGAAGCAAAACAAATATTAGACGAAACTCTCATCAATAGTAATAATTACGACAACGCATGGAAAAAGTTAGTTGATAGGTATGAAAACAAACGTGTTATAATCGAAAAACACATACAGGATCTCATCAGTGTCAAATCAATGACAACAGAATCTTAATCAGAAATACGAATTTTAATCGACACATGTACAAGGCATATCGATGTATTAGAATCGCTTCAATTGAATTGTGAAGGACTGTCAGAAATGTTAGTCATTCATTTCATAGCATCAGCAATGGACAAGGAAACTCGAAAATTATGGGAAACACAAATCACATCGGGACAATTAACCAAAAACAAGGAAACAATCACATATTTAGAAGAAAGATATCGAATATTAGAAGCCGTTGAGTCTAATATAAAGAGCACAATTAGCACAGGTATGGTTAAATCAAATAGAAATAAGTTTCAAGTTCAATCATCAAAGACGTTTATAACATCTTCATCATCGGGGTGCGCAATATGTAGCAAACCTCATAAATTCAAGGATTGTGATTATTTTAAGGAAATGTCAATACAAGATAGGTTTAACAAGGTCAAGGAACTGAAAAGATGTTTCAATTGTTTAGGTATCAACCACTCAAGTCGAGAATGTAACTCCATTAATCTATGTCGGGAATGCAAGGAAAAACATCACACACTTCTTCATTTCAACTCATCAAGCAATGCAAATATTGAATCTAAGGCAACAGCAAATGTGATCAAACCAAAGGAATCAAATCATATCAAAAACGAATCAAATGTAATCGAATCATCATGTCATAGCAGAACTGTGAGCAAGCATGTGTTACTAGCAACAGCTATCATTATCATTTATGACAAAAATGGAATTGCTCATCAATGTCGTGCTATATTAGATTCAACTAGTCAATCGAATTTTATATCAGAAGAAATGGCTCAACGATTGTGTTTGCAAAAGGAATCTGTGTCAATTCCAGTCACAGGTCTAAATGAAACAAAAACAATAATCAAATCTAAGGTATCAATCAATATTAAATCAAGAATCAATGAATTTTCGAGCCATTTAGAATGTTTAGTTGTACCAAAGGTAACGAATAAGTTACCTGTTATTGAAATTGATATCTCATCATGGACAATTCCATCTGAAATGCAACTAGCAGATCCGTTTTTTAATGTTCCTGAAAGAATCGATTTATTATTAGGAGCTGAATTATTCTTTTATGTTATCCAAGCTGGTAAACTAAAATTATCAAGTGAAATACCAATCTTGCAAGAAACAAGTTTTGGATGGATCATATCTGGAACTGTTGAAACTCAAATGAACTGGTTAAGCAGAAGGCAATCAGTTTGTAACATCAATACTTCTCAAAATCTTAACGACTTACTTCAAAGGTTTTGGGAACTTGAGGAAATTCCAAATTCTAAATCGCAATTATCATCAATAGAACAGTTATGTGAAAATCATTCTTTGGTAGACGGGGACATTGTTCAGATATTTATTCGGACAATGCAACTAATTTTGTAGGGGCCAAAAATGAACTTGAAGGTTTAAATAAATTATTTCATTCCAGTCAACATAAACAACATGTCAATGACTATTGCGTATCCAAGGGTATGCAATGGTATTTTATACCACCTCGATCACCCAATTTTGGCGGTTTATGGAAATCAAACATCAAATCAACAAAACGGCTATTGAAATCAACTTTAACATCTCAATTATTATCGTATGAGGAATTATCAACATTAGTAGTACAAATTGAAGCTATATTAAATTCAAGACCGCTATCAGCAAGCTTAACAGATCCCAATGACATCGCTCCTCTGACACCTGGACACTTCTTAATTGGACGTGAAATGAAACCAATTGAAGAACCAGACCTACGTAATCTAAAACAAAATCGGCTTTCTACTTGGCAACGAATTCAGTAATTTAAGCAAACCTTTTGGCAACGTTGGTCGAAGCAATACTTGACGCAATTGCAACAACGCACCAAATGGTATCAACAAAAATTTAATATTAAACTTGGATTAATCGTGTTACTCAAGGAAGACAATTTATCACCAATGAAATGGAAATTAGGCAGAATTATAGAACTACATACAGGAAGGGATAATCTTGTACGAGTAGTTACTATTCAAACAAGCACAACAACAGTCAAGCGAGCAATATCAAAAATATGTGTTCTCCCAACCGAAGATAATGACAACATGCAACTAGATTCATCACCTTAATGAAATTTTAATTGAAATCAGGAGATTTCAATGCGAGGGAGAATGTTCGTATTCAAAATTTACAGTCCACTTTATTTCAACAACTGGATTTTATTATTTAAAATTCAATCACATCGTTTTAGAAAAATATAATAAAAATCAAATCGTATCACCTTAGAAAAAAACACACAGGAAAAAACAAAAGACAAGAAGAAAATCGCTTTGAAAAACAAGACGCATAATTTTTTAATATAATTTAATTAATTTGGAATTTGCTCTAAATAAATAATTTGTAATAACAAAAAAACGGGCATTAATATTTTAAATTAAAACGCAAAACAGATAGGGTCGTTGGAAAACAACGATTTTGCTTCGTTTTTCGTAGCATTGTTGGAAAAAGACATTTTTTCTTCTTTTTCATATCATTGTTGGGAAATTACGTTTTTTCTTCGCTTTTTCGTAGAATCGTTGGAATCAGTGCCATCTGCTTTAGTTCACCTGCTTCGCAGAAGATGAAACTTAGGTCGTCGTCCTCGGATAAAGGAAGCAGTGACGCAAATAAAACTGAGGAAGAACGGAAATTAGCGAATTAACAAACCAGACAAAGAATGACACAAATACGTGCTGAGGAAGCAGCAGGGAGTTCGCGTTCTGCAGCTTCAGATCTGCTTCCTTCTCAACAGAATGAACGCGACAGGCTGCGAGTGGTGGACGTCAACAAGCAACAGGAAATCAGCAAAAACAACAATGAAGTTGTATGGCGAATTCTTTCATTTCTCATACATGAACGAAGTCCAGCTATGGTGCACTTACCAGTACATTTACAAAATGGACAACGCATTTATTCCACAGCTGTAAGTGTGCAAAAAAAAACCCTGAATCCACCGGCTACAACGTTAACTAATTTCTTCACGTTATGTCAAAATGACGCATTTGCGGAAACACTGCTGTATTCGGAAGTGCCTACGTATTATACATGGAATGGTAATAGAAAATCTTTCGAACTACGCAAACGAGCAGAACGATTCGACGGACAACCTGGTACATTTAAAAAAACTACGATAGGCAGACTGCACACCGTGCATCCCAATCAGGATGAGTGATTCTTCGCATGCTGTCGGTAAATGTGCCCGGTCCATCCCTTCCACCAATTGAGAATTGTCAACGGTGTTACACATGCCACTTTCCGCAGTGCATGTCAAGCTCTTAATTTATTGAAGAACAACCGATACTGGGATGTATGCATTAATGAAGCGTGCAACACATCACATCCAAATCTAATTCGTGCATTCTTTGCAATCTATTGACCGTCTGCTCTTCCTCATCTCCAACAGAGTTATGGGAGAAATATAAATTGCACACGGCTGAAAATATTTTCCGTCAAAATGCAAGGAAAATTTAAAGATGAGTATAGATTTCATAGCAGAAATCTACAATGAAGTGTTGATAAAGAATGTAGATTTGTGCTTAGAAATCACGAACAAAACTCTCAATCAATTGGGGATACCGTCCCGAATCGATCTGCTGCTGCTTACCCAATAATATAGTTTTCATCGAATTCTCTTTATTTCTTTAATTTGGAAAATTTTAAGAGTCTTCTTTTGAATGCCTTCTCTTACTTTTTTGAGTTTCCTTATAAAGAAAAACAATAATAATCAAAAAAACCAATTACTTTCTAAGCTAAGACCACTCGATAAAAATTTTAAATTTTTTATCACAATGTACTACAAATTGAAACAATATTCAATAAAGAAACTACAAACCATTCGCATTTATTTCTCCTATAAGAAATTGTTGTGCACAATAAAAGATATGTTCGTAAGCTTAAAATACAGACACACATTTACATCTATATAAATAAAATCGTTTCTGTACGTTTGTACAAAATCGATAATCTCCGAAAATCCTTGATTGATTGGCTTGAAATTTTTATAGAACATTCCTTAGGAACAAGAGTAGGTTCTTACATACTGTTTATTTACCTATGCTACACCTGAGAATTTTAAAAAATCAATTTAAAAAATTCATCACTAATACAAAGACACAAGCATGTCTAAAGTCATTTAACTTGCAGCAAGAATATTCCAATATATACCAAATGTAATTCATGTATAGTATACACAAGATAGTGATTATTCATGCATATCGATATTAATGATGTCATCCCCACACAAAATAATATTGAATATTTCAGCTCATAATTTGCTTGGACGAATAAGGACACGGGCAACAATATGTAGTGCGAAAAAGATTTATTTTTCTTCCGGTGTTTCGTTTTCTTAGTGCAAATAAAAAAAAAAACTGAATATTTGTGAATTAGTTTGTGGAAAAAACGTTTGTTTTTTCATTTCTACGGCTGTTTTTTCAGTGCAAAAAGAGGTGAATTTTGTGACGTTTTTTTTTCGTTACCATTGTTGGAAAAAGATATTTTTCTTCATTTAACGCATTTTCTTCAATTTTGTTGGCATCGCTGATTTCAAAATTCTTTTCATATCTTCGTTTTCATTATCATCGTTGGAAATTTGGCGCTCAAAGAATTTTCTTTGACTGCGACAGCGCTGGTAAGCTCTTATGGCCTGAAAAATCATGAGACTCAGTGGCCCTACCACTTTTCATTTCCTTTCTTTGTATTCAAAATTTACAGTCCAATTTATTTCAACAACTGGATTTTATTATTTAAAATTCAATCACATCGTTTTAGAAAAATATAATAAAAATCAAATCGTATCACGTTAGAAAAAAGACACACAGGAAAAAACAAAAGACAAGAAGAAAATCGCTTTGAAAAAGAAGACGCATAGTTTTTATAATATAATTTAATTAATTTGGAATTTGCTCTAAATAAATAATTTCTAAAAACAAAAAAACGGGCATTAATATTTTAAATTAAAGCGCAAAACATTTTGGTCCAATCGAACCGGATTTATCGCAACGGTATAATGACATATTATTCGCTCAGCGAGGCGTTCTTAAGGGCAAAGTCGCATGCATTAAAACATCATTAAGCAAAGAAAATTTGACTGTTCTAAAGCTGAACTTTTGGTCACGTATGCTCGCACAATATTATCAAGAATATAACGAAATTCATAATAAGGTGATTGAAGCTGACTTATCAAAGTTGGTAGAACAAGCAATAAAATACGAAGAATTTGAAGAAATTTATATAGTTGTGATGCAAAAATGCATAAATTGTCAATTTCAGAATCAGGTAATCAAAATCCAGTTTCCAATACTAATCAATTTCGAAATTCATTTAAGCTACCCGATATACCGTTACCTACATTCGATGGCACATATCAAAAATGGTACAATTTCAAAGATATGTTCAATGCTTTGATCGATGGAAGTTCAAATGCATCACCAGCAATTAAATTATAATATCTTAAAAATGCGTTAATTGGCGAAGCAAAACAAATATTAGACGAAACTCTACGACAACGCATGGAAAAAGTTAGTTGATAGGTGTAGTAACGGTAGCTAAATAAGACACAATGCAATTTGTTTTTAATAGTATATTTTATTCGGAAGAGAGCTAGCAACTGACTGCTCTAAAATTCAATTGTCAATTTCATCTTTTTGTAACATACAAAAATATCGTAATAGTTTACAGTACAAAAAGGTACTAGATTTAGAAAGTATTTAACACCTCCTCTTGTAATAAAAAATTGATTTCTTTAGATAAATATTAACTATGCTTTATAATAATCTGATTCCTTTCTTATTCTTTCTGATCGTCTCAGACCTGGTAATGCATTTAACGTTGTCGTTGGATTTGGAGCAATAACTGAAGGAGAAGTTATGCCTGAATTGGTAATTGTGGAATCTTCAATGGTTTCTTCTGCATCATTGTTCCCCATATCGTATTCCTTGCTGTTTTCTTCTATTTGTTCGTTTCGTAATGTAAGTGGTATATGCTCGCAAGAATTTGAAACCCTTTTAGTATGCGAAGTGTCTTCTTCTGATGATTTACGTATTTGGTTTAAATGGCGTTTCCATTTACGTCCATCATCCAACGTAATTAAATAATGAAGCGTACCTAATTTTTCAGTTATGTATCCATATGCCCATTTGTTACTACCGCAATAATTTCGAGCTATAATTCTATCTCCAACAGCGAATTTTTGAATTGTTTGATTTTCTGTGTGTGTATTCTTTGAACATATTGAAGGTTTTATAAAATCCAGTCTAGAACGTATTTCTCTACCAAACATAGCAAATGCTGGTGAGACCCCTGTTGTTGTATGTGGTGTTCTTCGGAACTGCAGTAAAAATTTTGCAAGTTGTAGATCCTTTGTACTGTTTTCGTCTGACATACTCTTCAGTGAATTTTTTAATGTTTGCACATATCGTTCCGCCTGACCATTTGTTGCAGGATGGTAAGGTGCAGTTCGCTTATGTACAATCCCATTTAATTTTAAAAATTGTTGAAAATCAGCAGATGTAAACTGTGGTCCATTATCTGATACTACAGTGATTGGTATCCCATACCTAGAAAATAATTCACGTAAAATTTTAATAGTTTCTTCAGAATTAATTTTTTTCATGATAAATATCTCTGGCCATTTACTAAATGCATCGACTATTATGAAGTAGTATAAGTTATTTATGGGACCTGCATAGTCTATATGGATTCTTTCAAATGGTGCCCGTGGAAATTCCCATGTATGTGTGTGTATTTGTTTTGGATTGTTAAGAGTTTCATTACAGGCTGTACAATTTTTTGCAATTCTTTCAATATCTAAGTCAATGTTTGGCCACCAACAATAACTTCTAGATAGGGATTTCATTTTAGAAATTCCCATATGTGCTGAATGTAATTCATTTAGAATGATTTTTCGCAGGCTTTTAGGTATGACTACTCGAATCCCTCGCATAATACAGCCTCCCTGTAATGTATATTCTTTTTGATCAATGTTAAAATGATCTGCAGGTGATAAAACTTTTCCACATCTAAGTCCTTCTAGCAATGGTAACAAAGTTTGATCTTTCCTTGTTTCTTTAAAAATATTTTGTATTGTAATTGGTAAGTTTTCTATTTGTTGTATTTCAAATAAATCAGCAGCTTCTAAGGTACTGGGTTTTTGTAGTTCTTCTGAAGTTGTAGGTAATCTGGAAATTGCATCAGCATTCCCATGCAGTTTCGTGTTTTTATATCGAATATTGTATACAAAACCTTGTAGAAACAAAGCGTAATGTAGCATCCTAGTAGCACTTAATGTAGGAATGCTCTTTTTAGGGTCAAAAATTTGAACTAGTGGTTGATGATCCGTAACTAATGTAAATCTACGTCCGTACAAGTATTGAAAAAATTTTTTTATTCCAAATATTATACCATATGCTTCTTTGTCAATTTGAGAGTATTTTTGTTGTGTAGTTGTAAGACTTTGAGAAGCAAATTGTACCGGTTTTTCACTTCCGTCCGGCATAATATGTGAGAGGACTGCTCCAACCGCATATGAACTTGCGTCTGTTGCTAAAATGAGGGGCAATTTTGGATTAAAATGACATAGTACCTGATCGTCTTGAATTTTTTTCTTTATAATGTTGAAAACTTGTTCACAGCTTGAGCTCCATACAAACTTCACACCATCTTTTAGTAAATTGTTTATTGGACGAAGTAAGTCACTAAGATTATGGAAGAATCTCCCATAATAATTTACTAAACCCAGGAAAGCTCGAACTTCTGTTTTATTTTCAGGCCTCTTCATATTTTGTATAGCTTCAATTTTAGATTTCATTTTATGAATTCCAGATTTATCTATAACGAAACCGCAATATTCAATAGAATTTTGTAAGAATTTACTTTTTTCAAGATTTATTTTTAAATTATGTTTCGATAATTGTTTTAAGACCCTGTCTAATATTTCCAAATGTGATTTATCATCTGGTGCAGTAATTTTAATGTCGTCCAAAAATACGGAGACACCTGGAATCCCATGCAGGATTTTCTCCATTTCTCTTTGCCAAATTGCTGGTGCTGATGCTACACCATAAAGTAAACGATTGCACTCATAAAGTCCACGATGTGTATTTAATGTCAAAAGGTGTCGGTCATCTGGATGTATTGGAAGATGTAAATAAGCTTGACTTAAACCAATTTTTGTAAATTTGTCGCCCCCGGCCATAGATGCAAATAATTCGTTAATTGTCGGAAGCGGGTGGTCATCAATTTGCAAAAACTGGTTAATTGTTACCTTAAAATCACCACATAGTCGTATCTTCCCATTTGGTTTTACTACAGGAACCACTGGTGTCGCCCAATCAGATGAATTTACCTTTTTCAATATACCCTGAGCAACCAAGTCATTTATTTCTTCATCAATTTTAGGAATCAAGGCAAATGGAACAGGACGAGCTTTTCGGAAAATTGGTGTAACCCTTTCTTTAAGGTGAAACCTTGCATACATGTTTGTTATCTCCCCAATACCGCCATCTGTGATGTTTTTGTACTTTTCTAATATCCGGTTTACCGCACTTGGTGATATTATATCTTTTACCGAATATATTTTAAAAATATTTTGCCAATCTATTTTTATTTGCCTTAACCATTCGCGCCCGATTAGTAATTTCCGATTTATGGGTACTACGTATAAATTCAGATTTAGTTTCTGTTCTTTATAAATCACTGGGACGGATAAATAACCCAGTACTTTAATGTTAGTATTACAATATGTCACTAATTTCAAATCAGTATTTAGTAATGTTTTTGTTGGAAAAATTTGTTTGAATTCTTGTTCACCAACGATCGTCACGGCCGCCCCCGTGTCTATTTCACATAAAATGTCCACATTCGCGATTTTAATATGTACATTAAACTTTTCGCGGAATTCATAATGTTCATTTGTAGTGTTTATAGTAAATAGTTCCGAAATGTTATTATCGATTTGTTTATTTTCAATAATGTTAATTTCATTTTGAGAATTTTTATATTTCATGCAAACTTTTTGAATGTGACCTTTTTTATTGCACCACTTGCATATTGTATTTAAATGTGAACAATTGTTCGCTAAATGTTCCACATTTCCACATCGATAACATGAAGTCTTACTGTTATTTATTTTCTTATTTTTGGTTATGTTATTAATGTTACTCGCGGTATTTTTATGTTTGTTTGTAAAGTTTTTATTAAACGAATTATTTCTATTGGTAGACGGATCCGGTTGCTTTCGATTTAAAACACTTACTTTATCCAGATCGCCAGATTTTGAATGCAATTGTGCCGCATTTCTGTGGGAAATGTCCATGGCCGAAGCCTTTTCCAATGCAAGTTTTAACGTAAGGTCAGGTACTTCCAGTAGCCTACTTTGTATAAATTGGTTCTTGAGACCAAAAACGAATTGATTGCGGAGCGCTGTATCTAAGTAAATCCCTAAATTGCAATTAATTGCCAGTTTCCGTAAAGCCACTAAAAATTCTTGTACAGATTCGCCTTCTTGTTGAGCTCGTTTACTAAAACGGTAATTTTCCATTATTTCCAATGGTTCAGGATTGAAGTAACTTTTCATTTCCTGCACCAAAGAATTGTACGTTCTAGAATTGGGTGACTCTGGTGATATTTTATCACATAATGTATTATATGCATCACTGCCCATGTAATGGAGTAAATATATTGTTTTTAAATCATCTTTTATATTAAATATCGTAAAAGCACCCTCCAAACGCTGTACCCAACGTTCCCATGAAAGTTTAACGGGATCAAAACTTTCAATGCAAAGCACCGTTTGAATGCTATGGCCTGACTCACCTGATCCAGTCGGGGCTACATTTCCAACATTGCCACTAGTACTCATTTTGGACAAACCAAAAAAATAAAATGTTTTAAAAGAAAAGTAATTTGCAATTTGTATAATTCTGTAATGAATTTATGAAATTTATTGAACTGTTAAACTGTTAATAACTGTTAAACTTTTTTTTTTTTATAAGTTCCGTATGTATTTGTATGGTGTTTTAATCCAACATGAATCCGAATCTTAAATCGTGTATTGTATTAATCCAAATTTTATATTGTTTTATATATAAAATTGTATATTGTATTTAATCCAAAATTGTATATTGTATTTAATCCCATCCTCGTCGCCAATTTCTGTAGTAACGGTAGCTAAATAAGACACAATGCAATTTGTTTTTAATAGTATATTTTATTCGGAAGAGAGCTAGCAACTGACTGCTCTAAAATTCAATTGTCAATTTCATCTTTTTGTAACATACAAAAATATCGTAATAGTTTACAGTACAAAAAGGTACTAGATTTAGAAAGTATTTAACAATAGGTATGAAAACAAACGTGTTATAATCGAAAAACAAATACAGGATCTCATCAGTGTCAAATCAATGACAACAGAATCTTAATCAGAAATACGAATTTTAATCGACACATGTACAAGGCATATCGATGTATTAGAATCGCTTCAATTGAATTGTGAAGGACTGTCAGAAATGTTAGTCATTCATTTCATAGCATCAGCAATGGACAAGGAAACTCGAAAATTATGGGAAACACAAATCACATCGGGACAATTAACCAAAAACAAGGAAACAATCACATATTTAGAAGAAAGATATCGAATATTAGAAGCCGTTGAGTCTAATATAAAGAGCACAATTAGCACAGGTATGGTTAAATCAAATAGAAATAAGTTTCAAGTTCAATCATCAAAGACGTTTATAACATCTTCATCATCGGGGTGCGCAATATGTAGCAAACCTCATAAATTCAAGGATTGTGATTATTTTAAGGAAATGTCAATACAAGATAGGTTTAACAAGGTCAAGGAACTGAAAAGATGTTTCAATTGTTTAGGTAGCAACCACTCAAGTCGAGAATGTAACTCCATTAATCTATGTCGGGAATGCAAGGAAAAACATCACACACTTCTTCATTTCAACTCATCAAGCAATGCAAATATTGAATCTAAGGCAACAGCAAATGTGATCAAACCAAAGGAATCAAATCATATAAAAAACGAATCAAATGTAATCGAATCATCATGTCATAGCAGAACTGTGAGCAAGCATGTGTTACTAGCAACAGCTATCATTATCATTTATGACAAAAATGGAATTGCTCATCAATGTCGTGCTATATTAGATTCAACTAGTCAATCGAATTTTATATCAGAAGAAATGGCTCAACGATTGTGTTTGCAAAAGGAATCTGTGTCAATTCCAGTCACAGGTCTAAATGAAACAAAAACAATAATCAAATCTAAGGTATCAATCAATATTAAATCAAGAATCAATGAATTTTCGAGCCATTTAGAATGTTTAGTTGTACCAAAGGTAACGAATAAGTTACCTGTTATTGAAATTGATATCTCATCATGGACAATTCCATCTGAAATGCAACTAGCAGATCCGTTTTTTAATGTTCCTGAAAGAATCGATTTATTATTAGGAGCTGAATTATTCTTTTATGTTATCCAAGCTGGTAAACTAAAATTATCAAGTGAAATACCAATCTTGCAAGAAACAAGTTTTGGATGGATCATATCTGGAACTGTTGAAACTCAAATGAACTGGTTAAGCAGAAGGCAATCAGTTTGTAACATCAATACTTCTCAAAATCTTAACGACTTACTTCAAAGGTTTTGGGAACTTGAGGAAATTCCAAATTCTAAATCGCAATTATCATCAATAGAACAGTTATGTGAAAATCATTCTTTGGTAGACGGGGACATTGTTCAGATATTTATTCGGACAATGCAACTAATTTTGTAGGGGCCAAAAATGAACTTGAAGGTTTAAATAAATTATTTCATTCCAGTCAACATAAACAACATGTCAATGACTATTGCGCATCCAAGGGTATGCAATGGTATTTTATACCACCTCGATCACCCAATTTTGGCGGTTTATGGGAATCAAACATCAAATCAACAAAACGGCTATTGAAATCAACTTTAACATCTCAATTATTATCGTATGAGGAATTATCAACATTAGTAGTACAAATTGAAGCTATATTAAATTCAAGACCGCTATCAGCAAGCTTAACAGATCCCAATGACATCGCTCCTCTGACACCTGGACACTTCTTAATTGGACGTGAAATGAAACCAATTGAAGAACCAGACCTACGTAATCTAAAACAAAATCGGCTTTCTACTTGGCAACGAATTCAGTAATTTAAGCAAACCTTTTGGCAACGTTGGTCGAAGCAATACTTGACGCAATTGCAACAACGCACCAAATGGTATCAACAAAAATTTAATATTAAACTTGGATTAATCGTGTTACTCAAGGAAGACAATTTATCACCAATGAAATGGAAATTAGGCAGAATTATAGAACTACATACAGGAAGGGATAATCTTGTACGAGTAGTTACTATTCAAACAAGCACAACAACAGTCAAGCGAGCAATACCAAAAATATGTGTTCTCCCAACCGAAGATAATGACAACATGCAACTAGATTCATCACCTTAATGAAATTTTAATTGAAATCAGGAGGTTTCAATGCGAGGGAGAATGTTCGTATTCAAAATTTACAGTCCACTTTATTTCAACAACTGGATTTTATTATTTAAAATTCAATCACATCGTTTTAGAAAAATATAATAAAAATCAAATCGTATCACCTTAGAAAAAAACACACAGGAAAAAACAAAAGACAAGAAGAAAATCGCTTTGAAAAACAAGACGCATAATTTTTTAATATAATTTAATTAATTTGGAATTTGCTCTAAATAAATAATTTGTAAAAACAAAAAAACGGGCATTAATATTTTAAATTAAAACGCAAAACAGATAGGGTCGTTGGAAAACAACAATTTTGCTTCGTTTTTCGTAGCATTGTTGGAAAAAGACATTTTTTCTTCGTTTTTCATATCATTGTTGGGAAATTACGTTTTTTCTTCGCTTTTTCGTAGAATCGTTGGAATCAGTGCCATCTGCTTTAGTTCACCTGCTTCGCAGAAGATGAAACTTAGGTCGTCGTCCTCGGATAAAGGAAGCAGTGACGCAAATAAAACTGAGGAAGAACGGAAATTAGCGAATTAACAAACCAGACAAAGAATGACACAAATACGTGCTGAGGAAGCAGCAGGGAGTTCGCGTTCTGCAGCTTCAGATCTGCTTCCTTCTCAACAGAATGAACGCGACAGGCTGCGAGTGGTGGACGTCAACAAGCAACAGGAAATCAGCAAAAACAACAATGAAGTTGTATGGCGAATTCTTTCATTTCTCATACATGAAAGAAGTCCAGCTATGGTGCACTTACCAGTACATTTACAAAATGGACAACGCATTTATTCCACAGCTGTAAGTGTGCAAAAAAAAACCCTGAATCCACCGGCTACAACGTTAACTAATTTCTTCACGTTATGTCAAAATGACGCATTTGCGGAAACACTGCTGTATTCGGAAGTGCCTACGTATTATACATGGAATGGTAATAGAAAATCTTTCGAACTACGCAAACGAGCAGAACGATTCGACGGACAACCTGGTACATTTAAAAAAACTACGATAGGCAGACTGCACACCGTGCATCCCAATCAGGATGAGTGATTCTTCGCATGCTGTCGGTAAATGTGCCCGGTCCATCCCTTCCACCAATTGAGAATTGTCAACGGTGTTACACATGCCACTTTCCGCAGTGCATGTCAAGCTCTTAATTTATTGAAGAACAACCGATACTGGGATGTATGCATTAATGAAGCGTGCAACACATCACATCCAAATCTAATTCGTGCATTCTTTGCAATCTATTGACCGTCTGCTCTTCCTCATCTCCAACAGAGTTATGGGAGAAATATAAATTGCACACGGCTGAAAATATTTTCCGTCAAAATGCAAGGAAAATTTAAAGATGAGTATAGATTTCATAGCGGAAATCTACAATGAAGTGTTGATAAAGAATGTAGATTTGTGCTTAGAAATCACGAACAAAACTCTCAATCAATTGGGGATACCGTCCCGAATCGATCTGCTGCTGCTTACCCAATAATATAGTTTTCATCGAATTCTCTTTATTTCTTTAATTTGGAAAATTTTAAGAGTCTTCTTTTAAATGCCTTCTCTTACTTTTTTGATTTTCCTTATAAAGAAAAACAATAATAATCAAAAAAACCAATTACTTTCTAAGCTAAGACCACTCGATAAAAATTTTAAATTTTTTATCACAATGTACTACAAATTGAAACAATATTCAATAAAGAAACTACAAACCATTCGCATTTATTTCTCCTATAAGAAATTGTTGTGCACAATAAAAGATATGTTCGTAAGCTTAAAATACAGACACACATTTACATCTATATAAATAAAATCGTTTCTGTACGTTTGTACAAAATCGATAATCTCCGAAAATCCTTGATTGATTGGCTTGAAATTTTTATAGAACATTCCTTAGGAACAAGAGTAGGTTCTTACATACTGTTTATTTACCTATGCTACACCTGAGAATTTTAAAAAATCAATTTAAAAAATTCATCACTAATACAAAGACACAAGCATGTCTAAAGTCATTTAACTTGCAGCAAGAATATTCCAATATATACCAAATGTAATTCATGTATAGTATACACAAGATAGTGATTATTCATGCCTATCGATATTAATGATGTCATCCCCACACAAAATAATATTGAATATTTCAGCCCATAATTTGCTTTGAACGAATAAGGACGCAGGCAACAATATGTAGTGCGAAAAAGATTTATTTTTCTTCCGGTGTTTCGTTTTCTTAGTGCAAATAAAAAAAAAACTGAATATTTGTGAATTAGTTTGTGTAAAAAACTTTTGTTTTTTCATTTCTACGACTGTTTTTTCAGTGCAAAAAGAGGTGAATTTTGTGACGTTTTTTTTTTTCGTTACCATTGTTGGAAAAAGATATTTTTCTTCATTTAACGCATTTTCTTCAATTTTGTTGGCATCGTTGATTTCAAAATTCTTTTCATATCTTCGTTTTCATTATCATCGTTGGAAATTTGGCGCTCAAAGAATTTTCTTTGACTGCGACAGCGCTGGTAAGCTCTTATGGCCTAAAAAATCATGAGACTCAGTGGCCCTACCACTTTTCATTTCCTTTCTTTGTATTCAAAATTTACAGTCCAATTTATTTCAACAACTGGATTTTATTATTTAAAATTCAATCACATCGTTTTAGAAAAATATAATAAAAATCAAATCGTATCACCTTAGAAAAAAACACATAGGAAAAAACAAAAGACAAGAAGAAAATCGCTTTGAAAAACAAGACGCATAATTTTTTAATATAATTTAATTAATTTGGAATTTGCTCTAAATAAATAATTTGTAATAACAAAAAAACGGGCATTAATATTTTAAATTAAAACGCAAAACAGATAGGGTCGTTGGAAAACAACGATTTTGCTTCGTTTTTCGTAGCATTGTTGGAAAAAGACATTTTTTCTTCGTTTTTCATATCATTGTTGGGAAATTACGTTTTTTCTTCGCTTTTTCGTAGAATCGTTGGAATCAGTGCCATCTGCTTTAGTTCACCTGCTTCGCAGAAGATGAAACTTAGGTCGTCGTCCTCGGATAAAGGAAGCAGTGACGCAAATAAAACTGAGGAAGAACGGAAATTAGCGAATTAACAAACCAGACAAAGAATGACACAAATACGTGCTGAGGAAGCAGCAGGGAGTTCGCGTTCTGCAGCTTCAGATCTGCTTCCTTCTCAACAGAATGAACGCGACAGGCAGCGAGTGGTGGACGTCAACAAGCAACAGGAAATCAGCAAAAACAACAATGAAGTTGTATGGCGAATTCTTTCATTTCTCATACATGAACGAAGTCCAGCTATGGTGCACTTACCAGTACATTTACAAAATGGACAACGCATTTATTCCACAGCTGTAAGTGTGCAAAAAAAAACCCTGAATCCACCGGCTACAACGTTAACTAATTTCTTCACGTTATGTCAAAATGACGCATTTGCGGAAACACTGCTGTATTCGGAAGTGCCTACGTATTATACATGGAATGGTAATAGAAAATCTTTCGAACTACGCAAACGAGCAGAACGATTCGACGGACAACCTGGTACATTTAAAAAAACTACGATAGGCAGACTGCACACCGTGCATCCCAATCAGGATGAGTGATTCTTCGCATGCTGTCGGTAAATGTGCCCGGTCCATCCCTTCCACCAATTGAGAATTGTCAACGGTGTTACACATGCCACTTTCCGCAGTGCATGTCAAGCTCTTAATTTATTGAAGAACAACCGATACTGGGATGTATGCATTAATGAAGCGTGCAACACATCACATCCAAATCTAATTCGTGCATTCTTTGCAATCTATTGACCCTCTGCTCTTCCTCATCTCCAACAGAGTTATGGGAGAAATATAAATTCCACACGGCTGAAAATATTTTCCGTCAAAATGCAAGGAAAATTTAAAGATGAGTATAGATTTCATAGCAGAAATCTACAATGAAGTGTTGATAAAGAATGTAGATTTGTGCTTAGAAATCACGAACAAAACTCTCAATCAATTGGGGATACCGTCCCGAATCGATCTGCTGCTGCTTACCCAATAATATAGTTTTCATCGAATTCTCTTTATTTCTTTAATTTGGAAAATTTTAAGAGTCTTCTTTTGAATGCCTTCTCTTACTTTTTTGAGTTTCCTTATAAAGAAACACAATAATAATCAAAAAAACCAATTACTTTCTAAGCTAAGACCACTCGATAAAAATTTTAAATTTTTTATCACAATGTACTACAAATTGAAACAATATTCAATAAAGAAACTACAAACCATTCGCATTTATTTCTCCTATAAGAAATTGTTGTGCACAATAAAAGATATGTTCGTAAGCTTAAAATACAGACACACATTTACATCTATATAAATAAAATCGTTTCTGTACGTTTGTACAAAATCGATAATCTCCGAAAATCCTTGATTGATTGGCTTGAAATTTTTATAGAACATTCCTTAGGAACAAGAGTAGGTTCTTACATACTGTTTATTTACCTATGCTACACCTGAGAATTTTAAAAAATCAATTTAAAAAATTCATCACTAATACAAAGACACAAGCATGTCTAAAGTCATTTAACTTGCAGCAAGAATATTCCAATATATACCAAATGTAATTCATGTATAGTATACACAAGATAGTGATTATTCATGCATATCGATATTAATGATGTCATCCCCACACAAAATAATATTGAATATTTCAGCTCATAATTTGCTTGGACGAATAAGGACACGGGCAAAAATATGTAGTGCGAAAAAGATTTATTTTTCTTCCGGTGTTTCGTTTTCTTAGTGCAAATAAAAAAAAAAACTGAATATTTGTGAATTAGTTTGTGGAAAAAACGTTTGTTTTTTCATTTCTACGACTGTTTTTTCAGTGCAAAAAGAGGTGAATTTTGTGACGTTTTTTTTTCGTTACCATTGTTGGAAAAAGATATTTTTCTTCATTTAACGCATTTTCTTCAATTTTGTTGGCATCGCTGATTTCAAAATTCTTTTCATATCTTCGTTTTCATTATCATCGTTGGAAATTTGGCGCTCAAAGAATTTTCTTTGACTGCGACAGCGCTGGTAAGCTCTTATGGCCTGAAAAATCATGAGACTCAGTGGCCCTACCACTTTTCATTTCCTTTCTTTGTATTCAAAATTTACAGTCCAATTTATTTCAACAACTGGATTTTATTATTTAAAATTCAATCACATCGTTTTAGAAAAATATAATAAAAATCAAATCGTATCACGTTAGAAAAAAGACACACAGGAAAAAACAAAAGACAAGAAGAAAATCGCTTTGAAAAAGAAGACGCATAGTTTTTATAATATAATTTAATTAATTTGGAATTTGCTCTAAATAAATAATTTCTAAAAACAAAAAAACGGGCATTAATATTTTAAATTAAAGCGCAAAACATTTTGGTCCAATCGAACCGGATTTATCGCAACGGTATAATGACATATTATTCGCTCAGCGAGGCGTTCTTAAGGGCAAAGTCGCATGCATTAAAACATCATTAAGCAAAGAAAATTTGACTGTTTTAAAGCTGAACTTTTGGTCACGTATGCTCGCACAATATTATCAAGAATATAACGAAATTCATAATAAGGTGATTGAAGCTGACTTATCAAAGTTGGTAGAACAAGCAATAAAATACGAAGAATTTGAAGAAATTTATATAGTTGTGATGCAAAAATGCATAAATTGTCAATTTCAGAATCAGGTAATCAAAATCCAGTTTCCAATACTAATCAATTTCGAAATTCATTTAAGCTACCTGATATACCGTTACCTACATTCGATGGCACATATCAAAAATGGTACAATTTCAAAGATATGTTCAATGCTTTGATCGATGGAAGTTCAAATGCATCACCAGCAATTAAATTATAATATCTTAAAAATGCGTTAATTGGCGAAGCAAAACAAATATTAGACGAAACTCTACGACAACGCATGGAAAAAGTTAGTTGATAGGTGTAGTAACGGTAGCTAAATAAGACACAATGCAATTTGTTTTTAATAGTATATTTTATTCGGAAGAGAGCTAGCAACTGACTGCTCTAAAATTCAATTGTCAATTTCATCTTTTTGTAACATACAAAAATATCGTAATAGTTTACAGTACAAAAAGGTACTAGATTTAGAAAGTATTTAACACCTCCTCTTGTAATAAAAAATTGATTTCTTTAGATAAATATTAACTATGCTTTATAATAATCTGGTTCCTTTCTTATTCTTTCTGATCGTCTCAGACCTGGTAATGCATTTAACGTTGTCGTTGGATTTGGAGCAATAACTGAAGGAGAAGTTACGCCTGAATTGGTAATTGTGGAATCTTCAATGGTTTCTTCTGCATCATTGTTCCCCATATCGTATTCCTTGCTGTTTTCTTCTATTTGTTCGTTTCGTAATGTAAGTGGTATATGCTCGCAAGAATTTGAAACCCTTTTAGTATGCGAAGTGTCTTCTTCTGATGATTTACGTATTTGGTTTAAATGGCGTTTCCATTTACGTCCATCATCCAACGTAATTAAATAATGAAGCGTACCTAATTTTTCAGTTATGTATCCATATGCCCATTTGTTACTACCGCAATAATTTCGAGCTATAATTCTATCTCCAACAGCGAATTTTTGAATTGTTTGATTTTCTGTGTGTGTATTCTTTGAACATATTGAAGGTTTTATAAAATCCAGTCTAGAACGTATTTCTCTACCAAACATAGCAAATGCTGGTGAGACCCCTGTTGTTGTATGTGGTGTTCTTCGGAACTGCAGTAAAAATTTTGCAAGTTGTAGATCCTTTGTACTGTTTTCGTCTGACATACTCTTCAGTGAATTTTTTAATGTTTGCACATATCGTTCCGCCTGACCATTTGTTGCAGGATGGTAAGGTGCAGTTCGCTTATGTACAATCCCATTTAATTTTAAAAATTGTTGAAAATCAGCAGATGTAAACTGTGGTCCATTATCTGATACTACAGTGATTGGTATCCCATACCTAGAAAATAATTCACGTAAAATTTTAATAGTTTCTTCAGAATTAATTTTTTTCATGATAAATATCTCTGGCCATTTACTAAATGCATCGACTATTATGAAATAGTATAAGTTATTTATGGGACCTGCATAGTCTATATGGATTCTTTCAAATGGTGCCCGTGGAAATTCCCATGTATGTGTGTGTATTTGTTTTGGATTGTTAAGAGTTTCATTACAGGCTGTACAATTTTTTGCAATTCTTTCAATATCTAAGTCAATGTTTGGCCACCAACAATAACTTCTAGATAGGGATTTCATTTTAGAAATTCCCATATGTGCTGAATGTAATTCATTTAGAATGATTTTTCGCAGGCTTTTAGGTATGACTACTCGAATCCCTCGCATAATACAGCCTCCCTGTAATGTATATTCTTTTTGATCAATGTTAAAACGATCTGCAGGTGATAAAACTTTTCCACATCTAAGTCCTTCTAGCAATGGTAACAAAGTTTGATCTTTCCTTGTTTCTTTAAAAATATTTTGTATTGTAATTGGTAAGTTTTCTATTTGTTGTATTTCAAATAAATCAGCAGCTTCTAAGGTACTGGGTTTTTGTAGTTCTTCTGAAGTTGTAGGTAATCTGGAAATTGCATCAGCATTCCCATGCCGTTTCGTGTTTTTATATCGAATATTGTATACAAAACCTTGTAGAAACAAAGCGTAATGTAGCATCCTAGTAGCACTTAATGTAGGAATGCTCTTTTTAGGGTCAAAAATTTGAACTAGTTGTTGATGATCCGTAACTAATGTAAATCTACGTCCGTACAAGTATTGAAAAAATTTTTTTATTCCAAATATTATACCATATGCTTCTTTGTCAATTTGAGAGTATTTTTGTTGTGTAGTTGTAAGACTTTGAGAAGCAAATTGTACCGGCTTTTCACTTCCGTCCGGCATAATATGTGAGAGGACTGCTCCAACCGCATATGAACTTGCGTCTGTTGCTAAAATGAGAGGCAATTTTGGATTAAAATGACATAGTACCTGATCGTCTTGAATTTTTTTCTTTATAATGTTGAAAACTTGTTCACAGCTTGAGCTCCATACAAACTTCACACCATCTTTTAGTAAATTGTTTATTGGACGAAGTAAGTCACTAAGATTATGGAAGAATCTCCCATAATAATTTACTAAACCCAGGAAAGCTCGAACTTCTGTTTTATTTTCAGGCCTCTTCATATTTTGTATAGCTTCAATTTTAGATTTCATTTTATGAATTCCAGATTTATCTATAACGAAACCGCAATATTCAATAGAATTTTGTAAGAATTTACTTTTTTCAAGATTTATTTTTAAATTATGTTTCGATAATTGTTTTAAGACCCTGTCTAATATTTCCAAATGTGATTTATCATCTGGTGCAGTAATTTTAATGTCGTCCAAAAATACGGAGACACCTGGAATCCCATGCAGGATTTTCTCCATTTCTCTTTGCCAAATTGCTGGTGCTGATGCTACACCATAAAGTAAACGATTGCACTCATAAAGTCCACGATGTGTATTTAATGTCAAAAGGTGTCGGTCATCTGGATGTATTGGAAGATGTAAATAAGCTTGACTTAAACCAATTTTTGTAAATTTGTCGCCCCCGGCCATAGATGCAAATAATTCGTTAATTGTCGGAAGCGGGTGGTCATCAATTTGCAAAAACTGGTTAATTGTTACCTTAAAATCACCACATAGTCGTATCTTCCCATTTGGTTTTACTACAGGAACCACTGGTGTCGCCCAATCAGATGAATTTACCTTTTTCAATATACCCTGAGCAACCAAGTCATTTATTTCTTCATCAATTTTAGGAATCAAGGCAAATGGAACAGGACGAGCTTTTCGGAAAATTGGTGTAACCCTTTCTTTAAGGTGAAACCTTGCATACATGTTTGTTATCTCCCCAATACCGCCATCTGTGATGTTTTTGTACTTTTCTAATATCCGGTTTACCGCACTTGGTGATATTATATCTTTTACCGAATATATTTTAAAAATATTTTGCCAATCTATTTTTATTTGCCTTAACCATTCGCGCCCGATTAGTAATTTCCGATTTATGGGTACTACGTATAAATTCAGATTTAGTTTCTGTTCTTTATAAATCACTGGGACGGATAAATAACCCAGTACTTTAATGTTAGTATTACAATATGTCACTAATTTCAAATCAGTATTTAGTAATGTTTTTGTTGGAAAAATTTGTTTGAATTCTTGTTCACCAACGATCGTCACGGCCGCCCCCGTGTCTATTTCACATAAAATGTCCACATTCGCGATTTTAATATGTACATTAAACTTTTCGCGGAATTCATAATGTTCATTTGTAGTGTTTATAGTAAATAGTTCCGAAATGTTATTATCGATTTGTTTATTTTCAATAATGTTAATTTCATTTTGAGAATTTTTATATTTCATGCAAACTTTTTGAATGTGACCTTTTTTATTGCACCACTTGCATATTGTATTTAAATGTGAACAATTGTTCGCTAAATGTTCCACATTTCCACATCGATAACATGAAGTCTTACTGTTATTTATTTTCTTATTTTTGGTTATGTTATTAATGTTACTCGCGGTATTTTTATGTTTGTTTGTAAAGTTTTTATTAAACGAATTATTTCTATTGGTAGACGGATCCGGTTGCTTTCGATTTAAAACACTTACTTTATCCAGATCGCCAGATTTTGAATGCAATTGTGCCGCATTTCTGTGGGAAATGTCCATGGCCGAAGCCTTTTCCAATGCAAGTTTTAACGTAAGGTCAGGTACTTCCAGTAGCCTACTTTGTATAAATTGGTTCTTGAGACCAAAAACGAATTGATTGCGGAGCGCTGTATCTAAGTAAATCCCTAAATTGCAATTAATTGCCAGTTTCCGTAAAGCCACTAAAAATTCTTGTACAGATTCGCCTTCTTGTTGAGCTCGTTTACTAAAACGGTAATTTTCCATTATTTCCAATGGTTTAGGATTGAAGTAACTTTTCATTTCCTGCACCAAAGAATTGTACGTTCTAGAATTGGGTGACTCTGGTGATATTTTATCACATAATGTATTATATGCATCACTGCCCATGTAATGGAGTAAATATATTGTTTTTAAATCATCTTTTATATTAAATATCGTAAAAGCACCCTCCAAACGTTGTACCCAACGTTCCCATGAAAGTTTAACGGGATCAAAACTTTCAATGCAAAGCACCGTTTGAATGCTATGGCCTGACTCACCTGATCCAGTCGGGGCTACATTTCCAACATTGCCACTAGTACTCATTTTGGACAAACCAAAAAAATAAAATGTTTTAAAAGAAAAGTAATTTGCAATTTGTATAATTCTGTAATGAATTTATGAAATTTATTGAACTGTTAAACTGTTAATAACTGTTAAACTTTTTTTTTTTTATAAGTTCCGTATGTATTTGTATGGTGTTTTAATCCAACATGAATCCGAATCTTAAATCGTGTATTGTATTAATCCAAATTTTATATTGTTTTATATATAAAATTGTATATTGTATTTAATCCAAAATTGTATATTGTATTTAATCCCATCCTCGTCGCCAATTTCTGTAGTAACGGTAGCTAAATAAGACACAATGCAATTTGTTTTTAATAGTATATTTTATTCGGAAGAGAGCTAGCAACTGACTGCTCTAAAATTCAATTGTCAATTTCATCTTTTTGTAACATACAAAAATATCGTAATAGTTTACAGTACAAAAAGGTACTAGATTTAGAAAGTATTTAACAATAGGTATGAAAACAAACGTGTTATAATCGAAAAATACATACAGGATCTCATCAGTGTCAAATCAATGACAACAGAATCTTAATCAGAAATACGAATTTTAATCGACACATGTACAAGGCATATCGATGTATTAGAATCGCTTCAATTGAATTGTGAAGGACTGTCAGAAATGTTAGTCATTCATTTCATAGCATCAGCAATGGACAAGGAAACTCGAAAATTATGGGAAACACAAATCACATCGGGACAATTAACCAAAAACAAGGAAACAATCACATATTTAGAAGAAAGATATCGAATATTAGAAGCCGTTGAGTCTAATATAAAGAGCACAATTAGCACAGGTATGGTTAAATCAAATAGAAATAAGTTTCAAGTTCAATCATCAAAGACGTTTATAACATCTTCATCATCGGGGTGCGCAATATGTAGCAAACCTCATAAATTCAAGGATTGTGATTATTTTAAGGAAATGTCAATACAAGATAGGTTTAACAAGGTCAAGGAACTGAAAAGATGTTTCAATTGTTTAGGTATCAACCACTCAAGTCGAGAATGTAACTCCATTAATCTATGTCGGGAATGCAAGGAAAAACATCACACACTTCTTCATTTCAACTCATCAAGCAATGCAAATATTGAATCTAAGGCAACAGCAAATGTGATCAAACCAAAGGAATCAAATCATATCAAAAACGAATCAAATGTAATCGAATCATCATGTCATAGCAGAACTGTGAGCAAGCATGTGTTACTAGCAACAGCTATCATTATCATTTATGACAAAAATGGAATTGCTCATCAATGTCGTGCTATATTAGATTCAACTAGTCAATCGAATTTTATATCAGAAGAAATGGCTCAACGATTGTGTTTGCAAAAGGAATCTGTGTCAATTCCAGTCACAGGTCTAAATGAAACAAAAACAATAATCAAATCTAAGGTATCAATCAATATTAAATCAAGAATCAATGAATTTTCGAGCCATTTAGAATGTTTAGTTGTACCAAAGGTAACGAATAAGTTACCTGTTATTGAAATTGATATCTCATCATGGACAATTCCATCTGAAATGCAACTAGCAGATCCGTTTTTTAATGTTCCTGAAAGAATCGATTTATTATTAGGAGCTGAATTATTCTTTTATGTTATCCAAGCTGGTAAACTAAAATTATCAAGTGAAATACCAATCTTGCAAGAAACAAGTTTTGGATGGATCATATCTGGAACTGTTGAAACTCAAATGAACTGGTTAAGCAGAAGGCAATCAGTTTGTAACATCAATACTTCTCAAAATCTTAACGACTTACTTCAAAGGTTTTGGGAACTTGAGGAAATTCCAAATTCTAAATCGCAATTATCATCAATAGAACAGTTATGTGAAAATCATTCTTTGGTAGACGGGGACATTGTTCAGATATTTATTCGGACAATGCAACTAATTTTGTAGGGGCCAAAAATGAACTTGAAGGTTTAAATAAATTATTTCATTCCAGTCAACATAAACAACATGTCAATGACTATTGCGCATCCAAGGGTATGCAATGGTATTTTATACCACCTCGATCACCCAATTTTGGCGGTTTATGGGAATCAAACATCAAATCAACAAAACGGCTATTGAAATCAACTTTAACATCTCAATTATTATCGTATGAGGAATTATCAACATTAGTAGTACAAATTGAAGCTATATTAAATTCAAGACCGCTATCAGCAAGCTTAACAGATCCCAATGACATCGCTCCTCTGACACCTGGACACTTCTTAATTGGACGTGAAATGAAACCAATTGAAGAACCAGACCTACGTAATCTAAAACAAAATCGGCTTTCTACTTGGCAACGAATTCAGTAATTTAAGCAAACCTTTTGGCAACGTTGGTCGAAGCAATACTTGATGCAATTGCAACAACGCACCAAATGGTATCAACAAAAATTTAATATTAAACTTGGATTAATCGTGTTACTCAAGGAAGACAATTTATCACCAATGAAATGGAAATTAGGCAGAATTATAGAACTACATACAGGAAGGGATAATCTTGTACGAGTAGTTACTATTCAAACAAGCACAACAACAGTCAAGCGAGCAATATCAAAAATATGTGTTCTCCCAACCGAAGATAATGACAACATGCAACTAGATTCATCACCTTAATGAAATTTTAATTGAAATCAGGAGGTTTCAATGCGAGGGAGAATGTTCGTATTCAAAATTTACAGTCCACTTTATTTCAACAACTGGATTTTATTATTTAAAATTCAATCACATCGTTTTAGAAAAATATAATAAAAATCAAATCGTATCACCTTAGAAAAAAACACACAGGAAAAAACAAAAGACAAGAAGAAAATCGCTTTGAAAAACAAGACGCATAATTTTTTAATATAATTTAATTAATTTGGAATTTGCTCTAAATAAATAATTTGTAAAAACAAAAAAACGGGCATTAATATTTTAAATTAAAACGCAAAACAGATAGGGTCGTTGGAAAACAACGATTTTGCTTCGTTTTTCGTAGCATTGTTGGAAAAAGACATTTTTTCTTCGTTTTTCATATCATTGTTGGGAAATTACGTTTTTTCTTCGCTTTTTCGTAGAATCGTTGGAATCAGTGCCATCTGCTTTAGTTCACCTGCTTCGCAGAAGATGAAACTTAGGTCGTCGTCCTCGGATAAAGGAAGCAGTGACGCAAATAAAACTGAGGAAGAACGGAAATTAGCGAATTAACAAACCAGACAAAGAATGACACAAATACGTGCTGAGGAAGCAGCAGGGAGTTCGCGTTCTGCAGCTTCAGATCTGCTTCCTTCTCAACAGAATGAACGCGACGGGCTGCGAGTGGTGGACGTCAACAAGCAACAGGAAATCAGCAAAAACAACAATGAAGTTGTATGGCGAATTCTTTCATTTCTCATACATGAAAGAAGTCCAGCTATGGTGCACTTACCAGTACATTTACAAAATGGACAACGCATTTATTCCACAGCTGTAAGTGTGCAAAAAAAAACCCTGAATCCACCGGCTACAACGTTAACTAATTTCTTCACGTTATGTCAAAATGACGCATTTGCGGAAACACTGCTGTATTCGGAAGTGCCTACGTATTATACATGGAATGGTAATAGAAAATCTTTCGAACTACGCAAACGAGCAGAACGATTCGACGGACAACCTGGTACATTTAAAAAAACTACGATAGGCAGACTGCACACCGTGCATCCCAATCAGGATGAGTGATTCTTCGCATGCTGTCGGTAAATGTGCCCGGTCCATCCCTTCCACCAATTGAGAATTGTCAACGGTGTTACACATGCCACTTTCCGCAGTGCATGTCAAGCTCTTAATTTATTGAAGAACAACCGATACTGGGATGTATGCATTAATGAAGCGTGCAACACATCACATCCAAATCTAATTCGTGCATTCTTTGCAATCTATTGACCGTCTGCTCTTCCTCATCTCCAACAGAGTTATGGGAGAAATATAAATTCCACACGGCTGAAAATATTTTCCGTCAAAATGCAAGGAAAATTTAAAGATGAGTATAGATTTCATAGCAGAAATCTACAATGAAGTGTTGATAAAGAATGTAGATTTGTGCTTAGAAATCACGAACAAAACTCTCAATCAATTAGGGATACCGTCCCGAATCGATCTGCTGCTGCTTACCCAATAATATAGTTTTCATCGAATTCTCTTTATTTCTTTAATTTGGAAAATTTTAAGAGTCTTCTTTTAAATGCCTTCTCTTACTTTTTTGATTTTCCTTATAAAGAAAAACAATAATAATCAAAAAAACCAATTACTTTCTAAGCTAAGACCACTCGATAAAAATTTTAAATTTTTTATCACAATGTACTACAAATTGAAACAATATTCAATAAAGAAACTACAAACCATTCGCATTTATTTCTCCTATAAGAAATTGTTGTGCACAATAAAAGATATGTTCGTAAGCTTAAAATACAGACACACATTTACATCTATATAAATAAAATCGTTTCTGTACGTTTGTACAAAATCGATAATCTCCGAAAATCCTTGATTGATTGGCTTGAAATTTTTATAGAACATTCCTTAGGAACAAGAGTAGGTTCTTACATACTGTTTATTTACCTATGCTACACCTGAGAATTTTAAAAAATCAATTTAAAAAATTCATCACTAATACAAAGACACAAGCATGTCTAAAGTCATTTAACTTGCAGCAAGAATATTCCAATATATACCAAATGTAATTCATGTATAGTATACACAAGATAGTGATTATTCATGCATATCGATATTAATGATGTCATCCCCACACAAAATAATATTGAATATTTCAGCCCATAATTTGCTTTGAACGAATAAGGACGCAGGCAACAATATGTAGTGCGAAAAAGATTTATTTTTCTTCCGGTGTTTCGTTTTCTTAGTGCAAATAAAAAAAAAACTGAATATTTGTGAATTAGTTTGTGTAAAAAACTTTTGTTTTTTCATTTCTACGACTGTCTTTTCAGTGCAAAAAGAGGTGAATTTTGTGACGTTTTTTTTTTTCGTTACCATTGTTGGAAAAAGATATTTTTCTTCATTTAACGCATTTTCTTCAATTTTGTTGGCATCGTTGATTTCAAAATTCTTTTCATATCTTCGTTTTCATTATCATCGTTGGAAATTTGGCGCTCAAAGAATTTTCTTTGACTGCGACAGCGCTGGTAAGCTCTTATGGCCTAAAAAATCATGAGACTCAGTGGCCCTACCACTTTTCATTTCCTTTCTTTGTATTCAAAATTTACAGTCCAATTTATTTCAACAACTGGATTTTATTATTTAAAATTCAATCACATCGTTTTAGAAAAATATAATAAAAATCAAATCGTATCACCTTAGAAAAAAACACACAGGAAAAAACAAAAGACAAGAAGAAAATCGCTTTGAAAAACAAGACGCATAATTTTTTAATATAATTTAATTAATTTGGAATTTGCTCTAAATAAATAATTTGTAAAAAAAAAAAACGGGCATTAATATTTTAAATTAAAACGCAAAACAGATAGGGTCGTTGGAAAACAACGATTTTGCTTCGTTTTTCGTAGCATTGTCGGAAAAAGACATTTTTTCTTCGTTTTTCATATCATTGTTGGGAAATTACGTTTTTTCTTCGCTTTTTCGTAGAATTGTTGGAATCAGTGCCATCTGCTTTAGTTCACCTGCTTCGCAGAAGATGAAACTTAGGTCGTCGTCCTCGGATAAAGGAAGCAGTGACGCAAATAAAACTAAGGAAGAACGGAAATTAGCGAATTAACAAACCAGACAAAGAATGACACAAATACGTGCTGAGGAAGCAGCAGGGAGTTCGCGTTCTGCAGCTTCAGATCTGCTTCGTTCTCAACAGAATGAACGCGACAGGCTGCGAGTGGTGGAAAGACGTCAACAAGCAACAGGAAATCAGCAAAAACAACAATGAAGTTGTATGGCGAATTCTTTCATTTCTCATACATGAACGAAGTCCAGCTATGGTGCACTTACCAGTACATTTACAAAATGGACAACGCATTTATTCCACAGCTGTAAATGTGCAAAAAAAAAAACCTGAATCCACCGGCTACAACGTTAACTAATTTCTTCACGTTATGTCAAAATGACGCATTTGTGGAAACACTGCTGTATTCGGAAGTGCCTACGTATTATACATGGAATGGTAATAGAAAATCTTTCGAACTACGCAAACGAGCAGAACGATTCGACGGACAACCTGGTACATTTAAAAAAACTACGATAGGCAGACTGTACACCGTGCATCCCAATCAGGATTAGTGATTCTTCGCATGCTGTCGGTAAATGTGCCCGGTCCATCCCTTCCACCAATTGAGAATTGTCAACGATGTTACACATGCCACTTTCCGCAGTGCATGTCAAGCTCTTAATTTATTGAAGAACAACCGATACTGGGATGTATGCATTAATGAAGCGTGCAACACATCACATCCAAATCTAATTCGTGCATTCTTTGCAATCTATTGACCGTCTGCTCTTCCTCATCTCCAACAGAGTTATGGGAGAAATATAAATTGCACACGGCTGAAAATATTTTCCGTCAAAATGCAAGGAAAATTTAAAGATGAGTATAGATTTCATAGCAGAAATCTACAATGAAGTGTTGATAAAGAATGTAGATTTGTGCTTAGAAATCACGAACAAAACTCTCAATCAATTGGGGATACCGTCCCGAATCAATCTGCTGCTGCTTCATTCGATATAGAATTCGTCGTGAACAAAATTACAATACGGACGATCTTTTGCCGTATGTGCAATCAAATATTTTTTAAGCTAACGTTTAAGCAAAAGGCATTTACGATCAAATAATGAAAACTGTCAATAACGTGGTCGGATAAATCTTCTTCTTATGCGCCAGTAGGAACTTGTAAATCGTTCCTAATTAGATTGATTCTGGCAGCAATGCGATCCCAAAATGACATAACCTTAACTGTTTCGTCATCCAGAATAGTTGCAACATTGCTACAAGGTGGAAGAACTGCCCATTCCGCTTGGAAATTCCTATTGCACATGCAATTAATTGAAACTCCCACGTGCAACATTTCCAAAGCGTTCGGCATGGGAACAGTATTTTAGAAATGTAAACCTATTATTTGGGATGAATACACAAAGGCTCACTCGAGGCTCTTGATCGGTCATTGCAAGATTTGCATGGAAATATTAGACCATTTGCGAACGCATTAATATTCTTTGCAGGAGATTTCAGGCAAACATTAACTGTAATTACTCGATCGACATTTCAATTTAGGAGATTACAATTCCCAATTCGATTGGAGTTTGCAATCATCATCAACAAAGCTCAGGGTCAATCTTTAGAATTGTGCGGTTTAGATCTAGACACGGATTGTTTCTCAGATGGACAATTAAATGTCGGGTGTTCTAGAGTCGGCAAACCAGCCAAGCTCTATATCTGCACAGAGAATGGAACAAAAAAAAATATTATATACCCACAAACATTGTGAAATTAAACATATTAGAAACGTGCGCTTTCTCTATTCCATTTAACCCGACTGAGCCACAGCAACGCGTGGCCAGGTGCAGCTAGTTAGCAATAAAAGCATGAATGAAAAAACAAAGCAAAAACAATATTTCCGCATTAAAATGTGTCTTGGATAAAATAACTCAACTAAAATGCGAATATATCATGGGTTTAAAAGCAGAAATCACTAAGTCAATTTTCAAGTTTTTGGTTTTTTGTACTAAATTAATATAATGCTGTACAATATAATCGTAGAAGCCTAAAGAACAATTTTTATGATCAAATTAATATTAAATACAATTACAAAATTTTAAGACACAAACTTCTTAAATATCGATTTAAAAAAAACTATGCTTTTGTACTTAGTCATTTCTGCTCGTAAACCCACGATATGTTCAGTAAATAAAATTCATTCCTAAAAAAAATGAGTGTTTTTTTCCATTTTTAAATTTTTTAATGATGACTGAAGGGTTAAATATCTCATTTTGTATACAAAAGGTTGATTATTTTATTGAAATAGTTTAATGATGCTATTTTTATATAATAAAAAAATTAAACTTAGTAATTATCTATTTAATATCAAATGAATAGAAATACGGGACTAGATTATAAACTAATAATATAAAAACAAACAACAATGAAAACCTAGGCGCAAATAAACAGTTTTCTTTTTGCATAATATTATGTATGGTATTTAAGGAAAACATTTCCTATTTTTTAGGTCTGTTTTATTTGCCACTTGCTCTGAGGTAGAGCAAATTTTTACATTGAAAACAAAAACAAAAGAGCACTACACTACTTTCAGAGCAGGTGTAAACTATCGCACCCTAATTAGTTCAGTTTTCTACCATAAAAAGTGCATTAGCTAAAAGTTTCTCATTTAGTTATAATATGGTTGCTAAGCAGCGCTACAAACATTTAAATTAAAGCTTTCTTCTACTCCTGCTCGTCTTATTTGCCACTTACCCTGTTCCGGGGTAGGGTATGGCAAATAAAACAGACCTTTTATATTAAAACTTTGATGTCTTAAAATTTTTAAATACTTAAATTAATCTAAAAATGAAGATAATATTTGATTTGGTTCTTATAAGTCTAATATCACATCATAAAATATTATTAAAAGCAAATGTATACATTAAAGAAAATAAAATATACAAAAAACAAAGTTAAATAAATTAACTTCTTTAAAATTAAAATTGGCACCACGAATTCACAATATGAAAATTTTTCTATATTACTAATTCTACTTAGTTCTTTTTCTTTTGGCATATATATCAAATAGATACATACATCACTATTTGATTACCATTTGAGTAATAAAAAAAATTATAAAACTAAATATTAATTCATAATAATTAAAATGAAGATTTTTATTTGAATTATTATGAATAGAAGTTGTAACAATATTTGCTACAGTTAATGCACTTAATGGTAAATTACTTGTAATACGATGACTTTGAGTTGATATTAAGCTAGCGATTTTTTCAGCTTCACGATTGCATGCATCAATTTGTATGGAAGTTGGATATTTTTCACGACTTTGTACCGCTATAAAAATATCCGTTTCCATCGTTAGAAAACCACTTAATTGACACTCAGATATTTGTATTAATTTATCAAGAGCTCGAACTAGACTTTTTAGTGTTACAATTTCTAAATTTCTTCCTTTCAAAGCATAAACAGCACGATCAATTTGCTTCCTTGAAAATATTATACGCATTGCTCCAGAACAAATTGGACAACATGCTCCTGGTGGAAAAAATCCTTGACAGTGTTTTGAAGGTAATTTTGGGCATTTGATATTTTGACAACGTGGTCCCATATCTGATGCTAATAGACCTACTTCTCGACAATTTCCAAAGTAATCCGCTAAGGAATAATCACTCCAAGCGACACATTCATTTTGATATGTTACACCATTTATACCACAAACCGTTCCGGCTCTAGAACATGTTTGAAAACACGAACCAAAATGAGCAAACGTCGATTTCGAATTGAAAAGATGACATGCTGATGAATATGTTATACCATTTATATCACAAACTGGCTCACTAGAACTACAAATTGAAGTGATATTCACTAAAATAATATCAAAAAATAGATTATTATATTTTTCTTGGCGATCAAGATCCAATTGGTCGAAGAAAACTTACCACATTGATATTGTGAACATGGCCGATGCATAACCGATAAACAAATTTGTCTATCTTCTACACATTTGGTATTTACCGGACAATTATGAAATTTTTCAAGACACGGATCCCGAGAACGACAAGCACCGAACTCAAAATCGGCATCTTGTAATCCAATGCATTTTGCAATACAAGCCGAATGATAAGTATTACCATTCTTTCCGCAGACAGGTACGTAGTGCGGTTGACAATTACATGGAAGGCTTGTATACCAATAATCGGAAATGCCTTTAAAGCAAAGGATCATATAATTGTATTAGATTTAATAAATTAACTTACCTGGTATTTTACATTGCTTTTTAGTGCATGTGATTTCACCAGCGAAACAACTACAGATATTACATTCAACATAAAACCAACTGCCGTGTTCCATTCTTTTACCTGCCATCATACATGCATCATACGAGAAACAAGGCAAAGGTTGACAATGTTCAATTTTCCCAGAAGCACTACAACGACAAATTTTCAAGCATGCCTTTGGGCTTGTCGAAACTGGTATTCTCACATACGCACCAAATGGTACATAATATGTGGATGCTTCTCCTAATGCACAACCAGGTAAACATTGATAACTACTACTTTCATTACGGTTGGGTAAGCATACTTCAGTCGCGTTACATGGATGACCTCTACAAGGAGATGTTAACTTATGATGACTTCCAGTATTCGATGGTACATCACTAGGCTCTAAATATGGTTTAAGAGAAATACAAGGGATACCATCACCTTCTGGTGATAGTTTGGAACATACAGATGCAGCTGTTTGACCTTTAAAAACAATTCAAATAAAGTTTTTAATTTTTTTTAATTATCATAAACGTTCACCTACCATTTTCAAGTCGTGTCCAATCTGCACACTCACTGAGAATTTCATAACAATCTTCCTGGCAAATTTGATTAGTATGTGTGTTTCTTGTGCATGGTTTAATTTGTAAGATGCAAGCGATAGCTCTCCATGTTCCTGGCGAACATTTCGAAATATTTTTAATTGGTAAATTCAATTCTGGCAGGCTTATATATCCTTTCTGTTGCCACAATGAAACATCCGCCCGTGCTGCCATATCGGCATGAATATGACAATTACGAAATAGTTCTGCTGGACGATTATTAAAATTTGAACAAAATGGAAGTCCATCACATCCGGCTTCACACGGTTCATCAACTTCATCGATACACTGGCGTAACTCAATTTCATTGTATTGTTGTAAACAATCTAATTCCAAATCCCTTCTTGTTGAAGTCCAATCATTTGAATATGTTTGAAAACATAATCGACGACATTTTGGTGCTAAAGCTTTAGTACAACAATGAAGTTTTGCTGAATCCATTCCCACCTAAAAAACATTAATTATTTTTTAATTTTATTAAGATTGACGATTCTAATATTTCAGATATTCATAGCACTCCAAAAAATTTGTTAAACTATAGTTGCGACATATAAGGAGAAAACCTGCATCCAGTTTGGAATAAATGGGACTTTCAAGCCAATTAAAAGCAAGTTAGACATACTTACGCTTACAAATTAACCATAAATGACAAACAATATATATAAAAAAAATAGAATGCTATTACTTATTTTACTAAGCAATAATAGTGTGAAAAGTACCCTCTATTATTTGATGTTATTAATTTTTAATACAATATTATAAATTAAATTAATTTCAATGTACAAATTATATTAAATCTCGTGAAAAGAAAGAAATGCTTTTTGAAAGTTTTTATTATTTTAAAATGATCGTTTTCGCCACACCAAATGTACTTAGGACTCATCAGCTGAACTCGTACATTTGCTTGTTCAGGAACGGTATTCATTTTAATTTGTAAGCATACTAGAAGGACTATATTTTTCATTATATTCGAACCAATTCAAATTTTGGATTTTTACGCATTATAATCTAATGAAAATTTTCTTTGGTTGTATTTTTCCTTCATCTTATATTTTCTGGCATTACGAATTTTATTCTTTGTCCGATAAATCGGCACAGGTTTATGCCACAAACCCTGATGTATTTTTTCCAATGTTTGATTAAACATTGCTTAGTAAAATAAGTAATAGTATTTTATCTTATAAAAAATAACCAACTCACTGGAAAAAACCAACACTTTCTCAAAAAATATGTGCTTTGAAGCTAAAATTCTTCAATTTGTTTCAAAAAACATCAAAAAATTAGTATTGGATATTAACCATGTCTATAAAAAAAAATGTTCACATTTAAATATCCTGTGAATAAAAGTCTCGGCGGAGAAAGCAAAGAAAATCGAAATGACAACTGTCAGAAAGAGAAAGGACATTAATATATCCAGCTGCCAAGAAAATTTTAATAATCTTTTATCGATCATGAATGAAAGAATATATATAGCATGTACTATATATTACGGTATAAGTACAAATACCGTAAATGCAAACATTTTTAGGTAAATTCACACATTTCCCAACCAAGCTGGTAAATGTTCAACTTACATTTACCAACCATTTCCGTAAATTCATAAACAAATATAAAAATATTATTTATTTTATTATTACTAGTGACTCGATGCATACTTAAGAATTTATACTGGCTTGTCACAAATATTTGGCATATATTTCTTTTTTACCTATATATGTTAGAAAATGTGTACATATACCGGTAAATGTAAATGGCCGAAGAAAGATAAAATATCAAAGGAGCATTTAATTCTTCCAGTACTTCCAACCCAAAACTACTACACAGGTATTCTACAAGCCGTAGCCGTAAATCAATCAATCTACTTAGTTTTGAATTCTCTTAGACCAAACGATTGCTTTATTGTCAAAGGACTTCAGTACTCTAAATTCGCAGAATAGCAGTGAATAAGAAAAAATTTGCCTTAACTGTCTTGTTTCACAAAACGCCTAATCCGTTATCTACAGGGTTTTCAATACGAACTTCTTTTTTTTTAATTTTAAATTCAACACAGATTTCGGACGAAAAGTCTGACTTTCTTTATTGAAGTATATTGTAGAGACTCTACAAGTTATGCAAAACCATATCTGGTAAATTTTCACTAAGCCTACGTTTGCAGATATTAATTCTTCTAACAAAATTTTCGATCGCATATATTCGCAATTGTGGCTATATCTCACAAATTACTAGTTAGATATTGGTTTTGAGTTCTGCAATTGTCCTTGAATTATTCTTATAAACCTTATTTTTCACGCAGTCCCAGAACCAAAAATCCAACGGTATTAAATCGAAAGGTCTTGGTGGCCGATTGATATCACCTCTACAATTTAAAAAAAGGAACGGGTATCTCCCTTATCGAGAAAAACATAAGATCATTAATATGTCTTTTGTTGGTAAGCTATTGATTTGATTTTTTCAGTGTAAAGTAGTAATAAAATACATGGTTCTTCAAACAACTTTTTTTGCTGAAAATCCACCACACTTTTGTAAGAAAATTCTTTTAATAAAATTAAATAATTAAATTAAAGTAATTAAAGACATATTAATGTAAAAATCATCAAGAAAACGCAACGTTTTCTTAATGCGTTTTTTTTTTTCATCTTAATTTCAAAATGTGTTGCTTGTGTTTCATAACGCATTTTCGTCTGGCGTTTTTTTTTTCATGTCCCCAGGCTAAAGACATTGTGGGAATCAACTCAGAAAAATATAGTATAAATAAAAAATCATAGAAACCTGGACTTCAGAAAAATAGAACTAATACAAAATTTATTAATAGCAGCAAGCTGAGAAATAACTCAACGTCATTCTAATCAAAAAAACAAAAGTATAAAATTATAAAAATTGTAAAATAATTTTTAATAAAAATAATATTAAAAATTAATAAAAACTATAATTTTATTACGCCAGAGACCCATAATTGGTGACCCCGACGACAACAATCTCAACAAAAGTTTAAAAAATTAATTCATTAAATTCAATAATTTTTTAACATTTATTTTATTAGTAATAAACTGAAAAAACAATGGTTGAGGCTGAGTTACAAGCAAAAATAAAAGAAATGGAAGATCAATTGCAACAACAGCAATTAATAATTTTGCAGCAAAAATCCCGATCCCAAGAAAATCAAACTCATCAGGAAATTTTTCGTGTGTCAGCACGAGTACCACCCTTTTACCCTCAAAAACCGGATTTATGGTTTTTGCAAATTTCGTGCAGCAAATATTACGCAAGACACGACTAAATATGACCAGATAATTGGAGTTTTAGATCCAAAATATCTCGACTACATTGCAGAAATTATGAGAAATCCACCAGCAGTCAACAAATATGAAGCTGTAAAACAACGATTAATTGAAGAATTTACGGACTTAGAAACAAAACGTCTAACACAATTATTGGAGAATTTGGAATTAGGCGACAGCAAACCATCTCATTTTTTACAGAAACATAGAGACTTGGCCAAACAATCCACGACAGATGATGCAATAAAAACTTTATGGTTGAAAAGATTACCTATGCCAGTGCGTACAATCGTGTCTACAAGCGAAGCAAGTTTGGACAAAATGGCAGCTATTGCAGAAAAAGTGATGGAAGTCATTCAACTGGATTCTGGAGTGGAAACAGCATCTTTACAAAAGGAAATTTCTGAATTAAAAACAACATGTCAAGAACTAAAAGAAAATATCAGAAGCAGAAGTAAAAGTCGTTCCTCATCCAGACATCGAGCAAATTCAAAAACTTACGAAACTTTCTGGTATCATTATAAATTTATAGAAAGAGCAAAAAAATGTGTGCAACCATGTAATTTCAAAAAATTGTCAAAAAACTAATAGGCAATTCATCCGAAGCGGCAGATGAATTGTGCCTTAATGTAAACAGCCGCTTATTCATCACAGATTTTAAATTAAATCTTCGTTTTCTAATTGACACAGGGGCTGATTTATCACTTTTACCACCAAGCAAAAACGTAAACACAAAACCAGGCAGCGATTTTTACCTGTATGCAGCAAACAACACTAAAATAAAAACATACGGAGTGAAAAGCATCACGTTAAATTTAGGTTTACGTCGCGCGTTTACATGGCCTTTCTTAGTAGCTGATGTAGCCAAACCAATCATCGGTGCAGATTTTTTAAAGAACTTTGGATTATTAGTCCACCTAAAAAGAAAAAAACTGATTGATACCAAAACAAATTTAGAAATCAACGCAATTGTTCAACCAACAGATTGTCCCAAAATCAGCACTATTATGCAAGGCATCAAATATAAACATCTGATTGAAGAATTTAAAGATTTGACATTACCATCAACACTAAAGAAAGGTAAGAAAATGAACGTAATACATCAAATCATCACAAACGGTCAACCAGTATTCGCAAAAGCAAGAAAATTGTGTCCAGAAAGATTAGCCGCAGAAAAAAAAGAATTTCAATTTATGCTGGACCAAGGTATTTGTCGTCAATCAAAAAGCGAATGGGCAAGTCCGTTACATCTAGTCAAAAAGCCGAATGGTGATTGGAGACCTTGCGGTGATTATAGACAATTGAACAAAATCACAGTTCCGGACCGCTATCCTATCCCACATATACACGATTTCTCTCATATATTAGAAGGTAAGAAAATATTTACCAAAATTGATATGGAGAAGGCATTCAACCACATACAGATTGCTGATGAAGACATCAAGAAGACAGCGATAATCACACCATTTGGTTTATTTGAATTTGTGGTAATGGGCTTTGGATTTTGCAATGCAGCACAAACGTTTCAACGTTTCATCGATGAAGTTCTAGCAGGATTGGACTTCACAATAAAATACATTGACGACGTTTGTATAGCTTCAAGTAATGAACTTGAACATGAACAGCATGTCAGAATCGTATTTGAAAGATTTCGAAAATACGGCATTACCATCAAATTAGAAAAATGTGAATTTGCAAAATCTGAAATTACATTTTTGGGCCATTTAGTAACAGCAGAAGGAATCAAGCCATTGCCCAAAAAAGTCCAATCAATCATCGATTTTCCTCAACCAAAATTAGCACATGAACTTCGAAGATTCATCGCAATAAATAATTTTTACCGTAGGTTTATACCAGATGCAGCAGTAACGCAAGGTAAATTACAGCGACTTATTAAAGGAAACAAAAAGAAAGACAACCGAATAATTGAATGGGATCCAGAAAGTATCGAAGCATTCCAAAAATGCAAAAATGAATTAGCAAACGCAACTTTATTGGCCCATCCAATTTCAGATGCACCTGTAACACTACATGTTGATGCGTCAAATGATGCAGTGGGAGCAGTCATTCATCAAATAGTTGATAACAGATTGCAACCGCTCGCATTTTATTCAAAACGATTAACTGACACACAGAAACGTTATAGCACCTATGACAGGGAGCTATTAGCAATATATCAATCCATAAATTATTTTCGTTTCATATTAGAGGGTCGTTCATTTCAAATTTACACCGACCACAAGCCATTAATTTATGCGTTTAATCAAAAAATTGACAAAACATCGCCAAGACGGTTAAGACACTTGGATTTTATTGGACAATTTTCAACGGATATTCGGCATGTGAAAGGCATCGAAAATATCGTAGCTGATACCTTATCACGAATTGAAGCAGGTGAAATTAAAGTAATAGATTTTGAAAAATTAGCAAATGACCAGAAAGACGATCCCGAATTGAATGCAATTTTATTGAATACAGCAAATTCTTCACTGAATTTAAAAAAAGTAAATCTACCAACTTCATTGAAACCGATTTACTGCGACAAAAATAATAACTGTATTCGACCATTTGTACCAAAGACTTATCGTAAAACTATCTTTAGTCAACTACATGGATTGTCCCATCCAGGGTGTAATGCTACAGTTAAGTTAATTACTCAACGTTTCACATGGCCTTCAATCAATAGAGATGTTAGAAGTTGGACAAAAGCATGCATTCCATGTCAAAAATCAAAAGTTCACAGGCACAACAAAACACCATTGTCAACATTTTTAGTTCCCGGCAAACGATTCGAACACATCAATATAGACATCATTGGACCACTTCCATTATCAAGGGACAATCGATATTGTTTAACATGCATTGATCGATTTAGCAGATGGCCAGAAGCGATTCCAATGCCTGACATAACTGCGGAAACAGTTGCAAGAGCACTAATGTCGTGTTGGATTTCAAGATATGGTGTACCTTTAAAAATCACAACGGATCAAGGTCGTCAATTTGAATGCACATTATATCGTGAACTAACAAAACTGTTGGGAATCAAGCATCTTAGGACATCATCATACCATCCACAAGCAAATGGCATCATTGAACGATGGCACAGATCACTCAAGAACTCCATCAAATGCCTTAATACAAACAACTGGGTTGATGTACTTCCAACAGTTTTATTAGGCTTACGTTCAAGTTGGAAAAATGATATTCAAGCAACAGCAGCGGAAATGATTTTTGGGTCGTCATTAAGAATTCCAGGAGAATTTTTGATCGAAAGTGATCAGTCGACAACCGAGAATGAATTCATCATTGATCTGAAACAAACAATGAACCAAATTCGTCCAGTACAAACATCAAATCATTCAAAATCCAACATTTTTATTCAGAAAGAATTAAAGGATAGTACACATGTTTTCGTTAGAGACGATAAAGTGAAACCACCTTTAAAACAACCATTCGATGGTCCATACAAAATCTTAAAACGTGGCACAAAAACATTTGATCTAGAAATTGGCAAAAAGGTAGTTAACGTGTCGATAGATAGATTGAAAGCAGCTTATGAAACACCTGAAGAAATTGAACAATAGAAGAGTAATAATACAGAAAAACCAGATATCATTAGGCAAACCAGATCAGGACCGACAGTAAGATTCCCAGAGAAATATTCATCGTGCAGGGGAGTATTGTGGGAATCAACTCAGAAAAATATAGTATAAATAAAAAATCATAGAAACCTGGTCTTCAGAAAAATAGAACTAATACAAAATTTATTAAAAGCAGCAAGCTGAGAAATAACTCAACGTCATTCTAATCAAAAAAACAAAAGTATAAAATTATAAAAATTGTAAAATAATTTTTAATAAAAATAATATTAAAAATTAATAAAAACTATAATTTTATTACGCCAGAGACCCATAACATTAATGTCAAAAAAATTATGTGGTTTTTATGCATTTTAATATGCGGCGGACGTTGCCCGTTAAAGTCGTGTTTGGCACAGAAAATGCATGTGAGCGAGACTCGTCATTTCCAGTTAAGGGTATAAATAAAACACACATCGTTAACTTTTAGTGAATATATTCACTTGAATGCATAATTTGGTCCTTGAAGTTACATATGAAACACAATATCTTTCAAATGACCACCCTGGGCCATCTTACAGGTCATCCGCTTAGGCCAATTTTTAATGATTTTTCGCATATTTTAAGATCTATTTTAGTCATAACGTTACCGATATTGTTTTTAGCATGTCAAGAAATTGCGGATTGTTGGCCGAGATGCGTCCTTTCGCATTCCAAATTTCTGGTACCTTCACCAGCAATGTTTTCGGGTGAACAGGCTGGACACAGATGCTCAGGTGTCATGAACTATTGAGATATATGCTTAAAGCAAGGATCACATATTTTCATTCATAAGACAACGAATAACCGATGCATCGGAAGGTATTAGTATGCAAAGAAAATTAATAAAAAAATACCCCTACCGCTTAAACCACACATAAAAGTAAAATATAATGACTGCGAGATTGGCGGTCACATAAAAGTTAGTTCAAAAAGGAAGCTAATAATTATATAAGAGTCTTTCCAGCTTGTACTTGCTAAGGAAAAAGTCAAAAACTTGTACTCATCGTACTGACTATGGAAGGTTTAAACCAGTTGCTAGAACTACTGTATTATCGGATATGTAATCTCTCCGGCTCACCTTTTTGTGTTCTATTGGTTGTTGCCCACATGCATTTTTTTTTAGCAGGGTGTGACTAACATAATAATTAATTAGTTATATGTATTATTTTATTTTGTGTCGGTGAATGGGTGGTGGGATGAAGGTGGCGGTCGGTGATGGCATTTTTTTTCCTTTCCATTAATTTACCTCTCTGCCGCACTAATTATTCCTCAAACCCCTCCTCCCTTCTCGACACTAATGATGAGATGATAGTGTATACATTCGATTTATCGTTTATTCGATATTATTATCAATGATAATCCTGGCTTGTAATAAGCAAACTGAAATCTTAAAAAAAAAAAGGAACGTAATTCATTATTAAACCAAGATGGAGAGGAAGATGAATATATATGTTGAGTAAAAGGAACAGATGAAATGAAACATTCGAATATAGCAGAGTAAAACTCAGAAGAGCATATCTCATCATTCACATAACTAACAACGCTGTTAAAGTTAATCTTGCTTAAAAGGTTGTTAAGCTGTTTAAAGTAGATTTTACGAAAGCCGCAGCTATATACATGTTCCATGCTAGCACCATCAAAGTCATTTTCTTGAGAAAATGTCAGATACAGTGGTGTTCAATGAAATCCGGACACTTTGAATTCCTGGAAAAAATGCATGGTGCAGGTCAAAATTTCATCCCCCCCATTTTTTTTTTTCAGTATTTAGTTACTTGATTTATGTAGTAACTGTATATTTCAAAAAATAGTTTAGAAACAATCGATAACTCAAGTAATGAGCATAAACATTAACTAAGTGAAAAAAATGTCGAAATTAAGTGAGTCTGAAAAAAGTGTTATTATGCCACGAAGGATTGTTAGTACGGGAAATTAGTGATAGAGTATCACGGGGGAAGTCCTCTGTTGCTAATTTAATCAAAAAATTTAAAAATACCGGGACCACAGAACGCTCCAAAGGATCTGGAAGGAAACGCAAGACAACCATAGTAGAAGACAAATTTCTGGTCCTTCGTTGCAAACGAGACCGCTTTAAACCTTCCACAAAATTGAAAGCGGAGCTTGCTTTAGCCAGTGGAACTGAAATTTCTGCGGTAACCGTGCGGAGGAGGTTACTTGAGGCAAATCTAAGGTCACGTTGCTCGCTCCAAAAGCCATCTTTAAAGATTTCATCAAAGATCACTCGGCTTCGGTGGGCCCAGGAACATTCCAGTTGGACCCCAGAGATGTGGAATAGAGTAGTGTTCTCTGACGAAAGTAAATTTAAGCTGCATGTCGGGGATGGGCGGCTACGCGTCCCAAGGAAGCCAGGAGAACGCCTCAGTGATAACTGCATTCAGGAAATTCCCAACAAAGCTGAAGGAGTAATGGTCTGGGGATGTTTCAGTGCAAGTGGTTTAGGTCATCTGGGGTTTATAGATGGAAGAGTAACCGCAGATGTGTATCTAAATGTCCTAGAGAGTCATTTGAAACCATCAGTTTTGGAGCTGTTTGCTGAAACTGAAAGGTTCATCTTTCAGCAAGATAATGCGCCAGCACACACATCAAAAAAGGTATTTATTTATTTTTTTAGAACTATTGGACAATCCTCTAAAAAATCTAGTCTAAACATTTTGTGAAATTTTATTAATTTCCGTTTTTTTTTCATTTTCAGGTAATAGACTACCTAAACGAAAACTGTATTCACGCCTTGGAATGGCCTCCGTACAGCCCAGATCTTAATCCCATCGAAAACATCTGGGCTATTATGAAGAAAAAAGTCCGTCAGGGTAATCCCCAAACACAACAAGACTTAAAGCGGCAAATTCAAAGTGCTTGGAATGAAATTAGTGATGACGTCACTGGAAATTTGGTGAATTCCATGAATTCCATGGCAGTCATACTAAATATTAAATATGAGGTGCCAGGAGGTTTGTACAAAATGCAATTGATAAATTTTAATGACTCTATTTATAACATGTTTTTTTATTGTACCCTAATAAACTTAATATTTAGAAAAAATTATCTGAATTCTTATTAATTTCTTTAATTTTCCAATAAAACCATAAATACTGATTGAACCATATAATTTTTTTAGTGAATATTATGTGAGGTAATATAAAAAATTATTTCACCGAATGAGCATCACTACTTTTTGGAAAAAATCGCTTCAAATCGAAAAAAGGTAAGTGTTCGGATTTCATTGAACACCACTGTATAATTGAGCATGGTATGCGTCAATTTTACAAATGCTATTAGAGCTGAGCTGAGCAATACAATTAGCTGCATGAGAAGATAAGACCAGGTCGAGTTATCTGTTCCGAAAGTTAATTGGCTGCAGCCACTAGTCGTCAAATTGTCGATTAATAGATATTCAGGTAGAGAGTTTATATTCGTTACAAGAAGGTACAGTTCATCGTCTGACCGAGTACCTTTCACACCTGGCAAATTAAAATCCCCAAGGAGAATAAGGTTCTCAGGCTTCATGAGATTAGCAATAAATATTACTTACAGAAGTTGGTAAGTTTCCAAGGAACTATTGGGTGAGATATAAAAGTTCGCAATGAACAAACTACCACGGGACAACAAAACTTAAACGCAATTAAATTCAAAAGTATCAGTTTTAGGAATGTCAATGATAGAACGCACGAAAGAAGGACGAACCGCGATTAGACCGGCTCCTCCTAATGTCTTAAAGTCAGGTCGATATCGATCTCTACGAAAGTTTTTTAGTTTATTGCAAAGTTTTTTTGGACATTCGCGCTGCAACTATTTGACAAATGCTTCAGGAGGACAACATTTTGAGCATAGTAGTTCTGTAAATAAGGGAACGGTAAGCTTAAAAGAGGAAACTTCGCCGAAAGATTTATTAATTTTAACACACTTAATGTGTGTAGTCTAAGTATTTTGGGAAACCTTATACTGGCAAGCATCTTCTACGCTAGTTGAAGGGTCTAAGCGTGAAAGAAAGACTGACTTGAGTACGGGTACTGTTTTTAGTATATTGCTAAAATCATTATTGTAATTAGTGACAGCGACTTCAGTAACTGAGGCACGACGAGCCCATTTACACGGAATTTTTATAGGAGTAGCTGAACGTTTAGTAGTAGTAGTTTTCTTGATTGGAGAGTTGGGTTGGTCAGTACATACAACATGATTACTACTTATGGAGGTAGTCAATGAAGGAAATGTAAAATCCAGAGGAGGATACAAGAAATCAGTGCAGGTAACAATACTTACAGTTTTAATTTCGTCCGTCCATGTACTGGCGTTCGACATATTGGGAAATAATTTAGTAATATCAAAAATGACGCGTAAGAACCCAAATTTTTAGATAAATAGTTGAATTTGGATGAAAGAGCCGAAAATTCTTACCCAATATTCAAAATTTTGTACCACAGTGAGAAAAGCGAGAATTTGTGCAGGAAGAAAAAGAGTTAATTCTATAACCAATGCAGTTATTCAATTCAATACATATCGCGTAAAAATATTTTGCACATGGCCCAGGCCAACAAATTAGCGCGGCCGTTGGTAACTTTTCATTACAATTTTTCGATTAGCAGAGAAGCGCCGTAATCGAAAAAAAGTCTAAATACTAGCTGTACCCGGCCACGCTACCTGTTGCCCAGTCTAGTTAAATGGAAAGCAAAGAAAAGAAAAAGCGCACGTTTCTAGTATATTTAATTTCACAATGCTTGTGGATATACAACATTTTTTGTTGTTCCATTTTCTGTGGTTTGCCGACTCTAGAACACGCAACATATAAATGTCCATGTGAGAAGCAATCCGTGTCTAGATCTAAACCACACAATTCTAAAGATTGGCCCTGTGCTTTGTTGATGGTGATTGCAACCGCCAAGCGAATTAGGAATAGCAATCTCTTAAATTGAAATGGAATATCCGTTGGAATCATAGGAATACGAGGAATGAGGACATTTTCACCTTTAAAATGTCCTGTCAAGATTGTCGCTTCTACGATGTTGCTCATTAATTTTCTTACTGCAAAACGCGTGCCTTTGCAAAGATTTAGCTGATTGATATTTCGCAACATGATAATTGGCGCACCGACTTTCAATTGCAGTACGTTCCGTGGCATCCCTGGCAGATCGAGTGAATTCAAAAATTTTGTTGGATAATTAACCGCTTCATCTGCTTCCACAACAGTGTCGACGGACTTGTATGTGACACCTCACCTTGAATGTTAGACTGAATAATATTGTCAAGTTCGTAGACGTCTTCGTTCTTGGCCGCAAGAATAGCCCGTTCACTCAGCCAATCGTGATTCTTATAATTGGTTTGAATATTGAAAAATACTTTTTCAACCAATTGCTCTTTTGACGTCACTAAATTGCAGAAGTTATGAGGCAATGAAATTCGTACCGACGTCAGATCAACCGGCACCATTCCGTTCCCAATTTCCAGCAATTGATGTCAGAATTTCTCTGCTGACTGATCGTTTTGCAGCTAGACTCTCATAACTCTCACAAAGTAGAGTATTTCAGGCAAGCATTTATTTCGTCCGTTGCTGTCGATCGAGGAATTACAGGTAACGTTTGCCTGAAATCCCCTGCAATCAATATTAATGCGTTCCCAAATGGTCTGATATTTCCACGTAAGTCTCGCAATGATCGATCAAGGACCTCGAGCAATATTTTTTGCGCCATTGTGCATTAAGCCCAAACAATAAGTTTGCATTCGTCAAATACTTTTCCCATGCCGGATGCTTTGGAAATGTTGCATGTGGGATTTTCAATGAATTGAATATTTAATGGCAATTTCAAAGTGGAATCTCTCATCTTGATTGGTATGCAGGTGTACAGTCTGGCTATCGTAGTTTTTCTGAATATGCCAGGTTGTCCGTCGACTCGGTCTCCTTGTTTGCGTCGTTCAAATGATTTTCTACTCGTATTCCATGTGTAATACGTAGGTACTTCCGAATACAGCAGTGTTTTCGCAAACGCGTCATTTTGACATAACGTGAAAAAAGCAGTTAACGATGTAGCCGGTGGATTCTAGGCTATTTGTTGCACATTTGCAGCTCTGAAATAAACGCGTTGGCCATTTTCTAGATGTACTGCTAAGTGAACAACAGTTGGTTTTCGTTCATGTATTGGAAATGAAAGAATTCGTCATACAGCTTAAATGCACCTTATGTATCTTCCAGTGTGATACTGTGCAATTTCGTCGATATGTATGACCGCATTCCTATCATTTCTTTCTGGTTGCATGCCAAAAACTGCCATATCGCTGCCTTTATTCACGTACTTACAAATATATTTGATCGATTTAACGGAGTTACAGTATTCCACGTTTATATGCGCTTTGTATGTTTTTGAGAGCAAAGGCGAATATAGAACAACCCACCGATTATCTACTTTGATTTCACCGTTTCGCATTTGTATAATTGCTAACTTACCGCCACCTTCAGCTGATCTTGTTCTGTATAAAGGATACACATGCATGGTGAATTTGGATTCTGTGTACTGTATCATATTTTTCGTCACAACATCGGCATCGGGTATTTCAGCGCATATTATATCGTCGATTTCGGTGGACGTGATTTTGTTATAGAGTCAGATTAGTATATGTACGTTTGGGAATCCTCTCTTTTGTCATTCCACTGAGTACATCCAGCAGCGCACAAACCCAAACACTTCATGTTTTACCATGAATTCCATCCGTGATTTCAGCTTCTGTTTGAAAACACGTGCTGTAATGTCATGCCTATCCACCGGCGATCGCCCAGGAAGTAAAAGATGTTGTATATCGTCCCAAGCTGGATTGCATGTGAATGTATAGACGGACATACGCAATGGCATCTTGAGCGCATGCATATGACGTGGACTGCCTATATATGAAGATGGGAGAATCGTTAGTTTTCCAACGTTAGTTGTATTACCGTCATTTACAATCGCATCTCACAAATGAATGTATTCTTCAGAGCGAAACTTGGTCTGATTCAAACGGATGAATATCAAACGTTCTGTTTCAATTTTTGCATACATATCTACGATGTATTAGTGAAACAATTGACGGTATTTCGAAATGTGATTTCCTTCATTCTCTCGAATCATTAATCGGTATGAAAAATAGTTCATTGAGCTGCATTTCATATTTGTTTCTTCGCCACTCATTGGATTTATCACCTTAACATTGAAGTGATATCCATCGGCGCCATCCGAAAAAATGATTGGATATTGCAGGGCATCGTAGCATCGATGAGTTCCTGAAACTATTGTGAATTGGAGCATTGAATCTTGGTACATATTTTCCAGCAGGCGTTTTGCATGAATAACGATCTTGTGTGAAGCAGATGACTTAATATCAATTGCTTTTTTGAACAAACGCACCAAATTGTTTTTTTTCGTGAAGAAGCTCTTGCAGTTGGGAAACGATGGACCTTTTTATACCGGTAGAAATTACGCAGCGTGCATTCAATTCATCATTGTCATCACCGATGAAATACATTTGTAAGAATTTGTGTTGACCATCTGGGAACGGAAGCAGGGAGCCAGCCCTATGATAAATTTGTCCTTTCACTTTGAAAGTTGGCATGAATTGAGCTGTTACGATTTCTGCGCCAAACGATGCCATTTGGAAGCATGAGTTGTATTTCCTGAAGTTCGATAGGAAATGCTTTGATTCGGCGGTATATCCGGCAAGCAAAGTTTTTAATGGCTCGAGTGGTTCTCCAAGTTGAGGCAGTTTAATTTTTCCGGGGGTGCAATACATTCGTTTCGTTTCTCCATTAAATTTTAGAACCTTGCAATAAGGACACACTTCAGTCATACTACCGATTAAAACATGCGGGCTGAAACTATAATCATCACCTGGATAGTATCGGAATGCAAGGTGATTGTAATCGCGTGAGTGCTGTGCACGGAGTTTTATTTGACGTTGATCTGCAGTTTCTCGTTGACGTCTTACAGCCACTCTCAGCCTGTCGCGTTCATCCTGTTAAGAACGAAGCAAATCTGAAGCTGAAAACATAATTTCCCAACGATGCTACGAAAAACGGAGGAAAAATGGTTTTTCTAGACGATATTATGAAAACACGAAGAAAAAACGTAATTTCCCAACGATGTTACGAAAAAGCGAAGAGAAAACGTAAATTTCCCAACGATGACAATTTTTGAATTTTTAAATCAACGATGCCAACAAAATTGAAGAAAAAGCGTCAAACGAAGAAAAAATGTTTTTTTTCCAACAATGGTAATGAAACGAAAACACAAAAACACGTCACGTTCACAAAAATCAGAGTTCTTTTTTATTTCCACTGAAAAAACAACAACATAAACTTTTTCACAAATATTAAGTTTTTTTTTTTATTTGCACTGAAAAAACAAACACATGAAATTTTTCACAATTATTAAGTTTTTTGTTTTTATTTGCACTGAAAAAATCAAAACGTAAGCTTTTTCACAAATATTAAGTTGTTTTTTTTTTGCACTGAAAAAACAAAAACATAAACTTTTTCACAAATACTAAGTTTTTTTTTTTTTATTTGCACTGAAAAAACAAAAACATGAACTTTTTCACAATTATTAAGTTTTTTTTTTTATTTGCACTGAAAAAATCAAAACGTAAGCTATTTCATAAATATTAATTTTTTTTTTATTTGCACTGAAAAAAAGGACTCGAAGAAAACCATTAATTCGTTACAACGAAATAAAACCACACTTTTTCACAAATATTTATAAGCACGCAAGCATACCCGTTGAAATCAAAATATAAACTGAGAAGATTCAATATTATTTTGTGTGGGGATGACATCATTAATAGTTTATTGATGTATATGCTAATCACTATTTTGTGTATACATGAATTTTCGTTATTGCTGTACAAAAAAAATTTTTATAGGCTTTATTTAATTATAATTAATCAAACAGAAATGTTGTTCATTCATAATTTAGTAAAAAATTTGTTTTTTTAAATCAAGTTTGAATCATAAATCCTAGCGCAAAATCCCACTTTCTTGTGACAGTCATGTTTTTGCTCAAAATGGGAACAATTCTTAAAATTCGTCGATGTTTTTTGAAAATTCAGCATTTTCAGCTTTAAATTTTTTTTTTGTTTTAAGGTTTGCAGAAAATGGGGCTCTACGTATGAAATGGCTTTCGGCTATGGGTTTACAAAATTTTACGCCAATTAGTAGATATATAATTTGCTCGTTACATATCAATAAAGAGGATCTAAAGCGAATAATTTAATTTTGTACGCTTAAGAGAAACTTGTTTTTTGGAATAAATAACGCAAACATTTTTCGCAATTGTGATGTTCCCGAATACATGAGCATTAAGCCCATTTACAGTGTCGCCCCTCCGAATTTATATTTTTAACGTCGCCACTAGACCATCTGTATTTTCTATAATCTTACCTTATCCTGTATTATACTTTATTGATGTATGCGCGTGTGAGTAAGAGTAATCAATATATACTATAGTCTATACGAGGATATTGTCATTGGAAATCCATGCATTTTGCGATGCTTATGTTATTGTATTAGTGATGCATTTTTTAAAACGATTTTTTAAAACTCTCAGGTGTGACATAGGTACATAAAAAGTATATATAAACCTGGTCATAATTACATAGGATATTCAGTAAAAATTTCAAAGCAATTGGTCAAGGAGTTTATGAGATTAGCGGTTAGGAAAAAACGAACAGTTACGATTTTATTTATATAAATAAGAACAGTTAAAATTTTTTTTTTTTAAGTAAATAAATGAATTCAAAATATGTACTATACTGACTAGAAACAGGAAAAATGAAACAAAAGAATTGTTTACAAAAAAACCCTTGTAGGGTTTTTACCGTCAAAGAAGTTACAGAAGAAGTCAACGAATTATATTTTAAACAAAAATATTTTCGATCAAAATACAATTCGCAGTCAAAAGAAGCTATTCTGACGATAAGACTCAAAATAAAATCAAGTATCAGCAGTATATAGTAGGAAAATATACACCGGAACAGCTTTGTTAGGATTTACATGAACCCCGACACAAAGAACCTGACCGTATATAGGCCATCTAACAAGGGAAACTTTTTCGAGTCACCCAAACTCTTACAGGAAGAACTAGCGAGGTTGGACCGCACCAACTGGACACGACACTTTTTACGAATACCTTCCACTTTCTGCTTGCGTTACCAGTACCCACAGTACAGTGGAACCCCGATAAATGGTACAGTTTGCAGTGATACCATAACCTTTTTCCGCCTCGTAGAAGGTACCTGACCCCTACCGCCATACTGTTTGCGTCACCCGAACCGGCAGAAGAGACCACTTGTTTTCTGAGTCACCAGCACCTCTCAGCAAGACTTTCTCGACCCAATTTCCGAAGTAGTGGTAAAGAAACCACTGACCTACTCATACATTGAGTTCGAGTTTGATACTATTTGCATCACCAGAGCCGATATCAATCTAATATCGACCGATTCGAGCAATATATCTCTCCTGTATTCCTCCCCGCCAAAAATATTTCGCTTAACCTCCTTCTCCAGTACTAATACAATATCTCCAAAGTAGGTAGGTAGGTATAACTATTAATAAAAATAGTATTGTATTATTCATAAAACAAAAACCGACTTGTTTTTATTTTAACCCATCTGTATCCGGCCCATGCAGTCGGCGAACACACTCCATGCACTAAACAACGTTACACTCTTACGAAAACACGTTAGACTAAATCACAAAACTAATAAAATATCACAATAAGCGAATATAAAAAAAAGCAAAATTTAATGTTGTTAAAACGGTGGTTAGTAGAAAAAATTAAAACTAAAATAAACAAATTTTAAAAACAGACGTCATGCGACAAACACTGGACTGTCAGGTGGTCTAAAACACTAAAAGCTTCTTCAAATTTGTTAATCAACTTGTGAATAAATCTTTCAATTCGACCATAGTTTCTACTGAATTCTGAGCCTAATTTTCACAGTACAGCCGTCGGCGATTTGCCATTTTTATGGTATGATTTCATGATTTGTACGCGTTATGGTGGTGAATAAACGATCCAGTAGATTTTCATCTGACGATATGTCAAAAAATATGTGTGAAATATCTGACAATTAAGGAATGATAGGACTGTGAAAATCATATCGCGAGTTGGATAATCTATTGCCCATTTGACAATTGGATAAATAGATGAAATTTTTCCACCGCCTTCGAAGCAAGATTAACTTTGACAGCATTAAAAGATAGTAAGAATTTAGATACATGCATTAATGAGTTCTATACAATTATTTTTGAGCCCTTTGTCTCATTTGTTCCTTACACTTGTCGAAAGAATTCATCATCTTCTCCACCATCGTTCAACAAGTAATTACGATCATTACTAAGGCATCGTTCGAACAAGCAATTACTTGAGCAAACAGAACATGTTCTATTTTTTCACTGTTCAAACAGAAAGGAAATAATTTTTTCATTTAAGAAAAACACAGCAAAAAAAATTTGAAAAAAATAAATTAGACGCGGTCTTCCCAATACCTTTAATGAAAATGACAGAAACAAAAAATTCCACACAAAAAAAGGAAAGAAAATTAAAATTTTTCATTATCCCACGATTCCATTGGACTTATTTTAACACATAATTTCAGTCGGACTGATAAAAAAGTCCAAATTTGCGAGTCTCCATTAGACTTTTTTTCAGTCCGACTGAAATTATGTCTTAAAATAAGTACAATGGAGTCATGTGGTTAGAAAGAATGAAATAACTATAAATGAAATATATTCTATTTTCCTATAAGATAACTGTACCAAGGAGCATTAATAGTCTTATAATAATGTTATGGATTTTGGACTAAAGAAAGAATGAAACAAAGAAAGCAACCTAAATTTTTTAAACTCTATTTTTGTAAACAAGCGTCAAAAGGAGTAGAAGAGATTTTTTGTTATGCAGATTAGAAATATTTTAAGTGTTAGTTCCTGTATGAATAGTGAATCTTATTTTTTATATAAGTGTTAGAATTGTTTATTAGATTATTATTAGATTAGATTATTAGATTCACTTCCATCTCTGTTGTACTAACATAATGTAATCTGAAATAATGATAGGTAGATAAAGAGAATCATATGTTTTATTAAGAGAAAATTTTTTGTTTTATTTTTATTTCTTTTCCTTCCATATAATAATTTATTTCTCTTCGTAATCAGTCATTTTTCCTTAAAAAAATTTTTTAACATAGGAAAGAATTGTTTAAGCAATTGTACAAACAACTCTTGTTTGCTTACATCGAAAACGAGATATTTTTAATATGCCCTAATCATTACGTAAAAGAAGGAACAAAGTTTGTAAGACAAATATTTAACTACGCGTGATGTAACAGACTTTACAAAGTACATCACTTTTTTCAACGATTTCAAACTTTTATCCACGGATCTGTACGACTCCTACATTCAGAAAATAAGTTGTAATCTTTCAATAGATGCACACCGCTTCTAAAAGTTTGTAAATACCAAAAAAAATCCCTCTTCATTAAAATATTTGAAGCACTTATCTAAAGGTCCATCAATTATTTCCATCTTTTTTGCAGTGTTTAATGACAATTTTGAGCCGTATTCGGATCATTTTACGTATCTCAAGGATTACCCCAAAACGTCACTTACTAATATATATTGACGAATCCATGGTGGCTGACGAAATCAAAGAGTTAACTTTAGAGTTTACATATCTAAACGGATGGAATTCCATCATTAATTTTGGAAAGGTGTGCTAATATCGTTGAAAATCCTCTGTCCACCATTTTTCGCAAATCTCTTAAAAGGGGACAATTCCCAAAGTTACGGAACGAATTTTTTATTATTCCTAATCATAAAAAGGGTAGTGGAGGTGATACTGAGAATTACACACCTATTGCTAAACTCTATGTGATAAATGTGCGGTTGTCACTTTTTTAAGAAAACGTGATAATTCTCTTTGCACATATTATATATCTGATGCGCTACTCCGTAGAGTAATATAAATAATTTGGGTTTAATTTTCGACCATTAACTTAATTTCAAGTTACATATCGATCCCTTGGTCAATAAAGCCAATTAGTAAGTATGCTGGCGACTGAGACCGGATGTATAGTATGTATTCACTTCAAGTAGATCATGCAAACGAAGTAATTTGTCTCTTTCTCTTCTGGGTGTGTTCTTTCTCTTTCTCTCCTTAAGAGAACGCAGCATTTTCCCTGCGGATGGTCTCTACTTTTTAATTAAGCTGGGCTAGTGGCAAAATTGTTTCTGTCTCTCTCTCTCTCCTACATGTCCTCTTCTCGGGTCGCGGCATCCTTTTGTTCAGTTGTTCAGTTCATACGTTTATGGCAAAGTTGTCCTTTGTCGATATCCCGGCCTGTGGCAGTTATTGCTTTTGTGATTAATGCCTTTTGTCGGCATTCCTTCGTAGGTATGGTCTGTGTGAGCTATTATTTCGTGATTGGGAATTTTGTTGCCCTTTATCGGCATCCCTTGGTCTCTATGGTCTGATAAATCTACTGCCTTTTGATCGGAATTGTTGTTATAAATTTGTCGGGACACAAATGCAAGCAATAACCTGTCTTGAATGTAAACTGAAAAATTTCCAAATGTTGTGAAAATATTCCACCTGTCATAAAAGGGCTGAATTATCAGAGGATCAGTCAGTTATTAATTCCATCGTTAATAGTACTGATGGCCAGACCGAAAGATAGGAAAAGAAAAATCCGTGAAGTTAAAACGTACTAAAAAAAACCTTTTAAAATTTTAAAAATCGGAAATACTGATAAGATAAATAATAAATAATTAGAAAAACAAAATCATGCAACCACGTCATGAAATTTTGCAATTCGAAGTAACTAGTGAACGAGATTTTTTGTTCTGATGTTTAATTTGAAGGGGAATAAAATTAATTTTCAAATTAATTCGATACCTGAGAGTGAACCAGTTAGAGTAAGCAGGCGATAGAAGGTGTTGTTCAGAAAGCCACAGAAAGTTTGGAATCCACTGTTGTTGGTTTCACATTCTGTGGGAAAAGTTTTAATTAAAGGAGCCCCATTTTAAACCAGTGAGTGACATTCAATTTAAGGAGATTTGGGAAATGCTTTCTAAAATTTTGCAGCGCAATTCTGAAGGATTGAGTGCAGATACGTTCTATTTAATAGCAACACCGGTTAAAATGCCTGTGGAAAAGGATTCAGACCACGGAAATAGTTCAAATAAGAAATATAGATAATTTATGCTTACCATGTGCAATTGTGGTAGCGGTAGCAATTGCGGAAAAAAATTTGGAATACACGAAAATTAGAAGAAATGTGGAGTAATTGTAAACACAAGCTGTAAAAAAAATATTAGCAGAAAGTCAAATTAAAATACCTACCGAAGACGCTGGAATTTCCGTATTAATAAAATTTTAAAAGCCTTCAAAATTACAGTTTATCGTTATATCACTAACAAAATCGGTACAGATGCTTTATTTGAAGGAGAGAATAGCAGTAAACGAATAAACTTGCTGTTTTAAATCAATATTTTGCAGCGTGACATCGGTCTTTTAGAGGAACGACATGTCTCCAAAAGCATGCGAGTTCTTCCGAAAAAAAAACTTAAAAAGTGTGTGTAGTGCCTGAAATTGTGTAAGAGACTGAATTCCGTCTCTTTTACACATTTTGTGAATTCCGACCTAGAAACACGTCAATTACACGTTCTAGGTGCAAAGTTAGTGGACAGTCGAGCAGTGAAATGACCTTAATCTGTGCATTTTATCAAAACGATGTAGTGTTGGTATAAATGCGGAAAGACAATATCGTTGTCAAATGTGTGGATATGGAATTGAAATTTTCCAAGAAAATGGTATTGAAAGTTTCTTAAACTCTTTATTAAAGGTGCGAAAAAACCATCAACGCGTTATAGTGCTTGCGCACACCGGTCAGATATTCATCATTATTAATCATGAGCTAAAAAAACAGATATCGGGATTGATAGAACAATCATGTTAAAGACGCCTTGAGAATATAAAGTTCATAGATTCTTTGAACTATTTCCAATTAGCACTCTCAAAAATACCACAAGCCTTTGGCCTAGCAGATAATTTTAAGAAAGAATATTTTCCTTATTTATTTAATGCAATAGAAAATGACAACTATATCGGAAAATTGCCAGCAGTTGAATTTTACAGTCCGAATACTACGAATGTTGATGATCGGAAATGCAGCGTGATCTAATAGATTACTTCAAGAACGATGTGCATATTCTAGCAGAGGAGTGGCATAAATTCCGGAGTTTGATGCTGCAGGAATATAATGTATGTTCATTCTCCGAAGCACTAACGATAGGGTCTGCCTGTAACCGGACCAAATTTTTTTCAGCAATCGGCTTAATACCAAAAACAGGTTATAATAAAATCGCTTCCAACATGAAATAGAAATCCGGCACGCTCGCAACTAGAAAGAGGCTGTTATAAATGGGGTGAAGGTTGATGGCTACTACCAGGATACGGGACAAATTTTTGAATTCCACTGCTGTTAGTACCTGTCCTAAAAGAGAATTTCAATTATCGATATGAATCAACAATATTTGAAACTGAACGGCTTCGTTTGTCTGGATATGAGGTAATAGAGAAGTGGGAATGTGATTTCCAAAAAGAAAAGCATTCTAACGCAGAAATGAAAAGGTACTGAAGTAACCATTATGAAGTAGTTAGTGCTCCCAGTGGCCGGACGGAGAATTCTAGAACCTATTATAACTGTAGGTCATGAGAAAAAATGAAATATATCGGTGTTTGTGCGCCCTACCCGTGGTAAAACAAAATGGTAAATTTACAATCGCTCACCCGAAATTATATGTTGGTAATTTAAAGTGCTCCAAAAATGCATATAAAATTATAGGTGTAAATTTGTATGCGCAGTTCATACTGACGCACAATTCAATGTGCGCAAATTTTATTGCACAATTATAACCAACCCGTTTGTCTGAATTCAAGCATCTCAAAAAGCGACCAATAAATTCCCAAAAGGTTGCCCAAAATTAGTTGAAAAATTGCCGAAAATTGAAAAATATGGAAATGTAAGAACTTTCACATTTCTAAATTTTTCGCCATTTTTCGGGCATACTTTAACTTTGCCTTACCGAGCAAAGCTCGGTCTCCCGGTACATAAGCTAACACAAGGATGCAAGTGTAGATTACATAACAGCTACCAAAAAAGTCTAGCTAGTGAAGCCTTGAGTAAATTTGGTATTTCATCGATTAATATTAAAAAAATACTAAAAACAACATAAAATAATTTATCAAGGAGACTAAATTAAAAAGGGGTAATATTTGCTTTTATAAAAATCCATAATACTGCTTACTTGATTAATTTGTGAAACTTCACTTGAACCAATTGGTATGAAGACTTTTCGTCCAGCCGATAAAAAACATTGCCACAAAGGATCATGCGGTAATGGTGGTCCACAACCTCCTGCTTCTAAACCATCAATGATTTCTTGTGTGGTTTCACTAATTTCAAGAATGTTTTTACATGCTAAACGACATTTCTCGGATTCAGAATAATCACAGCAGGGGAGATCTAAAAAAAAAAAATAGTTATTGAATTTTTATTAAGGGGTAAAGTTAAAATAAAACCAAAAATAAAAAAAGGTAATTTTTAGGAGCTTTTTTTAAAGAAGCTATTAATTGTTTTCAAATTTTTAGTGTATATTGTTGCATATATAAATTAACAAGACATATATAGTAACTGAAAATCAGACTGTAGGCGATTTGTTGATACCCTATGACAGAAATGGGATAGAAAAACTCAAAACTAACAATATTTCAAGGTTTTTCTTCAGAACTTTGTTTCTACTTTTCAAATTGTCTCTAATTCGCGCATAAGCTAGACCCTAGTCTGCAAATTTTATTCAAATCGATGTATTAGCTTTTAGAGTACATAAAAAAAAACTTTATGAACAGGCCTATTTTCTCCCAGGATTATTTCTTTCTCCACTATCCTTCGATCGATTTTAATAAAATTTATCATGGCATCGTACCATGTTCCTCTAGTTAACCAACATAATTAATTTAAATAATATTGCTTCATAAATTTTCCAATTAAATACGAAAAGCCGAATGAATATGACTGTAAAATAACCAACATAAAAAAAAAACAACATTAGCATGTCATCATTTTGATAACAGCCATCAATTTGACTTCAACAATGCTATAATTCTTGATAGAGAAATGTGGTGTTCCCATTTTCTACTCAGTTTATAAAATAAAACTCAGTTTATGTTTTTGTATTTTTTCAATCTAGATTTAAGTAGTTTTATTAATGATTTAGTTGTTTTTCATTTTTAAAATATTAAATTAAAACAAAAAGAATTTTTAGTTTTTCTCGAAAGTTCGAATCAAGAAGTTCAATTTTTAAATACATATTGTATTCAAACTTTTTAAAATAAAAATAATTATTCAAACATAATAAAAGTGTACTTCTTCAAAATTAAATTAGTTTGAAAAGGGTTTTATTCAAAAAATAAAACATACCCAACATTAATAGAAACACATTTCAAGAAAAGGAATTTAAGTGAAATAATATGTTACATATCACACTACAAGAAAACACAGTAAACTTGAGAAGCAATACACAAGATTTAAACTAGCTATACAAAGGCATTTTACTCAATTTTATATCATGGTCAAATTACTGAAAACAATAATTGCCAAAGTACTGTACTATATATAATTTAAATAGTTGATAATTCATTTATAGTATCGGTACAATATGTAACGGACGATGAGTGGTTAAATTTTCTGGCTATATCCGTATTCGTTTCTTTGGTTAACGATTACAGTTTTATAAGACTAACCAACAAGTGAAGATCTAACAATAGATTAAACAAATTTTTAATATTGTTGGGTAGCCACAGGGTATTCCGAAATTAGTTAAATTACAAAATTTTGTGTAATTTAATAATATGTATTTTGTATCTAATCAAATGATTTGTGTCGTGGTAGAATTATATAACAACTAGTTTAGGTAATTTTTTAGTGACGTTTATTTTATTTTTAATATGATATTACTATTCTCTAAGTTCGAAGGTATAAAAATAAAAATTAATTTTGTTCTATATTGTATTGCAGCTTTGATAAAGTTTTAAATGAAAACGAAACATTGGCAATAATGTAAATGGTTTAATTATACCTAGTGGCCCTAATAACCGACAATTTCAATTTAAAAAAAAGAACTAAAGAATAATTTTAATATTAAAAAGTGAGCGAAAAAAAAGAAAGAAAAATTTATTTAATAAAATTAAAAACAAAAAAAAAATAATTAAAATTAATATCTGCATATATAAAAGGCTAATCCTTCTGTCCGTCCTATATTGTTCAACAAAGAAAAATTGTTGAGCAAAAAAAACACTTTTTGATATGTTGTAGAGAATTACTTGAAACGTGGAGAAATTTTGTTTCCGGGAGATTGGGGGTCGGAGGGGTTAAAAAGAGGGGCTTGAAAGCTCATTTCGGAAAACGTCATTTACTATCTGAAATATACATCGGACACAATTCTGACCTGAGGCAATCTTATTACGTTTTTATGCCCGAATTCTAAATATACGACAAAATTCCAACTCCCACCGTGTTGGCGCTGGAGGCAATACAAATTTAGGAACTTTTTATATAGAGGTCTCACGCGATTACAATATTCAGCAGTTATGGAGATTTTCATGGGGATTATTTCTGTCGAACACCAAATAGTTCTATCTCTCACCAATTTGGCGCTGGAGTCAATACAAATTTTTGAACTTCGTATATAGACATCACACGCGATTATAATGTTCGGCAAAGTTGTGGAGGTTTCTATCAGGACTATTTCTGTCGAAGACCAAATAGTTGTATCTCACACCACTTTGGCGCTGGAGTCAATACAAATGTTTAAACTTCGTATATAGACGTGACACACTATTACAATGTTCCGCAAAGTTCTAGAGGTTTTCATGGGGATTATTACTGTCGAAAAACAAACAGTCTATCTCTCACCGTTTTGGCACTGGAGTCAATAGAAACTTTTGATCTTTCTATATAGAGGTCACACGCGATTACAATGTTCAGCAAAGTTGTGGAGGTTTTCATGGGAATTATTTCTGTCGAAGACCAAATAGTTGCATCTTCCACCACTTTGGCGCTGGAATCAATACAAATATTTAAACTTCATATATAGACATCACGCACGATTACAATTTTCGGTAAAGTTGTGGAGATTTTCATGGGGATTATTTCTGTCGAACACCAAATGGTTCTATCTCTTACCGCTTTGGCGCTGGAGTCAATAAATACTTTCGATCGTTTTATATAGTGGTAACCGGGATTACAATGCTCAGCAAAGTTGTGGAAGTTTTCATTGGGCAGTATTTCTGCTGAAGACCTTATATTTCTATCTCTCACCGCTTTGGCGCTGGAGTCAATGGACACTTTTGAACTTTTTATATAGAAATAACAATGTTCAGCTAGGTTGTGCAGGTTTTCATGGGAATTTTTTCTGTAGAAGATAAAATAGTCCTATCTCTCGCCACTATGGCACTGCGGTTGTTTTGGCTCCTACTCTATAGAGGTTTTTGCTTTACGTAATATATGTTTGACGGGAGCTATCTAACCATCCGGAGAAATGCGATCAATTTAATGTCTTTGCTCGGGGTGTTGCGGGGCAAATACTGTGCATTCTAAATAGGTCGACTTAAGACATGAAATATATCCTAGTGGTGTTACGGGAATGGAGTAAAATAACCATTATGTTGCGAATTAACATACTACGCTTGAAAAAATTTTGTTAATTGACAACGATTTGTAAACATTTTTAGGAGGCAGTCTGAGGACCGGTAACCACCTAGTTCATACATAAAATGATAAAACGAATTCAAGAAAACGAATTTTGCGTGTGTGGAAAAAAACAAAAAATAAAAAAATATATATATAAAGGAATATATTTGGCCATGATACTTCAAGTTTCGAAACTCCAACCTGTGAATATTGTCCGCAAATTTATCATCATTTTTTTTTTTTTTATTGTGAGAATCAAACAAGCTGGAACGAGGAAAGTCTTTTTTGTCGAAATTGTCTTTTATGTCACATAATAATAATGACATTTTTTTCTTATAAAGTACCAAAAAAGGGTTCACAATTTTAGAAATCACACGGTAGACATAACGTGGCACAAGTAAGCTAAGTATCTACCAAAAGCGATTGAAAAGGCACTATTCAGAGAATTCACCTCAAACGTCATCAAATGTTAACGATTCAACCACTATCTCTATGGGAAAAAAGGAAAAATAACCTATATATAATATATAAACAATCACCAAAAATTGAAAAGAAAATTTGTTTTAAACCTTAGGGTTAGTTTAAAAACCAAATTCAAATTTTATACACTTAACTAAACAAATATAATTCAAAAACCAACAATGTGCTTTTGACCAGACTGTAGAAGTGAAACAGAAGCTTTTTTGAATACAGCGCCGAAGTGGTGCGAGATAGAACTACTGGGCCTTCAACGGAAATAATCCCCATAAAAACCTCCACAACTTTCCCGAACATTTCAATCATGTACGGCCTCTATATAAAAAGTTAAAAAAAAAAATTCAAAAATTTGTATCGACTACAGCGCTACGATGGCAGATAGAAATATTTCGTCTTCGACGGAAATATCCCTCATTATAACCTCCACAATAATGCCGAACATTGTAATCATCTAGTACGTCCATATAATAAGATATTTTGTAATGTGACGTTTCATCACAGTTCAAAAATTGCCGATATGGTGGGAGATAGAACTATTGGCTTCTCGAAGGAAATAATTCCCATAAAAACCTCTAGAACTTTGCCGAACATTTAAATCGTGTACGACCTCTATATAAAAAGTTCAAAAAAAATTTCAAAAACTTGTATCGACTACAGCATCAATACGGTTGTAGATAGAAGTATTTGGTCTGCGACGGAAATAATCTTCATTATAACCTCCACAATATTGCTAGTTGGAGCCAATCTCCATAAAGTTCTTTTTTTTGTTTTTTTGTTTTGTCCTTCTTTATTTTTACTAACTAGTCATTTCATTTCATTTCATTAATTTGAGACTTTACAATAAAATTTTTTTTTTACATAATTACTTAACGTAGTAAATAAAAAATAAAACTAAAACAGATTCAGGCAGCTGGCTTTTAAGAAATGCCTAGCTCTAAAAATTAATATTATTACTGTCAACGCAATGACGACAAAAAAAATATAACTATTATGCATTTACCAAAAAATTAAATAATTAAGTACTTGCTCCCGACACTATCAAATTAAAATTTTGAATTAAAATACAAAAAGGGACAAAACACAGATATAAAACATAAAACCTAAAACTAAGAACTTAAAACTAAATAACAATTAAAACAAAATTTCCAGGTATTACCAGGAACCAGGTGAAAATTAATTTCAGGTTAGAACTGAGTTTCAAATTTAGGAAAAAAAAAATGAATGAGAATATCACCCTGATTCTGTGATCCGACGTTGCGTTCGTTTATTCGATTTTCGTTCGATCGAATCAAATTCCAATTCTTGGATTCGCCAAACAGTCCCCTTGTTCGATTGCATGAAATGTCTAGCAACGGACAGCAAAGTATTCGATTTTTGCTATTCTGTGATTCGGCGGAAAGACATTTTTGAGGTAAAATCACTAGCTGTAATTTTCTCGCGTTTGAAGTTTACGATGTATGAAGTTTTATGATGAATTTGTTTTATGAGATTTATAATGAATAAAAAATAAAATGCTTTATTTAAAACCATAATTTATTCAAAAAAATATGATGAATATCACTTTTTTTACATATTTAAAAGCAGTTTTACTAAGCCGGAAGATAAGAAAGTTACTAATAAAAATTTAAAATTTTTTTATTTCTTTTACTCTTACGTTTCTGTGGTTAATTCCATTATATCGGATGAATCTCTTAAATAAATTCTTCTATTGCCAAGTGAATTGATTTTTTTACTCCATTTTTACTTTGAAAATAAGAAAATCACTACAAAATACGAGGAACTAAACTGTTCGACAATTCATTGGTATACGGCGCTTATCATGTATTATGCGTTGCAAATGTGAGATAAACTTCGGATTTAAGAATAGCGATTGCATGGCGAATCGAATCGAACGCGTTTGGTTTTAGCTTGAAACGTCGGATCACAGAATAGGGATGTATTTCTAACCTCTATAAGTTCCAGGAGATACATTAGAGAAAATTTTCAATTTGTGAATGTCGTCCGAAGGTAATAATAAATCTGACGAATTCTCCTTTAGGATGTTAACTGGGGATAGATAATACTGCTCTAGTGCAGAATGCCCGATGTTAGACTCGAAAATATCGGGCCTTAGACATAAGTAATTTTGTTTTGGTTTCCATAGACTTAGAGCTTAATAGTGGTTTTAACATTGCTGTTGCCTTTCTGGCTCTATTCAGAACAAATCTTGCATGAATATTGTATTTTAATCTATGGTGAAACGTAATACCTAAATACTTAATTTGAGTTTTAAGAGGAATGTCATTGCCATATATAGACAATCTTAAAGTTTTACTTTCATGAACTGCTAAGTAGTGACCCCTGCCACTTGGGTTTCTAAAGCAGATCAGCTCACATTTTCCAAAATTAATGTTAATTTCCCAATTTGTTAGGTAATCTGCAATTAATAAGAGGTTCTGCTTGACTTCTTCAAGAGTTTCATGTGGTCTTTTGTTATCCGAGTATATAATTGTATCATCAGCATACAGTATTGCACTAGAATTGTTAAGAGCTATTGGAAGATAATTCAGAAAAATATTAAATAATTTTGGGCCCAGTATGGATCCTTGGGGAACTCCAGAGAGGGCGTTTACTAGCTCAGATTTCTCCCCATTCAGTTGTATGAAAAATTCTCTATCTTTTAAATAGCTACAAATAATTTTTAGTAACCAGGACGGACAATTGTGGCTATTTAATTTGTAAATTAAGCCTTTCATCCAAACGGAATTAAATGCTTTCTCCAAATCAATTGCACAAGCTACAATGCAATTTTTTTCTTTTAAATTTTTTAAAATTTTATTCTGTAAGAGAAGTAGCGCGTGTTCGGTTGAGTGTTGTCGTTCAAAACCAAATTGACAAGTAGGAACAATATTGAAGTCTTCACAGGTCTCCAGATGCATTAAAAGAAACTTTTCAAAGATTTTTCCAATGTTTGACAGCAATACGATGGGTCTAAAGTTTCATACGTCATTTGATGAGTTTCCTTTAGGTAATGGAATTAGCTTCGCAGTTTTCCATAGATTGGGGAAATAACCATTATTAATACAGTTATTAAAGATTAAACATAGCACTGGAGAAATTTATGCCGAACATTTGGACAAGAGAAAGTTAGATATCCCGTCGGGACTAGAGGATTTCTTTTCTTTTTAGCTTTTAATTATGTTGATAATTGTATCAGCTGAAGTGAAGTGTTGTCTTTCTGTAGGCCTTGAAGGGGTTTTTCTGAATTGAACTCCGTAATTCGTTCATCCCAAACTTCGCTTAAATAATTGTAAGCAACCGAGTGTACTCTGGAATTTAATTGTGTGTTAGCAAAACATCACCCGTGTTCCAATTTTGTTCACGACGCAATTCTACATCGAACGATCAGCAGCAGATCGATTCGGTGATGGCATTAATAATTGTTTGAGGGCTTTCTTTGCAATTTCTCAGCACAAATCTTCAATCATTATCAACACTTCGTTGTAGATTTCTGCTGTGAAATCCATGTTCATATTTGAATTTTCCTTGCGTATTTGACGGAAAATATCTTCAGCCATGTGGGTTTTAAATTACTTCTATAACTCTGTTGCAGATGAAGGAGAGCAGGCGGTCAATACGATTGCAAATAATGCACAAATTTGAAGTGGATGTGACGTATTGCAAGCATCATAAATGCATAGATCCCAGTGTCGGTTGTTCTACAATAAATTCAGAGCTTGACATGCACTCCGGAAAGTGGCATGTGTAACACCGTTCACAATTTTCAATTGGTGGAAAGACGTTCGACCGGCCACATTTATCAACAGAATGCGAAGAAAGAAGCATTCATCTTGAGTGGGATGCACGGTGTAGAGTTTGCCTATCGTAGCTTCATCGAATATGCTAGGAGTTGCTAATTTACCGCCACCTTCTGCTGATCTTCTTCTGTATAAAGCAGATCCATCATTTCCTGTAACTGTGTTGGATACTATCATGCATGGTGAATTTGGATTCAGTGTACCGCAAGGTGCATGTATCATATTTTTAGTCACAACTTCATGCAAATCTTTATCGACATCGGCATCGGGTATTTCAGCGCATATTACATCGTCGATTTCGTTTGAAGTGATTTTGTTATAGAGCCAGATCAGTATATGTACGTTTGGAAATCCTCTCTTTTGCTATTCCACTGAGTACATCCAGCAGCGCACAGACCCAAACACTTAATGTTGCATCATGAAATCCATCAGTGATTTCAGCTTCTGTCTGAAAACAGGTGCTGTGATGTCATGTCTATCCACCGGCGATTGCCCAGAAAGTAAGAGCTGTTGTATTGTAAATCGTCCCAAGCTGGAAATTTCATCTAAGATTTCGTTAAATTCAGCATTTTCATATTTAAATGCCTTTTCTGGTTTTAGGGTTTCCAAAAAATGACGGTGTACTTATGAAATGTCTTTCGGCTTTGGGTTTGCAAAATTTTACGCCAATTGGTAGAGAGTAGATTGTAATTTTATAATTTAATTTTGTATGTTTTAAACAAACTTGATTTTAGAAATAAATAACCCAAACATTTTTTCAATTCGAATGTTCTACAATACATGAGCATATAACCCATTGAACCTCCGAATTCACATTTTCAATGCCGCCACTGCTTCAGAACAAATGAGCAATAGAAATGCAAGCAAGCGGAGGCATACACCATTTTTTTACGATATCTTTTTAGCTCGTATTATAAATTTCGGAGGGGAAAAAATTTTCTGGAACACGTAAGTTTGATATATTTTGTATTAAAATGGGCGAATTTTCATTATTGCTGTACAAAAAAAAGTTTTATTAGCCTATATTTAATTATAATTAATCAAACAGAAATGATGTTAATTCATAATTTGGAAAAAAATTTGTTTTTTTGAATCAATTTTGAATTATAAATCCTAGCGAGAAATCCCACTTTCTTTTCAGTTAAATTAAAACGAAAACTAGCAGACAGTAATTTTTTTGCTCAAAATTCGTCGATGTTTTTGAAAATTCAGCATTTTCAGTTTTAAATTCTTTGTTTTTTTTTTTATTTAAGGTTTGCAGAAAATTAGGCTCTACGTATGAAATGGCTTTCGGCTATGTTTTTACAAAATTTTACACCAATTAGTAGATATATAAAAAGTATATATAAACCTGGTCATAATCATGTAGGATAATATGTAAATATTTCAAGCCAATCTGTCAAAAATGTTCAGAGATTAGCGATTTTGTACAAACGTACAGAAACGATTTTGTTTATATAGATATTTTATATAAACAATTATCACTTGACGCATCTATTGTCGATTACTGAATAAAGGTAAAAACTGCGTCGTGCTGCGGTACTCTATGTGGCGCTACTTTATATTGTGAGTTCAGGCTAATTTTATCAAAATGTCAAAAAAGATAGTTGAAGTTAACTGAGTGTTCCACTCATAGAGTTATATTAACTATATTAATATAATAATATATAATATATATAATATATTAATTTCCTGTCTCACATGGACCGGCAGAGGGAAGTATAAAACTTGGGCTTATATGTATGAAAAATAAAAACAAGAAAAATTTTAAATGCTAACTGAGAGAAAACCAAATTAAATTATTATATCGCATTAGTAGAGCAGCGAGTCGATATCTCCGAAACTTGGAAAACTTGGGTTTGAATCGTTTGATGTAGGCGTAAGTAAGTGTAAGCTTCAAGCGTTTGGTTAAAACGAGGGAAATGAAATCTTCAGTTAATGTCATTTTTGTCTATATGCCGGCCTGATGAGATATCAAGAACGCATTGCCTATTCATACAGGAACTAACTCTTCAAATATTTGAAATATACATAACAAAACAGTATCTTCTACTTACAAAAGTCACGTGCTTATGAACAATGCCTCTTGATATCTCATAAGGCCAGCATATAGACAACAATGATGTCTTTACTTCAAGTGTGTGAAAGAGAAAAATAATTATGAAGCACGAAGGTTAAAATAAAGAAACACGTTTCTAATGTAATTTACATTTGATGGCCTGATGAGATATCTAGAAGGCATTATTATGAAAAATGCTTATTCTTACAGGGACCAACACTTGAAAAAACTTTCGCCTCAAAAATTGACTAAGTGCTAAAACATACTGAATCAGAATTTTCTTCAGCAAAAAAGCATTCAGGGGAACAGTTGAACAGTTGAAAATTTAGTTCTTTTTTCGGTTTTGGAGTTATACTAAGCTGTCACATTTATATTTAAAAATGCGTCCATGTTGGAAATTTCAACTGCATCGAATGTTTAAAATTTTTAGATTTCTTTTTTTTAGGTTAAGTATGGTCGAAAATTTTTCTCTGAAAGAAATTCTGCCAGGGAACGATTGGTAATGAAATGAAACAAATTGATAATCAGCTGATCCGAAATTTAATTATAGTTCACAAAAATATATTTTCATAATTTTTGAAGAAGATATTAAATAAAATCAAATCGTGTTAACAAAAATATCAACATTATATAATTGCTGATATTTTGTAATCATTTTTGAAACAAGTTATTGATATTGATGTGCAAAAAAAGCAAGTGAAAAAATGTTTTTTTTTTCTGAAGGGAATTCTGATTTAGTATGTCTTAACCCTAAACCTTTTTATAATTATAATTACTGTCATTAACAAAAAGAATAAAAATTTGATGAAAAATTATTCCCACTGAATCCCTTCAAAATTAAAAAATAAAAATTCGTTGAATATCAGCACTAATAATGTTTTATTCTACTTTATAGTCAGCGCTTTGAAAACAATGTAACGTTAACCTCCTATGTGTAAAATTTTTGTAATTATTTGAGGAATATCATTATTAGGGCCAATCTCCACACAGCCGACATCCTATTCTGACGAGAAAAATGAGAAAAGTAAAAAGAGATGTACTTTTGCAATTTTCGCTAGGATTGACCGAATAAAAACATCAGGGTCTCTCCCCATACAATTTATAATATTATGGGAAAATTAAGAACATTCCCTTCCATTTTATAGGAAAATGTAGTACGAAATTGTGTTTTCAGACTTTATCATAAGGCTTAAATTCCTATCACATCTAAAAACAAACTATAGTGCAAAACGACGAAACTTCTATACGTATGTTCAAATCACGTTACCTTCCGAAAGCCTTTCTAAAAGAAAGTTATATGAATATGGAAATTCAGAGCGAACGTGGTTCTTAGTTAATCACAACATTTGTTGTGATATACAGACAGACAGACATTGGATAAAAATAATTGCAAACCATTTAGAATCTTATAAAACGTGAAGATTTGCAAAACAAATTTTTTTATTTTTGATATATTTCGTAAAGAAGTTAAAAATTTAACTTGTGTAAACCATAAAAATCTGTTCGTCATAGAAAAACTTCCTATAAGAAAATTTGGTAGTGTGCAACGATATCGTGTATGATTATTGTGAGAGTATGCAAATGCAGATGAAAAGCCATAAATCAGATGAACAAGTTTATGTGCGTTTGAGGGGAATCATCTGGCAGATGAAGAATCAGATGGGGAAATTTGAACTGCAGAAGACGACAAAATTCGTAGGATGGTTGTTTCTCTCTTTCTGTTTAACTAAATTTTGCATAAGTGCGTCCCATACTTTTATCAGAATAGGATGTCGGCTGTGTGGAGATTGGCCTTTATTTGCTGAACAAAATATCAAATGTGTAAAATATAGTCCGTTTCACTGTTTACATTAATTTTTGAAAACATAATTTGTATTATTAGTTTGATTTTATACAAAACTAGCTGACCCGGCGATCTTCGTACCGCCTCAGAATCAATAAATGTTATGTTAACTTATTAGCTGAATTAAATTCAGTTTTTTATTAAGATAAAAATGAATTAAGTTCAATAAATGTACAAAAATCAAAATGAAATGTATTTTAATTATATTGAATTGAATGTAATTCACGTGGCAGCAAGGCATTTGCTTTATTGACGCGAATCGAAATGATTCGCGTAGCATTGTTGCTCTACTTTCTGTTAACTATTTGCTGGATGGGTTACACCCGGGTCGATTCCCTTTATTGAAGCACCTTGTGATATACGACATTTTTCGTTTTGTTATCAGGTGCAAGGACGACCAAAGCGGATGGTTTTCCGACACGTAAACATGCTACGTAAAATTAACGGTGAGAGAAACATTCATTTTCTAAATTCAGGCCACAAACACTCAAGGATTGGCCTTGTAATTTGTTGATCGGAAATTGAATTCGTTGAATCTAAAATGGCATATCGGTTGGGATCATCGGAATTCTCGGAATGATAACTTCCTCACCTTTCCTTTGAGTCGAAGATTATCACGTTGTTAATCTGCGCGATAAGCTGGACGATTTCTCATTGCCAACTGAGTCGCTTGACGTACAGTCGGCCATACTAACGCGGCGCTCTTCTCGTGCGATTTTTGTTCATCTGCAGTGGATTGATTCGTAATATTCCGAAGTCTAATTGGATTACGGCTTCCTTGTAAAAGATTAGATTTCCTGACTCGCAGCATTGTAAATAGCACTGGAAAAATAATCCCACAATTCAAGATTACATAATGAAACAATTATCGATGGGCGCACAATTACAAATGTGATAACCTCACAAAGTGAATACCTTCAAAGGCAACTGACCGTTGGAAAATCAAACGCACAGTCCAAAATACCGATTGGATTGATTGTCGATGCGCGCCCAATGACAAACGACATAACCTTTCACAATGTGCACTTCATAAAACTGAACCCACCTCTTTAAAATCAATTTTCGCTGATCACTTTCAGAAAAAATCGTTTAAAGAGAATTAATTGAATCGAACTCAAGTGTAATAACTGTTGAAAACCGAATGAAAATTGGTGAAAACTCGAAAAAAATGTTGATAAATCGAGGCGCAGGTCTGTATAGCTAGCTCAATGGCAATGAAAACTTATAAGTGACCTCCATTTTTTTTGCTTTTTTTGTATAAATTTGCCAATTTTGCTTCCATCCCTATTTTTAAATACAATGGATGTGTGGTTTTTCTCAGTAAAATCATATAAATTCAAGCCGTCATCTTTATAGCTTTCTATCATTTTTTTAGATTTCATCACGTAGTGCAACAGAGATAAATATAAATTTCGCTTTAATATGTACATAATAAGAATGGCTATTCATACAGGAACTAACACTTAAAATATTTGAAATACACGTAATAAAAAAATTTCCTCTTTTTACACAAACACACGTGCTTATGAAAAATGCTTGTTATACATGCACCAATACTTGAAAAGTGTTGGGAAAATCATATTGGCGCCTAAAAGTATAAGTAAACACGTGGTTTTTGTTTACATAAATTGACTTAAAACAAACTCCGATAGCTTTCTTTTCTTCATTCTTTCTTTAGCCCAAAATCCCTAAGACTATTTATGCTGTCCCTTGCTACAATTATCTTATAGGAAGTGCGTTGTAAAATAAAAGATTTGTGGTTTATAGGTTACTTCATTCTTTCTAATGAAAATTTTTAATTTTCTTCCCTTTTTTTGTGATTTTCTTACTTTTCCAATGCCCATACAAAAAGTGTTTTTTTAGCCACCTTACGATGAAAGTAAAAAAAGATGCAAAGGTGTGCAAATTGTTGCAGATAGAGAAAATAACGGGAGCACAGTTATTGAAAGAGGGTCCAGTGACGAAGAAAATCTGTTGGATATCCATATCAGGAAGCACCGACATTCTCCGATTTGGTAGCTGAGAAGGTTAACAAAATTGTTGAAATCCACCAACTTTAGAAACCGTTTTGAAATCAAAATGACTGGTGCTGAACCAAAGTACTTTCTGACTCTACCGGACACTATCTTAAAAAAAGTGAGCTTAAAAATCTTCCACAACAAAAATTGTCTAACAAGAATTCGCTACATTTGTGAAAAATGTAGAGAACTGGTATGCCCTAAGTGTATGAAGTAATTGACCACTAACGCTAACGTGTACATTATTTTTTTCTGTAAATATTTACTATTTTTTTAATTTTTTTTACTTATTGAATTGTTATCGATATAAAATTAAAAACTAGCAAAAAAAAATTTTAAAAATCAATGTTTTTTCATTTTAAAAAGTTCGTCCCTGAAGAGGTTAAAATAAATTTCGATCGCTTTCTTTGTTTCATTCCTTCTTATTTATTTATTTATTTATTTATTTATTTATATATACAATTTTTAATCAATGAGGCGTTTGCCTCTTACGACTGCGGACAAAACAGGTACAGATTCAAAACGAAAACAATATAATAAAAAAAGAGAAAAAAAAGCAAATAAAATAAAAGAAATTTAAACTTAATACTACAATTTATACTTAAAAATACTAATTCCAGAAGAAAAGATAAAAGAAAAAAAAATAAAATAAAGAATAATAATGATAAAAAAAAATAATAATAATAATAAAAGAAGGGAAAAAAGAAAAAAATAAGAAGTAAGCAAAAAAATAAGAAGTAAGCATATGTTACTCACAGCTCAGCAAATAATAAGTATATAGAAATAAACATAAGTATATAAAACTAAACATAAACATGATGCAGAAACAATCTCATACTAAGTCTAGCTGGTTGCAAAGATACTTGAAGAGAAACAAGTTCGAGCATCTCCGGATTATAATTGGAAGAGAATTCCACAAACGGGCTGCACGAACAGTGAATGACAAATCCATAGTTCGCGAAGTAAAAGGTGGTAGAATTATTTGAATGGTACGCGAAGAACGTGAAAACAATATTCTATTGAACAATAGATTGGAAAACGAACAGAAATAACTTTAAATAAGAAAATTAAAATTCTACGCTTAAAAAGAATATCAAGACTACAAACAATGTTACAAACCTAGAGACACTACTACCTCTGGGAATGGCATAACAGAAACGTGCAATAGAGTTTATACATAGCTTTAATGGATGCATGGACATAATACCAGAGCCACAGAAAATCTAACAGTAGAGCAGATGAGGAAAAATAAGAGATTTAACAAGCCTAATACGGTACAGGTCACGTAAGCTCATGTAAATCCTAGAGGTAATGGATCTAATCTGATCATCCCAACTAAGAACTTCGGTAATAATAATTCCCAGACTTGTCACCTTTAAGGAATAAGGAGTGTTTACATTGTTAATCATTATTGGTACTGAGAGAGACTGCCCAATAGGTCGGACATATATAGCCATGCACTGAGATTTTGCAGGGTTAATTGCTAAATCATTGTCAATAGACCAACCATAAAGCGCTGAGAGATCGTCATTTATTTTATTCATGCACTGAGCCAAGGAAGTTAGCGGAGGTGAACACAACACTTGAACATCATCAGCAAATAAATGAACATTACACCTAGTGACAAAAGATGGCAGATCATTAATAAAAATGCTAAACAACAACGCACCCAGAACAGAACCTTGTGGCACACCTTTGCGCAGATCTAAGAGAGAAGATTTGCAACCATCTGTCATAACACATTGTTGCCTATTTGATAGGTAAGAAAAAATTAAATTTCGAGAAGACAGCGAGAAGCTAAATTGCTCTTGAAGTTTTTTGCATAAGATAGAGTGGTCCAGACTATCCAAGGCTTTGCTAAAACCTAGTAATATTAAAATATAAAAAATCATGTGTGCTGTGCACACGCGGTAGAAGTGAAACCTTCGGAAAACTAAACAGCCAGAGAATGAGACGAATACAGTATCAGGGGTGGGATAGTTATAGGGTTTAGTTATTAAAATATTGGTACCAAGTTTAAAAGTTATTTTACAATTTCTTATTCACACTCTTTGCTTTCAATTTCAATAAATAACACGAGTGGCTTTCGATAACTAAAGTGTGAAATGAATGCTTTGGTTTGGATTTGATCAATATATCTTTGAAATACAGCGTCAATTACTATTTTCGATCTTGTTGTCGATTCAGTGCGACTACTGCACATTTATAAATTTAATTTGGTGTTGAAGAACTCAATCAAAGGGAGCGTTGTATCCAGTGCAAAATTAACATTAAAATCACCACTTAAAATCATCCAAATTTTATCGTAATCTTTTTTAAGAATAAGCGATATTTCTTGTGTGTACTTTAGCAAATTCTCGTGTATGAATTCAATAATTGTATTTATTGATTGATTGGGAGAAATGTAAATTGCCACAATTATAACTAATTTATTATGACCCAATCTGCTTTCACAAGCAGATATTTCTCCCACTTTAGAAAGGTGAACAGACAATGATTGTAGTTGTTGTGCATTGAGATCTATTTGTGAGAGTCATTTATATTATTATGGTATATTGCAACTCCGCCTGCCCTCTTATATTTTCTTTTATATTGAACAACAATATCAAAATTTGGAATCTCTACAATAATTTCATTATTCATCCACGTCTCGGTAAGAATTAGAAAAGTCGACGACCCTGCTATTATGTCTACTTGCAGATCATGTACATGAGCTCGTAAACTTTTTGTGGCATTAGTTTTCCGCATACTTGGAAAGTGTTTTATTAGTAAAATGATAAAATATTCACAAAAAGATACACGTGAACAAATTCTATTTGATCAATTACGAAACGGCGCACAAAGAAGAGACGAAGATAATAGAAAACACTTTATTCTGTATTCTATGTATCCGGCGCTCAGGAAACAGAATAATAGCATGACAAAATTTAAAAAAAAATTTTTTTCCTGAAATATGGGCATATTTATCTGAAAAATTTTTTATGCAAACTTTTTGTTGCTATGAATTCTGGTCGACTGGTATTTCATCTTGGTAAAAAAGTGTCGCTTTTTAGCGTTTCATCGAGTTTCAAATCACTTCCAACGCGGCTAAAGAAGTTTTCACTTCAAAAGCAACAAGTTTTTATCTAGATTATGGCGAATACTGTCAGTGACGTCAATGAATACTGAAGTGGTGCTATGATTCGTACGGAAGCCTGATTGATATGATGATTGCTTAGAACTGATAGCAGTAGTTATTTGCTTCCTTAAAATAATCTCACAAACCTTAGATAAAGCAGGTAGAATGCTGATAGGGCGAAAATCAGTAACATTTCCACTTTTAGACTTTTTAGGAATAGGACGAGCGTGTTTCCAAGCAAGTGGAAACACAGAAGTAGTTAGGATAGTGTTCATTAAGTGCAGGATATGTACATCAACAACTGGCAAAGTAAGTTTTAAAAATTTAATGGGAATCTCATCGAGCCCAGTGGCATTAGATTTTGACGAGAATACAGCTTCCCAAAGGTCAGAACAAGATATACAGTAAAAAGAGAAGTCGCTATCAAATTCTTCACCATATAAGTCAACTCGGGCCAGGCTATCACGGGACTGAATACTACTGAAGTAATCATTAAATTCCCATGCACTAATATGCCGTGAATCAATATGATTCTTCCCTAGTATTCTCAAACCTTTAATTTTATTCCAAATTACAGAGTTATTTTGGGCTGGTTGGAAATACGAGCTAGAAAATTTAAATTTCGCTTTCTTAATAAGCTGCGTGACCTTATTACGTAAGCGAGAAAAAACACTTTTATTTTCTGCTGAACGGTGACCAATAAATGTTTTATAAGCTATATCCCTATGATTAATTGGTTCTTTAAAAGGTTTTATTGGGACATGTAAATTGAATAAGTCAACAATAAAATGACTTAAAAAGTTCAATTGTTCATGTGGGTTGTTAGAGTTGTAAAGTATTCTGAAATTAGACTCAGATACATCATTAAAAAGATGCTCTAGATCAGTGTTTCCAAACGTGGGGCCCACGCCCCACAGGGCGGCAATTTGATAATTAAGGGGGGCAATTTGAAAATGGACATGACACGAGTTTAACCCTTTCGCTACCGACCATTTTAATGCAATGCTAGATTTCGGTGCCAAATTTAGTTTCTTAAGTGAACAATTCAATTTTTTAATATTAAAAATTATGTATGTTACATAGGGGGGCGCATAAGAATTTTAGAAAGGCTAAGGTGGGGCATGGCACAAAAAGGTGGCTAAGGTGGGGCATAGCACAAAAAAGGTTGGGAAACACTGCTCTAGATTAATGCTGCTGTAGTCACGATAAAAGAAGCTTCTAGGATAAAACAGGTATGTCCATAGACATATAAATAAAGGCATGGTTGAAATAGCAAGAGTAAATTTCAAATTTATAAGATCTTACTGAGCCGTGAAGTATACCACTCAATTAGCTTTTCCGTCCCTTAAACTTTTATCTGCAATATATTAATATTATTTAAATTATTGAAAATTTTTAAAATTTCAAATACAAACTTCAAATTATTAAAATTTTAAATCTCAAATCACAACTATTCCAAATTCCAAATAGCAAACTCCAAATTAAAAATGATGATATTTAAACGCCCTGTTCGTCCACAGAATTAAGTTTTAGTATCAGATGACCATTTATATTTGTTCTTAGCTCGACACATTTCCACTTGATATGTTGCATTGTAGGTGTCAGATTATCATTAAGATAAACCCGCGAATTAATGCTAAGTTCTGGGATAATATCTTTTAATATGATTTTTTTCACTGCTTTAAAATAGTTAGACATGACGCTATCACGAAGTCTAATAGAAGTCAGCTTAAAAATAATCGACCCAGCGTTACCACGCATACGATGACAAAAGGAAATGTCTCTGTCGATCATGGTAATCCCAAGACACGATGATATTTTGAGCATAATGTCCGGTAATTCGGCATGCTTAATAGGAAAGGGAATTCACAATAATGTCAGCGCGTCGCTCGATTCTCAGCTGCCTTCCTGATGGACCAAAGCAAGCCAAATTAATACCTTTGGCATCCTCTAGCTTCTTTAATCGATCATTCATGCCACACATATTTGATTTGATACTTTCAATGGTTCGTATGATAAGATTGACAGATTGACTGATGGAAGCAACCAGATCACGAAGTTCTTCGATGGCAGATGTGTTATTGTTATGATTGGAATCAAGAAACTTGGTACGACACTTAACACAAAACCATGGCACATCTTCGTTATCAGCATTAATGGCATTAAACAATCCTTTACCAATTTTACCACATTTTTGGTGGAACCACCCTTTGCAGCCATCGCATTCAACAGTACCGCACCCAGCTTCCTTATTACAAGCTGGACATAAGGAGGTCAAAGCAGTGGAGATATTCATATTTGAAGCAAATTCAATAAAAATTGTAGTCGTTTAGAGAATAACTTAAAAAATGTAATATTAGTTATAATTAATGGAGTAGAAAGAAAAATAAAAAAAAACCGCACAAAAAAATTTTTGACGTTTACTCTTGAACCATTGAACTTAAACTTTTCTTTAGACTATTATAGGACTATATATGCTCTCCCTTTCTAAAATTATTGTTTACTGTCTGTTTATTATTTTGAGTTTATGGTTACACCAAAGACAGTAAATTATGATAAGATGTGTAAAATTGGGTTTGCCCACAAATTTCGACTTAAAAAACTAAATGAAATATAAGGAAATAATATACGAGGAGAATTCTTTCTTATTTTTACATTTTGTTTTTGAGCTTTGGTTTTTGTACTGGATTGATAACTTTTTTCAAATCATTTAAAGAAATTAAGCTTTTATAAATCCCGTATATGAGTATATTTTGTTCTGGGTTTTTTTTTTTCTAATTTTAGAATTAAAGCGTTTGATGGCAGAGAAACTTGTGTTCTATTCTATTATGGAGAAATATGAATTGATATATTTGGTGTAGGTTTTTTGCTGGCCTGATCTTAGAACAAATGTACTTTTAGAAATATTTTTTATGCTCGATTGTGTGTGTAACAAGTTAATGTCGATTGTATTATATGTATTTTTGAACAAATTTTTTTCTCAGAGTTTCTCGTGTACTTTTAGATAATGCTAAATAATAAAATCTTTCGAACTTGGGCCAAGAATTGAATTGAATTTTGTTTTAAGTAATGGACATATGCATGTATCTGATTGCTTTTTTAAAAATTATAGATATATTGATATTTTATGGTCAACTAAGGATTATTGGATTTCCGTAAATATTCCGTATATATATAAAGATATGAAGATTATTATATAATATATTTATTTGGAAGAATTTTGTCTAACTCATTTTAAGTACTTTCGGCAGTTAATATGTGATGATATTTGGCAACATACCTTTTTCTACAATTTTAACATCGAATGTTGACATAATTTGTTTCAGGAATGCTTTGAATAACCAAATAACTGATTTCATGATGTCGTGTTAGAAGGTTGGAAAATATATATCAGGATTATTTATTCATTTAAAATTTTTAAGCGTGGGTGTTTTGTAAAACCATTGGGTAAACTACTTCCATTTTTTTTGACCCAAAAACAATTCTTTTTTAATAGAACCAGAATTAAAAAATTTAGAACTTCCTTTCGATGTTCTAAACATTGGAATATTATAAAAAGAATGCTAAGAGTTTTTCTGAGGAATGCATGCAATTATGGAAAGAAAAGGAAATGTTGTTAGAAAAAACAAAACAATTGAAAGAAAACAAGTCCATTGATGCTCATATCGATTCGTTACTTAGCCTAAACTTAAATAGCAAAGAATTTTTTAAAATGATTTTAGCTGAAAAGAATAGCTATAATGATATCCAAAAATATTTGTCTCAAAATGTCAATTATAAGTCTGCATCTTGTTATAATTTCTTGCGTGATGATTTAGGTCTTCACTTACCTAGTCAGTCAGCTATATATAAGTGGAGTCCTGTGAAACGACTTCAACCAGATTTTGATGATCTTTTAATAAAAAATTTGGTACATTTAGTTAATAAAATGGACAAGCAGTGTAAGCAGGCAGTGTTATTATTTGATGAAATATCAATCAGAAGAGATTTAGTTTATAATACATCTCATGATCTCGTAGATGGGTTAGTGCATTTAGATGAAAATAATAGGAAATTATTACTAGGAAAGCATATATGCGTTTTCGTGATCAGGGGCTTGTTTTCTAATTGGAAATATATAATTAGTTATTTCGTTTCTGAGAACAGCATAGATGGTGCCATTTTAAAACAAAAATTGGAGGCTAATGTAAAAATATGCTTCGAAATAGGGCTTACGGTTAGAGCTATAGTGTGCGATCAAGGTATGAATAATCAAAAACGCTACAGGCTATTAGATACTAATAAAGAGAAGCCATATTTCTATTATAATCAGAATAAAATAATTGCATTATATGATCCTCCTCATTTATTAAAAAATATAAGAAATGCACTCAAAGATTGCACTATTGAGACTCCTAACGGACCTGCGAGTTGGGAAGTTATAAAAAGTGTTTATAGCATAGACCAAACATCCAAAAAATATAGGTTGTGTCCAAAGATAACAAAAAAACATATTGAACCAGGGGTTTTTGATAAAATGAATGTCAGACTTGCAGTGCAAGTCCTGAGCAATAGTATGGCAGACGCAATAGATGCATTATTAGAAAATAACTCCTTTCCACAAACGATTAAATTATATGCAGCAGCGACGAGTTAATTCGCTCGTAGTTTTGACAAAGTTTTTGACTGCCTAAATAGTCGTAATTGTGCGGAAAAAAATCCATATCGGAAGCCATTAACAGAAAATTGTACTCAATTTAATTATTTAAATGAATTCAAAGAATATCTTACAAAATTGGGTCTCCCTGCAAAAAAAAAAAACTATTGTTTTGACGGATTATATCTTACAATTAATGGTATTTTAAATTTAAGTACAGATATATTTTCGGACAAATATTTAAAAATTAACTTTATATTAACATCTCGACTAAATCAGGATCCATTAGAGAATATGTTTGCTCAAATTCGGGCAAAGGGCGGTAATAACAAAAATCCTAGTGTCCACGAGTTCAATGGAATAGTTGCGCGCCTAATGTCAATGAGAATTATAACGTTCTCATATGCAAAAAAGAATTGTGAAACTGATGAAGACATTTTATTTAATTGGGATAACCCATTAGAAGATACTTATATTGATAATTCTAATGAAATTACATCCAGCTTATTGGCACAAAGTTCTGAAATTGTTTTGGATGATATAGAAAAAGATGTGAAAATAAATGAAACCTTAAACTCCAAGAGTAATTCCGACGTCGCAGACCCAGTAAAAAGATATATTGTCGGCTATGGAATTTTAAAAATTATTTTGAAAAAAATAAACTATCCAAATTGTGCCATGATAATGAATAAAGACGAATGTGATTTTCTTTTACCGTCGGAAGAACTTATTAAACACAAAAATTTGGACAAAACTATTGAAAGGACTTTTCTACAAAATCCTTCCGATCTTTTTTTCGAAATTTGCAAATTGCATTTTCAAATATATGAAACTTTTGTTGATAATTATTTGCATTTTACCAACTTAAAAGCAAAAATTATCGAGGAATGCATTCAAAGAACTAATGAATTTTACACCAGTTGGTTTGCTGAGAACCAATGCTTAGAACATCGAAAGGAAGTTCTAAATTTTTTGATTCTGGTTCTATTAAAAAAGAATTGTTCTTGGGTCAAAAAAAATGGAAGTAGTTTACCCAAAGGTTTTACAAAACACCCACGCTTAAAAATTTTAAATGAATAAATAATCCTGATATATATTTTCCAACCTTCTAACACGACATCATGAAATCAGTTATTTGGTTATTCAAAGCATTCCTGAAACAAATTATGTCAACATTCGATGTTAAAATTGTAGAAAAAGGTATGTTGCCAAATATCATCACATATTAACTGCCGAAAGTACTTAAAATGAGTTAGACAAAATTCTTCCAAATAAATATATTATATAATAATCTTCATATCTTTATATATATACGGAATATTTACGGAAATCCAATAATCCTTAGTTGACCATAAAATATCAATATATCTATAATTTTTAAAAAAGCAATCAGATACATGCATATGTCCATTACTTAAAACAAAATTCAATTCAATTCTTGGCCCAAGTTCGAAAGATTTTATTATTTAGCATTATCTAAAAGTACACGAGAAACTCTGAGAAAAAAATTTGTTCAAAAATACATATAATACAATCGACATTAACTTGTTACACACACAATCGAGCATAAAAAATATTTCTAAAAGTACATTTGTTCTAAGATCAGGCCAGCAAAAAACCTACACCAAATATATCAATTCATATTTCTCCATAATAGAATAGAACACAAGTTTCTCTGCCATCAAACGCTTTAATTCTAAAATTAGAAAAAAAAAAACCCAGAACAAAATATACTCATATACGGGATTTATAAAAGCTTAATTTCTTTAAATGATTTGAAAAAAGTTATCAATCCAGTACAAAAACCAAAGCTCAAAAACAAAATGTAAAAATAAGAAAGAATTCTCCTCGTATATTATTTCCTTATATTTCATTTAGTTTTTTAAGTCGAAATTTGTGGGCAAACCCAATTCTACACATCTTATCATAATTTACTGTCTTTGGTTACACTATTTGATAAGAAAATAGAAGAATTGATTATACATAATACAAGTATTTACATAATTTATTTAGGAAATGTTGTTGTTGTTTTTTTCAAATAACTGGTAAACAAATTTTTTTGTTTCTTTTAAGAGAATATCAGCAGTGGCAGTCATTTATTTTTAACAAGTTGGCGATTAGTAAAATTTTTCTTTTGTATGGGCAATTTAAAACAAATATCAACAACCATTTTTTTTTTGTAATTTCTATGTTCCATAATACACGAGCTGGATCTGATGTAACATCCCGAACCCAGCAACAAAGTTATCGTCATATATTCGCAACTAGTCAGTATAAATCCTTACTGATAGTAATAACATAAAAATAAGAAAAAATTAAAAAAAAAAAAAAAACAATAAATAAATAATAAATGTTGATAGTCGTTGTTGGGTGCGGTAAATTACACCAGATCACACCAGCATTTAGCCCTCCTATAATTTTATCCCTTTCAATTATTAGTCACCCTTACGTCAAAATAACTTCACTTTCCCCTACCAATGGCCAATCCTTCTATTATCTAAGCCTATGTAGTTGTGGCAATATCCGGATTTAAAATAAATAAGATTAGTCATTCACATTCTTACATTGTTTGGAGTTTGAAATTGGTGTTAAATTTGTAAAGTTTTTAATACAATTAAAAACTTTCGAGTTGGAGTTGTTACCATCACAAACTTTCTCAATAAATTTTCGATGTTCCTTGGATGGTGTTGTTTGCTGTTCGAATATGTCCCGACAGGCCTGTTGATAGTAAAATAACTTGTTTAAAATAATCTAAAAATATAAATTTCTTTGTACTCGTAAACATTCTGAAGTGCGTGCATTGTCACAGCATTGATCTCCCAATTCAAGTCTTTCAAAACATGAAAATAGATGCTGTTCATCACTTTGTCGGCAACTGTGAGTTAATTTGTCTTTTGATGAGGATGTTGCGCAAGCGTTTTGACACCGAGGCGATGTAGTTAATGTGCAACATTTTCTTCCTGACCATTGAGATCCATGCGATATTGCTTTAAATATAAATACATATAAATATATGAATAATTAATTAATATTCTTTCATTTCTAAAATTAAAATAAAGTAACAGGCATAAAAAGTGTGTGAATTGCTACTAAAAAAATAAAAATAAAATATATTTTCGAAAATTCAATATTTATTTGGAAATCCCGATAGGTTACTGCATTATTTCAGACATCATTAGCTTCTTTGATTCGAACAAAATGTAAGTGATCGATTTATAGCTGTTCACAATTTTTATGATCATGATTATAAATTGTGAGCAGAATACTAAATCGTTCATTGTAATAAATAATAATAAATAATAAATAAATAATAATAATAATAATAATAAATAATATTTATAAGAGTTTATAGACGTTTTATTACATATTGTTTAATTTCAATTGATTTTAATATTCTTTCAGGGATTATTTTCAAAACTTGATTCGAAGTTTCTTCAAAAACATTGCAGAAAATACATTTTTTTTATTATAGTCACAAATTGAAATATTATTCGTAATTCGTTTTTGAAAACTATAATTCGAAATTGAATTTTAACTTTTGTTCATATCGTATACATTGTGGATAGTTCCAGATAAAAAGAATCACATAATTAATTGCGTTTCGAAATTTTGTCTTCTAAACGAAATTTCATTGCAGGTTAGTAGGTATTCGGTCACTTGAGACCATCCTGTGTAATCTGTCGCTAGAGACCGACCAATGGGAGCGAAGCATTTGTCTCTTTCTCTCCTGTGTCTTCTATCTCTGTCTATAGGTGTGGCAGGGGCGTGTGGGGAAATTGTGGTGGGGAGAGGGGGGCGTGGTAAATTCGACCAATACGGTTGGTTGGCTTTGCGGTTGGTTGGTGGGGGAAAAAATGGCTGTTGCCACACCCCCTGGGCTGTCGGGTTTTTAAATATGGCTGTCGACCAATTATTTTTAAACACGGCTGCCGACACATGTCAGGGCGTGGTATTTGGTGGATGTATTTTTTTTTACAGGATTATTTAAACATCTGGTAATAATTAATTTTAAATTTATGGCCGTCGAAATATGAGTTGAAGCAGATGTTTTAAAAAACAATATGCTTTAAACATTACATATGTGGTACTTCGCGTGGGGGTGGAAAAAGGTTTATGGTTGACAGGACGAGGTATATGGATATTTCTTTTTAGTAGAATACAAAATTTAACCAGTTGGTTTCGATTAATTTTTCGGAAAACAAAATAATTTATTCAAACAATACTTTATTAAAATAATATACATGGTTTCTTTTTTAATTTTAAATAGAATAATATAAGTTTTTTAACAGCTGCGATGTTCATACAGACATAACCGCATCCACAGGTATCCGGTCCACAAGATGTATTATCATTTGCCCATGAACAGCTCTCATAGTGCTCGCCATGCTTTCCAATTTTCTTTTGAACTTTGAGGTACGGTTTCAAGAAGGCATAGTGTGCATTAAGTTTCTCTCTATGTTCTTCAAGTATAAAGTCGCCGTAATCTTGTAAAAACCATTCAATATCGTTCAAAGTTTTCTGTACATCCATGTTGACTCTCGCCGGGCTACTGAGGTACCTTTCGCACTTCATTAGTTAGTGGTCTGTGTTCAACAATCTGATCGTGTAGAAGTAAACAAAATGCCGAAGTATTAGCCGGTATATTCCCCGACAATTTGAATTCCAATCTAACATCTACGGGACCCGATTTGATTGACTCGTTCTGATGCGCACAATCGATAACTATGATCGGGGCATTGTTTTTAAATTCATTTGGAGAAAGCAGCGGTTGTTCTTTACGAGTATAATATGCCGATTGAAATTTACAATACATATCGTATAATAGAGCGAATCGATCTTGATCAAATTTAAGATCTAAGTCATCATACGGAAATGATATAGAATTTAAATGAACTTTGATATCTGTTAGTTTACAGTGGTCAAAATTACTCGCATCTTTGCCTTTCTGATTTCTGCGGTCGGTTTGTAGAGCCAATATAACGTATCGAGGTTTCTCTAGCTGGTTTGAAGTTTTAACTGTCCAAGTATGTTGACTAGTTTCTGGTAGTACTGGATATTCATACATATCCCAACTGCGAAAACTCATTTTAATTGGCTGATTGTTCTCAATTAATTTATATAAAGTGAGTTTTTCTTCATCAGCGAGAGTTATATGCGGTATCTTCCATTTTAATTTCAGAATTTTTACCGTCACAGTATCTGTGGATGATATAAGTGCATTATCATCAGATCTAGCCCGTACTAAAATAAGCTCATGCTTTGCATTTGGTATAATTTTCTGATAATCCTCGGCGAATCCCAGGAGCATGTTCAATGGAATACAAAAATTGAATTGTCCCGATTGCAATGTAATTGGAGCTGATGGTGACCAACCCGCATTGAGTAGCATTTTACTTTCGTCGGCATGTAGGGAAATATAATTTTTGATGGTAGAAGTAAACCCTGCATTTCTATTACGATCAATTTCTACACCATTTAATTCATAACGAATTTCATCAAACAGATACGCCATAGCATTATTGCCTAGTTTTGCTGTAGCAGAGACTGTCCCATCATCACTTTTATATACTGCCCCCTCGATGTAAATAAAACTTTCACACGGTAGAAGAATTAAATCCTGATGTTGTATTGAAATTCGTATTTCATCACTGTTACCGTATGAGTTTAGAAATGGTGAGTAGCTGTGAAATTCCTTTTTCACAATGCTGTTATCATAGCTAACACCACTCGAGATTTTTAATAAATCATTCATTATTTTAATGTAAGCCCCAGAGATCTCAAGTATGCTTTATTTATTAGCGACAGCTGCGGCTTAGTTGTTGTAGGTTCTGAGGTTATACTCTGAATGAGAGTACTATTACGCTGCGGGGTATTGTATATCAGCATTTTAAATGTAGTCGAATAGTAATCGTTTCTCCACGAAAATTCACTAAATTACCGTCTTGATCGACAAGCTTCAACGTGAGAGAACTTAATCGTTTGACGTTCAAAGGTAAATAGATGACATTCGTGGGCACCTCGATAATTTTATACCCTGGGCCTACCTTAGGAGCAAACTCGTGCAATGTATGTACCTGCTTACTGTTAATGTAAGACCCAGAAATAATGTTGCATTCTACTCGGACAGTATTCGTCTTAATAATGTTGACTGGCATATCGGAAACGTGCATTATATTTTTCGTGAGTATACGCTTACTGAAACCCAATAATGACCCAACCGAGTCTTTGTGGGTGAAATCTATATTTTCAGAAGATTTTATTTCACTCTTCAATGTATTATTATTAGCTCTCAATAAAAATCCAATTTTATTTTCTTCAAGCTTCCTTTCTATATATTTAGAAATATCGTCAATTTCGTACGATCCAACATCTATCTCTATAATTTTATTACCTACATGAAATTTGTTATTGTCCACATCAATATTCGGTATTGAATTATATGTTTGAAAATCAACGAGCCCGCATACGCATCCCTCGGGCAATTCCAGTGGAGGAAAATACTCTGCGGATAACTGTGATTCGTTACCACTTAATGTAAGGGTCAACGACATGGTGAGACGGTTGTAATGAAACTAAACAATTTTATTAAAAATCAATATATTTATTGTACAGAAAATATAAACATAAATGTCCACAAATTACAGAGTCATAGTTCTGATAACTGTTGTAGTTATATTTGATATTATCGCCCAAATAACGAATAATTTCAAGAGGCGGTTGTAGATTCCCGAAACTATCAAAATATTCAATATTTCGGCCTCGTTTGCAGTACGCTACCCAATGTGTTCCTTCCCCGGTTGTCAAATCAAGATTCACAATTCCACACTCGTTTCGCCATGGTGTCTTCGGCAAATTATTTCGCATAAACACACCTCGGAAATTAGGTAAAGATTTACCATATCTATATAAATCTAGTTCATCTAAGGGTTTATTGGGCAGCATTTTTAATAGTTTTTTGGATTCAAATATAGACCAAACCCCTTTTTATATGGCTTCAAATACAGCCCTTTGCCGACAGCAATAGATTCCATTCTTCGATTATGACGACTTTTTTCCTCCAATTCTCTTTTAGCAGCACTAGCATCGTTAACAGCTTTAGCTATACCAGCGGCACCACCTGATAATGCACCTAATGCCGATAGTCCTGCAAAAATGGGTAGTAGAGGGAGAATACCACCAACTTTTGGTACTCTAATCACACGGGGGCGTTTTGTCTTAATCACATTCTTTGTTGCAGCGAGAGCTAGTTTTACTGCTTCCTTTGTAGTTTTTGGTTTCCGAGCCTTCAATACTACTCGAGCATTTCGAATAATCTGTTGAAAAGATGGCTGACGTTTCACTCCCATCCCTAATTTAGTTTTAGTTTTCATAGTGTTTGTTATTAACCACGCATTCAGGCGTTCACTTAAGTTTGAATCAGAAGATTTTACTCTCTGCCACGCCTTCCCAGCTAATATGCGATCTGCAATATGTCGGTCGTTTAAAGTTTTAAATTTTGAATATGCGATATCGTGCTCTTTGCAGGCTTTATCTAATTCGTTAATTCCAGGATCTCCTCTGGCCAACCTTTCTTGTAGTTTAGTACCAGGCCCACAATATTGGTATCCTGGCAAATGTAATTCTATTGGTAAATTACTAATTAAAGAATTTAGTAAACCTCTCCCTTGAACGGTTTTAGAACGAATGTCGCGCGTGTGATCAATCATGCTGCACTGATCAAACTGACTAAAATGCGTTGTCTATGATCTTCTAATAAAATAGGCGATATAATTTCACTCAACTGCTGGATTCTTCGACTGAATCGAAATCTATCGACGGCGTACATTTGCCACGGCCCTTTACGACTAGCACGATAGGCAAAGTCCCAAGTATACATATTGTAAACTTGGGGTTTAAGATTGAACGTAACCTTCTTGTTCATAATACCGTAATCGAATAAGTGGTGGTGTTTATAGACAGTACTCTTTATTCACTACAATGCGTTTCATCAAGCAGCACGTATCACTTCCTGTGAAAAATATTGACATTGCAACCGATATCCGTAAAGAGAGAAAGCACAGTTTATTACTGCCTGATAGTGTAAGGGGAGTTATTGTGGGGCCGTCAAATTGTGGGAAAACCAATGTTATGATCAGTTTAATAGAAGACCCGAACGGATTAAAATTTGAAAATATTTACGTGTACTCAAAATCATTACTGCAACCGAAATATGAGTATCTGAAGAGGCTTGTTTCACCAATATCCGAACTGGGCTATTACACATTTTCAAATAACAACGATGTTATACCACCTGAAGAGGCCATGCCCAATTCGATTTTTATCTTCGATGATGTTGCTTGTGATAAACAGAACAATATTCGGGCATATTTTTGTATGGGTCGACATAAAGATATTGACAGTTTTTATCTCTGTCAAACGTATACGCATATACCCAAACATTTGATTCGAGACAATACGAATTTCCTGGTTATATTCAAACAGGATGAAATGAACTTGAAACATGTTTATAATGATCATGTAAATACAGATATGTCTTTCAACACCTTTCGAAGTATGTGTTCAGAATGCTGGAAGGAAAAATACGGTTTCATTGTAGTAGATAAAGATAGTCCTATAAATGAAGGCCGCTACCGAAAGGGTTTTGATACCTACATAAAAGTAACTGCTGGCAACTGAAACAGATCAATACCAGTACAGCTGTGAAACAGTGCTGACCGGGTCGAAAGCTGTAACAGGTAACAGATCTGATGAAAACAGTACTCCGAGCTGTTAAAAAAGCAGTTGAAAGCCGTTCGAAACCTGTACCGTAGCTGTATAAACCAGATGCATAAACTGATCAGAGCAGATTTGAAAGCAGTTCACAAACATGAAAGAAAAACAACTAAGAGCCATCATAAAAACCACGAATTCAATTCGTAAGAAATACCGGGCTGTAAAATCAGGACGGATAGAGAAAGAGAGCAGGCAAGAACATTTCTTCTAGTATACGGCGCACCGAAGATCATCGAATTATAACGACACCGGTGGTAAAACAATACAACGCCAGATCAGAAAAAAGGAAATTTTTGGCAAATTTTGATTCCATCCCCTATGGGTTCAAACACACCAAGCAGTATTAAATAAAAATACTATTTTTAATAAAAATATATATTTAAGTGTAAATATAATTGCAAATATATATCGATTGTAAGAAAGATTATTTTTAGGTGTAAATATAAAATAAAATGAATATTATTTCACATCGCGTCTATTTTATTTCTATCATTATTACATTGTATTACATACTGTTTTAGCAAATGAACATTTTGTAGGGCACAACATCCTCTATGAGCTAAACACCTCGGAGTTAGAGAATATCGCATCCTCAAAGTGTTTAAATTCGGACATCCACAGTAGTCTAAATCAAATACCGTTGCTCTATTTCCGAGAATTTCACTGAGATATTTTTTCTTCTCCGATCCTTTAACATAAATTATTTTATTTCTCAAATTCGTCTGTAAAAATTGTATCGCGTGATTAATTGACGTGTATCCGCCCTCCCACGATAACCCATGATGATTTATGGAAAGCCAGGTAGCTTGAGTCTGCAGTGCTGATGGTAGTCTGTTAAATTCAAATGGCGGTTTTGGATGAAAATGACGTACTTCATTCCCATTGAACAGGATCGCAATTTCCTTAGGAATGAAACTATTACTTTTGAGGGCTGTTCTGTGACGAGTCTTACTGTATCGACTGTAAACTATCGAACTATTGAATATTTAGAACGCACAATCGACAATTGGTCCTTGTTGTTGTAAATCTGCACTAATACCCCCAAAATGGGGATTACGACTTGCACAAACTTCGCAGCATTCTTACTAACCCTTTTTTTAAAAAGGGGGGTCTGTGCGAATTTTTTACAAAATTTTTTCAAATAGCACCTGTATTTCCTGCCCGCATAACAAGACCTGTCGGTATCAGAACTGCCTCTTTAACAGGGCCTGTTCGTATCAGAACCGTCTTTAACAAGACCTGTCCGCATCACAACTGATTTCAACAGGACCTGTTCGTATCAGCACAGCGTTTCAACGGTACCTGTTCGTACAGCACTGCTTTCAACAGGACCTGTCCGCATTAGAACTGCTTTCAACAAGACCTGTTCGAATCAGCACTGCGTTTTTATAGAGCCTGTCCGCATTAGAACTGCTTTTAACAAGACCTGTCGGTATCAGAACCGTCTTTAACAAGACCTGTTCGCATCAGAACTGCTTTCAACAGGACCTGTCCGCATCAGAACCACTTTCAACAGGACCTGCCCGTATCAGAATACGATCGTAATCGTAACATTAACGTAAGGCGTGTTGTTGTTATTATCAGGACCTGTTCGTATCAGCACAGCGTTCCAACAGGACCTGTCCGCATCAGAACCAATTTCAACAGGACCTGCCCGTATCAGAACTGCCTTTTAACAAGGCCTGTCGGTATCAGAACTGATTTCAACAGGGCCTGCTCGTATCACAACTGCTTTTTTAACAAGGCCTTTCTGTTTGAAAAAATTTTGTAAAAAATTCGCACTGACCCCCCTGTTTAAAAAAAAGGGGTAGTAAGGGGGTATTAGTGCAGATTTACAACAACAAGGACCAATTGTCGATTGTGCGTTCTAAATATTCAATAGTTCGATAGTTTACAGTCGATACAGTAAGACTCGTCACAGAACAGCCCTCAAAAGTAATAGTTTCATTCCTAAGGAAATTGCGATCCTGTTCAATGGGAATGAAGTACGTCATTTTCATCCAAAACCGCCATTTGAATTTAACAGACTACCATCAGCACTGCAGACTCAAGCTACCTGGCTTTCCATAAATCATCATGGGTTATCGTGGGAGGGCGGATACACGTCAATTAATCACGCGATACAATTTTTACAGACGAATTTGAGAAATAAAATAATTTATGTTAAAGGATCGGAGAAGAAAAAATATCTCAGTGAAATTCTCGGAAATAGAGCAACGGTATTTGATTTAGACTACTGTGGATGTCCGAATTTAAACACTTTGAGGATGCGATATTCTCTAACTCCGAGGTGTTTAGCTCATAGAGGATGTTGTGCCCTACAAAATGTTCATTTGCTAAAACAGTATGTAATACAATGTAATAATGATAGAAATAAAATAGACGCGATGTGAAATAATATTCATTTTATTTTATATTTACACCTAAAAATAATCTTTCTTACAATCGATATATATTTGCAATTATATTTACACTTAAATATATATTTTTATTAAAAATAGTATTTTTATTTAATACTGCTTGGTGTGTTTGAACCCATAGGGGATGGAATCAAAATTTGCCAAAAATTTCCTTTTTTCTGATCTGGCGTTGTATTGTTTTACCACCGGTGTCGTTATAATTCGATGATCTTCGGTGCGCCGTATACTAGAAGAAATGTTCTTGCCTGCTCTCTTTCTCTATCCGTCCTGATTTTACAGCCCGGTATTTCTTACGAATTGAATTCGTGGTTTTTATGATGGCTCTTAGTTGTTTTTCTTTCATGTTTGTGAACTGCTTTCAAATCTGCTCTGATCAGTTTATGCATCTGGTTTATACAGCTACGGTACAGGTTTCGAACGGCTTTCAACTGCTTTTTTAACAGCTCGGAGTACTGTTTTCATCAGATCTGTTACCTGTTACAGCTTTCGACCCGGTCAGCACTGTTTCACAGCTGTACTGGTATTGATCTGTTTCAGTTGCCAGCAGTTACTTTTATGTAGGTATCAAAACCCTTTCGGTAGCGGCCTTCATTTATAGGACTATCTTTATCTACTACAATGAAACCGTATTTTTCCTTCCAGCATTCTGAACACATACTTCGAAAGGTGTTGAAAGACATATCTGTATTTACATGATCATTATAAACATGTTTCAAGTTCATTTCATCCTGTTTGAATATAACCAGGAAATTCGTATTGTCTCGAATCAAATGTTTGGGTATATGCGTATACGTTTGACAGAGATAAAAACTGTCAATATCTTTATGTCGACCCATACAAAAATATGCCCGAATATTGTTCTGTTTATCACAAGCAACATCATCGAAGATAAAAATCGAATTGGGCATGGCCTCTTCAGGTGGTATAACATCGTTGTTATTTGAAAATGTGTAATAGCCCAGTTCGGATATTGGTGAAACAAGCCTCTTCAGATACTCATATTTCGGTTGCAGTAATGATTTTGAGTACACGTAAATATTTTCAAATTTTAATCCGTTCGGGTCTTCTATTAAACTGATCATAACATTGGTTTTCCCACAATTTGACGGCCCCACAATAACTCCCCTTACACTATCAGGCAGTAATAAACTGTGCTTTCTCTCTTTACGGATATCGGTTGCAATGTCAATATTTTTCACAGGAAGTGATACGTGCTGCTTGATGAAACGCATTGTAGTGAATAAAGAGTACTGTCTATAAACACCACCACTTATTCGATTACGGTATTATGAACAAGAAGGTTACGTTCAATCTTAAACCCCAAGTTTACAATATGTATACTTGGGACTTTGCCTATCGTGCTAGTCGTAAAGGGCCGTGGCAAATGTACGCCGTCGATAGATTTCGATTCAGTCGAAGAATCCAGCAGTTGAGTGAAATTATATCGCCTATTTTATTAGAAGATCATAGACAACGCATTTTAGTCAGTTTGATCAGTGCAGCATGATTGATCACACGCGCGACATTCGTTCTAAAACCGTTCAAGGGAGAGGTTTACTAAATTCTTTAATTAGTAATTTACCAATAGAATTACATTTGCCAGGATACCAATATTGTGGGCCTGGTACTAAACTACAAGAAAGGTTGGCCAGAGGAGATCCTGGAATTAACGAATTAGATAAAGCCTGCAAAGAGCACGATATCGCATATTCAAAATTTAAAACTTTAAACGACCGACATATTGCAGATCGCATATTAGCTGGGAAGGCGTGGCAGAGAGTAAAATCTTCTGATTCAAACTTAAGTGAACGCCTGAATGCGTGGTTAATAACAAACACTATGAAAACTAAAACTAAATTAGGGATGGGAGTGAAACGTCAGCCATCTTTTCAGCAGATTATTCGAAATGCTCGAGTAGTATTGAAGGCTCGGAAACCAAAAACTACAAAGGAAGCAGTAAAACTAGCTCTCGCTGCAACAAAGAATGTGATTAAGACAAAACGCCCCCGTGTGATTAGAGTACCAAAAGTTGGTGGTATTCTCCCTCTACTACCCATTTTTGCAGGACTATCGGCATTAGGTGCATTATCAGGTGGTGCCGCTGGTATAGCTAAAGCTGTTAACGATGCTAGTGCTGCTAAAAGAGAATTGGAGGAAAAAAGTCGTCATAATCGAAGAATGGAATCTATTGCTGTCGGCAAAGGGCTGTATTTGAAGCCATATAAAAAGGGGTTTGGTCTATATTTGAATCCAAAAAACTATTAAAAATGCTGCCCAATAAACCCTTAGATGAACTAGATTTATATAGATATGGTAAATCTTTACCTAATTTCCGAGGTGTGTTTATGCGAAATAATTTGCCGAAGACACCATGGCGAAACGAGTGTGGAATTGTGAATCTTGATTTGACAACCGGGGAAGGAACACATTGGGTAGCGTACTGCAAACGAGGCCGAAATATTGAATATTTTGATAGTTTCGGGAATCTACAACCGCCTCTTGAAATTATTCGTTATTTGGGCGATAATATCAAATATAACTACAACAGTTATCAGAACTATGACTCTGTAATTTGTGGACATTTATGTTTATATTTTCTGTACAATAAATATATTGATTTTTAATAAAATTGTTTAGTTTCATTACAACCGTCTCACCATGTCGTTGACCCTTACATTAAGTGGTAACGAATCACAGTTATCCGCAGAGTATTTTCCTCCACTGGAATTGCCCGAGGGATGCGTATGCGGGCTCGTTGATTTTCAAACATATAATTCAATACCGAATATTGATGTGGACAATAACAAATTTCATGTAGGTAATAAAATTATAGAGATAGATGTTGGATCGTACGAAATTGACGATATTTCTAAATATATAGAAAGGAAGCTTGAAGAAAATAAAATTGGATTTTTATTGAGAGCTAATAATAATACATTGAAGAGTGAAATAAAATCTTCTGAAAATATAGATTTCACCCACAAAGACTCGGTTGGGTCATTATTGGGTTTCAGTAAGCGTATACTCACGAAAAATATAATGCACGTTTCCGATATGCCAGTCAACATTATTAAGACGAATTCTGTCCGAGTAGAATGCAACATTATTTCTGGGTCTTACATTAACAGTAAGCAGGTACATACATTGCACGAGTTTGCTCCTAAGGTAGGCCCAGGGTATAAAATTATCGAGGTGCCCACGAATGTCATCTATTTACCTTTGAACGTCAAACGATTAAGTTCTCTCACGTTGAAGCTTGTCGATCAAGACGGTAATTTAGTGAATTTTCGTGGAGAAACGATTACTATTCGACTACATTTAAAATGCTGATATACAATACCCCGCAGCGTAATAGTACTCTCATTCAGAGTATAACCTCAGAACCTACAACAACTAAGCCGCAGCTGTCGCTAATAAATAAAGCATACTTGAGATCTCTGGGGCTTACATTAAAATAATGAATGATTTATTAAAAATCTCGAGTGGTGTTAGCTATGATAACAGCATTGTGAAAAAGGAATTTCACAGCTACTCACCATTTCTAAACTCATACGGTAACAGTGATGAAATACGAATTTCAATACAACATCAGGATTTAATTCTTCTACCGTGTGAAAGTTTTATTTACATCGAGGGGGCAGTATATAAAAGTGATGATGGGACAGTCTCTGCTACAGCAAAACTAGGCTATAATGCTATGGCGTATCTGTTTGATGAAATTCGTTATGAATTAAATGGTGTAGAAATTGATCGTAATAGAAATGCAGGGTTTACTTCTACCATCAAAAATTATATTTCCCTACATGCCGACGAAAGTAAAATGCTACTCAATGCGGGTTGGTCACCATCAGCTCCAATTACATTGCAATCGGGACAATTCAATTTTTGTATTCCATTGAACATGCTCCTGGGATTCGCCGAGGATTATCAGAAAATTATACCAAATGCAAAGCATGAGCTTATTTTAGTACGGGCTAGATCTGATGATAATGCACCTATATCATCCACAGATACTGTGACGGTAAAAATTCTGAAATTAAAATGGAAGATACCGCATATAACTCTCGCTGATGAAGAAAAACTCACTTTATATAAATTAATTGAGAACAATCAGCCAATTAAAATGAGTTTTCGCAGTTGGGATATGTATGAATATCCAGTACTACCAGAAACTAGTCAACATACTTGGACAGTTAAAACTTCAAACCAGCTAGAGAAACCTCGATACGTTATATTGGCTCTACAAACCGACCGCAGAAATCAGAAAGGCAAAGATGCGAGTAATTTTGACCACTGTAAACTAACATATATCAAAGTTCATTTAAATTCTATATCATTTCCGTATGATGACTTAGATCTTAAATTTGATCAAGATCGATTCGCTCTATTATACGATATGTATTGTAAATTTCAATCGGCATATTATACTCGTAAAGAACAACCGCTGCTTTCTCCAAATGAATTTAAAAACAATGCCCCGATCATAGTTATCGATTGTGCGCATCAGAACGAGTCAATCAAATCGGGTCCCGTAGATGTTAGATTGGAATTCAAATTGTCGGGGAATATACCGGCTAATACTTCGGCATTTTGTTTACTTCTACACGATCAGATTGTTGAACACAGACCACTAACTAATGAAGTGCGAAAGGTACCTCAGTAGCCCGGCGAGAGTCAACATGGATGTACAGAAAACTTTGAACGATATTGAATGGTTTTTACAAGATTACGGCGACTTTATACTTGAAGAACATAGAGAGAAACTTAATGCACACTATGCCTTCTTGAAACCGTACCTCAAAGTTCAAAAGAAAATTGGAAAGCATGGCGAGCACTATGAGAGCTGTTCATGGGCAAATGATAATACATCTTGTGGACCGGATACCTGTGGATGCGGTTATGTCTGTATGAACATCGCAGCTGTTAAAAAACTTATATTATTCTATTTAAAATTAAAAAAGAAACCATGTATATTATTTTAATAAAGTATTGTTTGAATAAATTATTTTGTTTTTCGGCTTTAATGTCACAACTGATCCAAATGTTTTTTCCGAAAAATTAATCGAAACCAACTGGTTAAATTTTGTATTCTACTAAAAAGAAATATCCATATACCTCGTCCTGTCAACCATAAACCTTTTTCCACCCCCACGCGAAGTACCACATATGTAATGTTTAAAGCATATTGTTTTTTAAAACATCTGCTTCAACTCATATTTCGACGGCCATAAATTTAAAATTAATTATTACCAGATGTTTAAATAATCCTGTAAAAAAAAATACATCCACCAAATACCACGCCCTGACATGTGTCGGCAGCCGTGTTTAAAAATAATTGGTCGACAGCCATATTTAAAAAACCCGACAGCCCAGGGGGTGTGGCAACAGCCATTTTTTCCCCCACCAACCAACCGCAAAGCCAACCAACCGTATTGGTCGAATTTACCACGCCCCCCTCTCCCCACCACAATTTCCCCACACGCCCCTGCCACACCTATAGACAGAGATAGAAGACACAGGAGAGAAAGAGACAAATGCTTCGCTCCCATTGGTCGGTCTCTAGCGACAGATTACACAGGATGGTCTCAAGTGACCGAATACCTACTCAGGTTGCATCTCTTCTTGCTCAAAACAAATGAATTCATTGGAGGAACAATTTTGTGTTATTAAGCTGCGTATGCAACACACACGTAAACTGTGTTTGCTCGCGTTGGGTAAGAGAGAAAGAATTATTAAACCAGAGTATTAAAATGAGATAAACATGTATGGCTTGCAAATTATATGAAAACAGGTTTCTCTCTTTTTATTATGCATGTTTAACCTTTCTTTCTCTTTTGCCAACGCACTAATAATGTGAGTGAGATAGTTTAATTTAAATTTATATGCGACAAAATTAATACACGATACGTCATCGTCCTCTACAATGCTGCTTGCAATAACCCTTTGTTCTACAATAAATGTGGAACAAGAGTGGAAAAGGCAAAACCATAATGTACAACTTTAAATAACAGCCAATTAATTGGCAAAGTGGAGAGTGAAGAATCAAATAAAGACGATTTAAAACCATTTTTAAATTTCTACGTGGACGGGATAGCGGAAATAGTTTCGGCACTGTGGCGTGCTTAAAACCCACTTTAGTTATAATTTTATTTCAGCATCTAAGTTTGCTTCCACTCGTTAGTTTTTAATTTTATTAAAATAACTATATCGAGTACGTTATTAGTTTTTCTAGATGTAATTTTTTTTATGCCCTATGGTAGGTACTACCAGAGGGTATATTAGTTTTGTCACTCCATTTGTAACACATCGAAATAATCGTCGTAGAAATGTTTCAAGGTTGTGTCAGGAATCAAAAGTTATATCGATTTATGCATGTCCGTCCGTCCGTCCGTATACAATATAACTCAAAACGCGTTTTACCATTTTGATGAAATTTACAATGTGAGTTGCTTATTCCTTAACTTGGTTTGGTATTGCATTTCAGCAAAATCAATCCAGGGGAAGCAAAGTTATAAAGGAAAAATCAGGGTGACCAGAAAGTTTTGTCGTTTTTTGGTTATGGTTTTTCGGATTTGCTTGGAAAATTTGTGAATCGATTTTGTAGAAATTAATTATGTAGGTTTATTACATAAATACACGATACCATGTCAAATTTTAATCAAATCAGTCAAAGGATAAAGGGGAAAGAAATAATCCTAGGAGAAAATAACCCCCTTTATAAAGTTTTTTTGATGAACTTTGAAAACTAATATACCGATTTGAATAAAATTTACCGATTAGACTTATGCTATTAGGGTCTAAGTTATCTGCAAATTGGAAAAAGTTTTGAAAAAAGGAACAAAGTTGTGGGAATCAACTCAGAAAAATATAGAACAAATAAAAAATCATAGAAACCTGGTCTTCAGAAAAATAGAAAAAATAATAAGTTAAAATGCAGCAAGCTGAGAAAATAACTCAACGTCATTCTAATCAAAAAAAATAAAACTAAAAAATTATAAAAATTGTAAAATAATTTTTAAAATAAAAATAATATTAAAAATTATAATTTTATTACGCCAGAGACCCATAATTGGTGACCCCGACGACAACAATCTCAACAAAAATTTAAAAAATTAATTCATTAAATTCAATAATTTTTTAACATTTATTTTTTTAGTAATAAACTGAAAAAAACAATGGTTGAGGCTGAGTTACAAGCAAAAATAAGAAAAATGGAAGATCAATTGCAACAACAGGAATTAATAATTTCGCAGCAAAAATCCCGATTCCAAGAAAATCAAACTCATCAGGAAATTTTTCGTGTGTCAGCACAAATACCACCCTTTTACCCCCAAAAACCGGATTAATGGTTTTTGCAAGTAGAAAGTCAATTTCGTGCAGCAAATATTACACAAGACACGACTAAATATGACCAGATAATTGGAGTTTTAGATCCAAAATATCTAGACCACATTGCAGAAATTATGAGAAATCCACCAGCAGTCAACAAATATGAAGCTGTAAAACAACGATTAATTGAAGAATTTACGGACTCAGAAACAAAACGTCTAACACAATTATTGGAGAATTTGGAATTAGGCGACAGCAAACCATCTCATTTTTTACAAAAACATAGAGACTTAGCCAAACAATCCATGACAGATGATGCAATAAAAACTTTATGGTTGAAAAGATTACCAATGCCAGTGCGTACAATCGTGTCTACAAGCGAAGCAAGTTTGGACAAAATGGCAGCTATTGCAGACAAAGTGATGGAAGTCATTCAACTGGATTCTGGAGTGGAAACAGCATCTTTACAGAAGGAAATTTCTGAATTAAAAACAACATGTCAAGAACTAAAAGAAAATATCAGAAGCAGAAGTAAAAGTCGATCCTCATCCAGACATCGAGCAAATTCAAAAACTTACGAAAGTTGCTGGTATCATTATAAATTTAAAGAAAGAGCAAAAAAATGTGTGCAACCATGTAATTTCAAAAAATTGTCGGAAAACTAATAGGCAATTCATTCGAAGCGGCAGATGAATTGTGCCTTAATGTAAACAGCCGCTTATTCATCACAGATTTTAAATTAAACCTTCGTTTTCTAATTGACACAGGGGCTGATTTATCACTTCTACCACCAAGCAAAAACGTAAACACAAAATCAGGCAGCGATTTTTACCTGTATGCAGCAAACAACACTAAAATAAAAACATACGGAGTGAAAACCATCACGTTAAATTTAGGTTTACGTCGCGCGTTTACATGGCCTTTCTTAGTAGCTGATGTAGCCAAACCAATCATCGGTGCAGATTTTTTAAAGAACTTTGGATTATTAGTCGACCTAAAAAGAAAAAAACTGATTGATACCAAAACAAATTTAGAAATCAACGCAATTGTTCAACCAACAGATTGTCCCAAAATCAGCACTATTATGCAAGGCATCAAATATAAACATCTGATTGAAGAATTTAAAGATTTGACATTACCATCAACACTAAAGAAAGGTAAGAAAATGAACGTAATACATCAAATCATCACAAACGGTCAACCAGTATTCGCAAAAGCAAGAAGATTGTGTCCAGAAAGATTAGCCGCAGCAAAAAAAGAATTTCAATTTATGCTGGACCAAGGTATTTGTCGTCAATCAAAAAGCGAATGGGCAAGTCCGTTACATCTAGTCAAAAAGCCGAATGGTGATTGGAGACCTTGCGGTGATTATAGACAATTGAACAAAATCACAGTTCCGGACCGCTATCCTATCCCACATATACACGATTTCTCTCATATATTAGAAGGTAAGAAAATATTTACCAAAATTGATATGGAGAAGGCATTCAACCACATACAGATTGCTGATGAAGACATCAAGAAGACAGCGATAATCACACCATTTGGTTTATTTGAATTTGTGGTAATGGGCTTTGGATTTTGCAATGCAGCACAAACGTTTCAACGTTTCATCGATGAAGTTCTAGCAGGATTGGACTTCACAATAAAATACATTGACGACGTTTGTATAGCTTCAAGTAATGAACTTGAACATGAACAGCATGTCAGAATCGTATTTGAAAGATTTCGAAAATACGGCATTACCATCAAATTAGAAAAATGTGAATTTGCAAAATCTGAAATTACATTTTTGGGCCATTTAGTAACAGCAGAAGGAATCAAGCCATTGCCCAAAAAAGTCCAATCAATCATCGATTTTCCTCAACCAAAATTAGCACATGAACTTCGAAGATTCATCGCAATAAATAATTTTTACCGTAGGTTTATACCAGATGCAGCAGTAACGCAAGGTAAATTACAGCGACTTATTAAAGGAAACAAAAAGAAAGACAACCGAATAATTGAATGGGATCCAGAAAGTATCGAAGCATTCCAAAAATGCAAAAATGAATTAGCAAACGCAACTTTATTGGCCCATCCAATTTCAGATGCACCTGTAACACTACATGTTGATGCGTCAAATGATGCAGTGGGAGCAGTCATTCATCAAATAGTTGATAACAGATTGCAACCGCTCGCATTTTATTCAAAACGATTAACTGACACACAGAAACGTTATAGCACCTATGACAGGGAGCTATTAGCAATATATCAATCCATAAATTATTTTCGTTTCATATTAGAGGGTCGTTCATTTCAAATTTACACCGACCACAAGCCATTAATTTATGCGTTTAATCAAAAAATTGACAAAACATCGCCAAGACGGTTAAGACACTTGGATTTTATTGGACAATTTTCAACGGATATTCGGCATGTGAAAGGCATCGAAAATATCGTAGCTGATACCTTATCACGAATTGAAGCAGGTGAAATTAAAGTAATAGATTTTGAAAAATTAGCAAATGACCAGAAAGACGATCCCGAATTGAATGCAATTTTATTGAATACAGCAAATTCTTCACTGAATTTAAAAAAAGTAAATCTACCAACTTCATTGAAACCGATTTACTGCGACATAAATAATAACTGTATTCGACCATTTGTACCAAAGACTTATCGTAAAACTATCTTTAGTCAACTACATGGATTGTCCCATCCAGGGTGTAATGCTACAGTTAAGTTAATTACTCAACGTTTCACATGGCCTTCAATCAATAGAGATGTTAGAAGTTGGACAAAAGCATGCATTCCATGTCAAAAATCAAAAGTTCACAGGCACAACAAAACACCATTGTCAACATTTTTAGTTCCCGGCAAACGATTCGAACACATCAATATAGACATCATTGGACCACTTCCATTATCAAGGGACAATCGATATTGTTTAACATGCATTGATCGATTTAGCAGAGGGCCAGAAGCGATTCCAATGCCTGACATAACTGCGGAAACAGTTGCAAGAGCACTAATGTCGTGTTGGATTTCAAGATATGGTGTACCTTTAAAAATCACAACGGATCAAGGTCGTCAATTTGAATGCACATTATATCGTGAACTAACAAAACTGTTGGGAATCAAGCATCTTAGGACATCATCATACCATCCACAAGCAAATGGCATCATTGAACGATGGCACAGATCACTCAAGAACTCCATCAAATGCCTTAATACAAATAACTGGGTTGATGTACTTCCAACAGTTTTATTAGGCTTACGTTCAAGTTGGAAAAATGATATTCAAGCAACAGCAGCGGAAATGATTTTTGGGTCGTCATTAAGAATTCCAGGAGAATTTTTGATCGAAAGTGATCAGTCGATAACCGAGAATGAATTCATCATTGATCTGAAACAAACAATGAACCAAATTCGTCCAGTACCAACATCAAATCATTCAAAATACAACATTTTTATTCAGAAAGAATTAAAGGATAGTACACATGTTTTCGTTAGAGACGATAAAGTGAAACCACCTTTAAAACAACCATTCGATGGTCCATACAAAATCTTAAAACGTGGCACAAAAACATTTGATCTAGAAATTGGCAAAAATGTAGTCAACGTGTCGATAGATAGATTGAAAGCAGCTTATGAAACACCTGAAGAAATTGAACAACAGAAGAGTAATAATACAGAAAAACCAGATATCATTAGGCAAACCAGATCAGGACGGACAGTAAGATTCCCAGAGAAATATTCATCGTGCAGGGGAGTATTGTGGGAATCAACTCAGAAAAATATAGAACAAATAAAAAATCATAGAAACCTGGTCTTCAGAAAAATAGAAAAAATAATAAGTTAAAATGCAGCAAGCTGAGAAAATAACTCAACGTCATTCTAATCAAAAAAAATAAAACTAAAAAATTATAAAAATTGTAAAATAATTTTTAAAATAAAAATAATATTAAAAATTATAATTTTATTACGCCAGAGACCCATAAAGTTATAAAGAAAAAACCTTGAAATAATGTTAGTTGAGACAGTTTTTCTGCCCCTATTCTGCCACAGGGCATCAAAAAATCGGCAATAGGCCGATTTTGAGTTACTATATGTTTAATACATTCATTAAATAAAAAGATTTTATAACAAAGACATCAAAAATATATTTAAATATATCTTCTTCAGGCACTTACCATAAATTTGGATTCAGAGTCTTTTAAGTCAAAGGAATATCTCGACCTGATCGATACGGTGCATAGCAACGCGGAAAAGCTCCCTGACTCGCAAGTGTCAGACGGTTTCGTGTACTTCAGAACAAGCTTTAGCACTGGCACTTGCTTCCATCTAGCCTCACGGACGAGCTAGTTCAACTGACGTATGATCCTCCTCACGCTGCGCACGGTGGTGTTACAAAAGCGTTATATCGGTTGCGTCAAAGATACTTCCGGCCCAGCATGGCTGGCAAGGTCGTAAATATGTTTCGAGTTGCATCGTTTGTAAAGAGTCTAAGGCTCCAAATAGTGTATTGAGGCCGTCAATGGGCAATCAAATCCAAGTTCACAAACCTTTCCAGTACTTATATATTACCCTGTTAGGCCTCTACCCTCGGTCTAAGCATGGTAACACCACCCTCCTAGTTATTTTGGGCAAATTTTCGAAATTTGTTTTGTTCAACCGACTACGTACGGTGTCTGTCGTGCACATCACCGAATTTTTCGAGGAAAACGACTTCAATTTATTCGGCGTACCCGAGATTATATTTTCTCACAATTGCGGTCCGCAATTTTTATCAAAAGAATTTCGCAAATTAGTTGAAGCGTATGGTGTGAAACACAATCGTAGAATCGTGAATTGGTTGTGTCCTCGAAACCCACCTTAAACTAATTCGCGAACGCGTGAAAAATAGTTTTTCAAAAGCTCACCAACAGCATGAGTGGATTTATAATCGTCAGACCCTACCCGGACAAGAAGTGTACCGACGAAATTTCATGCTTAGCGACTTCGCAAAAAATATCAACGCTAAGCTAAATTGTAAATTCCTAAAGAGTCGGGTTGTTTGTGCGATTGGCGGGACGGTTTATGAAGTCGAGGAACTGCAGTGTAGAACCATAGGGGTTTACCATACCAAAGACATGAGGCAATGATAGGTAGAACCTCGAGACGAAACTTATAAATTATCGATCCCTTCTCTTTCCTTATTTTGATTAGTGCCCGGCTAGCTCGGTCGGTAGAGCACGAGACTCTTAATCTCGGGTGTGGTCGAGTTGGGCAGTACAAGCTTTCACGTACCACTCAAACCACCCACACACTTTGCGGCTACGTCCGGGTTGACAGATCAATCCCTGGCGTATCTATGTTGTAACGCGTGGAAATTGCGCATGCTTACCATTCCTACCTGAACAGTTTAAAGTTGGCTCAAGCGTGAATTCTTCTCTTCAACCTTACTGCCCTCTGTCATTATTCAATTTTTCTACTTTTAAGAGAATTCAGACAGATGGAGCATTACATTTCCGTTGGGGATGAGAGAGAGAGAGAGAGTAAAGAAAAAGAAAAGAATAAAAAAAAAATAAAAAAAACCATGGGGTGCGATGTTATATTAAAATTCAGATTGAAATTTTTTTGAAGTTGCGGAAATTTATTTCTTTTAAATTTATCGTGGATTGTGTTAAATTAGTTTGACAACAAAAAAAAAATAATAATCAAACCCGATATTCATTAGCGAAGAAAAAATAAAAATAAACCAATACAAAAAAAAAATCATGTGTGCTGTGCACACGCGGTAGAGGTGAAACCTTCGGAAAATCAAACAGCGAGAGAATGAGACGAATGCAGGGGTGGGATAGTTATAGGGTTTATTTATTAAAATGTTGGTACCAAGTTTAAAAGTTATTTTACATTTTATTATTCACATTCTTTGTTTTCAATTTCAATAAATAACACGAGTGGCTTTCGATAACTAAAGTGTGAAATGAATGCTTTGGTTTGGATTTGATCAATATATCTTTGAAATACAGCGTCAATTACTATTTTCGATCTTGTTGTCGATTCAGTGCGACTACTGCACATTTATAAATTTAATTTGGTGTTGAGGAACTCAATCAAAGGGAGCGCTCTATCCAGTGCAAAATTAACATTAAAATCATCATTTAAAATCATCGAAATTTTATCGTAATCTTTTTTAAGAATACGCGATATTTTTTGTGTGTACTTTAGCAAATTCTCATGGATGAATTCAATAATTGTATTTGTTGATTGGTTGGGAGAAATGTAAAATGTCACAATTATAACTGATTTATTATGATCCAATCTGCTTTCACAAGAAGATATTTCTCCCACTATAGAAAGCTGAACAGACAATGATTCTAGTTATTGTACATTGAGATCTATTTGTGGAGTAACAACACGGGCTATCATTTATATTTGTATGGTATATTGCAACTCCGCCTGCCCTCGTATATTTTCTTTTATATTGAACAACAATATCAAAATTTGGAATGTCTACAATAATTTCATTATTCATCCACGTCTCGGTAAGAATTAGAAAATTCGACGACCATGCAATTCTGTCTAAGGCCTAAGTTATACGACGATCATTTTAATGAAGGAAATTGTGGAATTAGTGAAAACCGAACGTTTTTCTTTGATTTTCAATGAAAGGTGGTTATACCTCTTTTACGAATGTCAGAGAAACTTACAGTCAGATTTTCGTGCATAGCTAAGTCGTTTAATGGTTTTTTTCATCAAATCCAATTAGATTATTTCTTCCCTTTCCTTTTTTTACCGATGAGTCACAAATTTTCTCCATTTTTTCTGTATATTATTATTTTCTTATTGGGACGCTGAAGTTTGATGTTCGAATATCGACGAAAAATTCCTAATGAAGGAATCAACTTGGCAGTTCTCCAGTGGAATCAAAAGAAATTGAAACAGCTGATCGATTAAAACATGTTTCGTCATTCAAATTATAAAAATAATTATAAAAAACAAATTACGTGATAATCCTAAGATTTTTTATTTAAAATCTATTTACTAAACTATTTCGCATGTTTTGCATTATTTGTTTTTAAAGAAATAATCTTTGTAATATGTTGATTTTCCATTCTAAAATTATTTCCTTCATTACAATGATCGTCGTATAATTTAGGCCTAATTGAAGATCCTGTACATGAACGCGTAAACTTTTTATGGAATTAGTTATCGGCACATTTGGAAAATGTTTTATTAAAATGATATAATATTCACAAAAAGATACACGTAAACAAATCCTATTTGATAAATATATCTTTACGAAACAGCGCATAAAGAAGAGACGAAGATAATAGGAAACACTGTATTCTGTATTCTATGTATCCGGCCCTCAGAAATCATTAATAGCAAGGCATATTAGGCATATTTATCTGAAAAATATTTTTTTATGCAAAATTTTTGTTTTTATGAATTCTGATCGACTGGTATATCATCTTGGTAAAAAAGTGTCGCTTTTTAGCGTTTCATCGAGTTTCAAATCACCTCCAACGCGGCTAAAGAAGTTTTCACTCCAAAAACTTACTTATGCTATGCAATTTAATTTTAACATTTAATATTTAATGTTTAATGTTTTTATTTCATTATTTTGTGTTTCCTGCATAAAAAAAAAATAAAACTATAATATAAAAGGTACCGTAATTGTTTTTGTTATTGTTTTTCGAAAGGGAAAATTTTCTTTCTTCTTTCAAAAAAAAAAGAATACAAAAGTTTTTTATTTCATTTGTTGGCATTAGTATAGATTTTTATACTAAGGACCTCTCACACACGTCTCGTTTGTTTTTAATTTTTGTTTGCCTTCGTTTTTGTTTGGTTTGTTTAATTTAATTATGGAAACAATTGAATGCCCTCGTTGCTGTGGTCCAACGAGTGTTCATGCATCGATCGTGTATCAGGTTGCCTAAAGAGAGTAACTGCTTTACTTGTTCGGAATGCTGTGACATAAAACCCTGTCACATTCTGAAATTTTTAAAACTCACTTCATCAAATACTGACTTAGTGAAAGCAGTTTACGACTCTCTAAGGGTGGACTCGTCCTTCACTGCAAACAAAGTCAAAGCAATTGACGAGAAATTAAATTTTGCGTCATATTTACTTTTATTTAACTACTAGCTGTAACCGGCCACGCGTTGCTGTGGCTCAGTCTGGTTAAATCGAAAAGAAAAGACAAAGCGCACGTTTCTCGTGTATTTAATTTCACAATGCTTGTGGTTATACAACATTTTTTGTTGTTCCATTTTCTGTGCAGATATAGAGATTTTCTGGTTTGCCGACTCTAGAACACGCAACATATCATTGTCCGTGTGAGAAGCAATCCGTGTCTAGATCTAAACCGCACAGATTAAAGATTGGCTCTGAGCCTTCTTGATGGAGATTACAAACGCCAATCGAATCGGGAATTGCAATCTCTTAAATTGAAATGGTATATCCGTTGGAATCATAGGAATGCGAGGAATGAGCACATCTTTACCTTTAAAAGGTCCTGTCAAGATTGTTTCTTCTACGATGTTGCTCTTTAATTTTTTTACTGCAAGCCGCGTGCCGTTGCAAAGCTTTGGCTGGTTGATCTTTCGCAACATGATAATTGGCACACCGACTTTCAACTGCAGACCGTGCGGTGGCATCCCTGGCAGATCGAGTGAATTCAACAATTCTGTTGGATAATTAACCGCTTCATCTGCTTCCACAACAGTGTCGACGGACTTGTATATGACCACCTCGCTTTGAATGTTAGACTGAATAATATTGTTAAGTTCGTAGACGTCTTTGTTCTTGGCCGCAAGAATGGTTCGTTCACTTAGCCAATCGTGATTCTTGTAATTGGTTTGAATATTGGGAAATACTTTTTCAACCAATTCTTCTTTTGACAGCACTAAATTGCAAAAGTTATGAGAGTTATGAAATTCGTCCTGACGTCAGATCAATCGGCACCTTTCCATTCCTAATTTCCAGCAATTGATGTGAGAATATCTCTGCTGACCGATCGTTTTACAGTTAATGTAGTTAATTTTAACGTCTTTACGCGTCGCCGCAAAGTAGAGTATTTCAGGCAGGCATTTATTTCATCCGCTGGTGTCGATCGAGGAATTACAGGAAATGTTTGCCTGAAATCGCCTGCAAGCAATATTAATGCGTTCCCAAATGGTCTGATATTTCCATGTAAGTCCTACAATGATCGATCAGGGCCTCGAGCGATTTTTTGTGCGCCATTGTGCATTCATCCCAAACAATAAGTTTGCATTTCTGCAATACTTTTCCCATGCCGAATGCTTTGGAAATGTTGCATGTGGGACTTTCAATGAATTGAATGTTTAATGGTAATTTCAAAGCGGAATGAGCCGTTCTTCCACCACTTGGGAATCGCCTCTTTTGCTATTCCACTGGGTACATCCAGCAGCGCACAGACCCAAACACTTCATGTTTTACCATGAATTCCATCAGCGATTTCAGCTTCTGTTTGAAAACACGTGCTGCAATGTCATGCCTATCCACCGGCGATTGCCCAGGAAGTAAGAGCTTTTGTATTGTAAATCGTCCCAAGCTGGAAATTTCATCTAAGATTTTGTTAAATTCAGCATTTTCATTTTTAAATGCCTTTTTTGGTTTTAGGGTTTCCAAAAAATGAGACTCTATGTATTAAATGTCTTTCGGCTTTGGGTTTTCAAAATGTTACGCCAATTAGTAGAGTAGATTATAATTTTAAAATTTAATTTTGTATGTTTAAACAAACTTGATTTTTGGCATAAACCCTTTTTTTACGATATCTTATTTAGCTCGTATTATAATTTTCGGGGGGAAAAAATTTTTCTTTCACAAGTAAGTTTGATATATTTTGTATTAAAATGGGCGAATTTTCATTATTGCTCTACAAAAAAAATGTTTTTATAGGCTTTATTTAATTGCTAGGTTGTAACCCGTCCTATGACGGCTTCCTAATAATTTCGGTTTACAAATCGCTGTAAATTAACAAAATTTATTCAAGCGCAGCACCTTAATTCGAAACATAATAAATCTTTTACCCCGTTCTAGTAGCACCACTGGTGACATATTTCATGTCTTAAGTCGATCTATTTAGAATGCACATTATTTACCCCGCAACACCCCCAGCGAAGATATTAAATCCCATTTCTCCGGTTGGTACAATAGCTCCCGTCAAACATATATTACGTAAAGGCAAAAACCTCTATAGAGTTGGGGCCTAAACAACTGCAGCGCCAAAGTGGTGAGAGATAGAACTATTTTATCTTCGACAGAAAAAATCGCCAAGAAAACCTCCGAAACTTTGCCGAACACTGTAATCGTGTGTGACGTCTACATATCAAGTTCCAAAATTGTATTGACCCCAGCACCAAAGCGGTAAGAGATAGAACTGTTTGGTCTTCGACGGAAATAATTCTCGTGATAACCTGCATAACTTTGCCGAACATTGTACTCGTGCGTGACTAATATATATGAAGTTCAAAAGTTTGTACTGACTGCAGCGCCAAAGCGGTGACAGATAGAACTATATGGTCTTCCAAAGAAATAGTCCCTATGAAAAGTTCCACAACTTTGGTGAACATTGTAATTGCGTGTGGCTTCTATATAAAAAGATTAAAAGATTTTATTGACTCCAGCGCCAAAGCGGTGAGAGATAGAACTATATGGTCGTCCACAGAAATAGTCGGCATGAAAACCTGCACAACTTTGCTGAACATTCCAATCGCGTGTGACCTTTAAATACGAACTTCAAAAATTTGTATTGCCTTCAGCGCTACAGCGGTGAGAGCTGGAACTATATGGTCTGCGACAGAAAAAATCCCCATGAAAACCTCCATAACTTTGCTGGACATCGTAATCGCGTGTAACCTCTAAATACGAAGTTCCACAATTTTATTGACTCCAGCGCCAAAGTGGTGAGAAGTAGAACTATTTGCTCTTCGACAGATATAATCCCCATGAAAACCGGCACAACTTTGCCGAACGTTGTAATCGTGTGTGACGTCTACATACCAAGTTCCAACATTTTTGTTGATTCCAGCGCCAAAGTAGTGAGAGATAGGACTGTTTGGTCTTCGACGGAAATAATCCCCATGAAAACTTCCACAACTTTGCTGAACATTGTAATTGCGTGTGACTTCTATATAAAAAGTTCGTAAATTTGTATTGCCTCCAGCGTCAAAGCGGTGGGAAATGGAACTTTCCCGTGTACGTTAGAATGTCCGGCATGCAAATCTTAATAAGATTGCGTCAGGTCAGAATCATGTCCGATGTATATTTCAGATTATAAATGAGGTTTTCTGAAATAAGCTTTCAAGCCCCTTCGTAACTGCCCCGACCCCGAATCTCCCCAGAAACAAAATTTGTCCACGTTTCAAGTAATTCTCTACAACATATCAAAGTGTTTTTTTTTTTTTGCTCAACGAATTTTCTTTTCGAACAATATAGGACGGACAGAAGGAAAGAAAGAAGATTAGCCTTTTACATATATAATAATTAATCAAACAGCAATGATGTTAATTCATAATTTAGTAAAAAATTCGTTTTTTTTTAATCAACTTTGAATCCAAATCTAAAAACCCCTCGTTTTTTTTAATTAAGTGACAGTAATTTTTTTTGAGAAATTGGGGGCAATTTAGTAGAGATATAATTTGCTCGTTACATTTCAATAAACAGGATCTAAAGCGAATAATTTAATTTTGTACGCTTAAGAGAAACTTGTTTTTTGGAATAAATAACGCAAACACTTTTCGCAATTCTGATGTTCCAGAATACATAAGCATTAAGCCCATTTAAAGTGTTGCCCCTCCTAATTTATATTTTTTTCGCCGCCACTACGCCCATCTTTATTTTTATAATATAAGCTTATTGATGTATGCGTGTGTGTGTAAGAGTAATCAAGTTTTCTCGTTGCAAGGCAACGAATTATTAGATGCTTGTGGCTTTGTATTAGTGATTCATTTCTTTAAATCAATTATTACCTGACTCAGGTGCAACATACGTAAATAAAAAGTATGTAAGAACAATCGTATCTGTACGTTTGTACATTTATTATTTATAATTTATATAGATTAAATGACTAATTTTTGTTTTTATTTGAAAATTTTCTTAAAAATGATTACTAAAAACTTTTAAAAAATATACTAATTAAATAAAATATTTAAACTTCAAATACTAATGTACTAGAAAAGTAAGAAAATCAAAATATTTTAGAAATTATTTCAGAAATGAGGGGAAATTAACATAACATAACATGCAAAATCGCAAAATAGGGCTAAATGTTAGCGTTAAGGTTACTGACGGTAATGTGAATCATACCAATAATCACACTAATACAATCAGCAATAATAAGAAAACCAATAATAATAATAGAGAAGTAGTTTCACCGTCCTTTTGGCCTGATAAATCCCTGTTCAAAGAATTTATACCGAGGGAACTAGCAAGTCGCCGCTCTTCCTCTAATGGAGTTTCAAAAGTTTCAAAAAACTAACTCGGTTGTCCCTTTACTACCAAAATGTAAGGGGTTTGCGTTCCAAACTGCGCGAGGTTTTCTTGAACGGACAAGTTCTACCCTACGACATTTTCGCATTGACGGAAACGTGGTTAAACAGTGGCTTTAATGACAATGAGATTTTTACCTCGGATTTTCAAATCTTTCGTAAGGATCGTTACACTAGTGCAGAACAATTCTGTCGCTTGGGTGGCGGAGTACTTATTGCAGTCCGATCTGTTATTGATTGTTCGCACTTTGTCATCCCAAACAGTGACCAATAAAAAATATAATAAAAAAAATAAGTAAAAACAAAAAACAACAATAAAAACCTCAAAAACAGCAGCAGAAAGGTCAAGGAATTGAGGTTGAGACTTGAATAAATAACACCCAAAAGAAAAAAAAGGTAAAATGAAATAAAATAAAAACCCAAAAGAGACACAACAGTAATATAATAAAATAATAAATAGTCCAATATTGAAACAATAGACAATAAAACAAAAAATTAATTAAAAACCGTTATTAAACTTTTTGAAAAATATAAAAAAGAGACAAAACAATTACAAATAATAAAATAATGAAAATATATAGAAGAGGACAATATAAAAAACACGTCTGACTAGGACGAACGTCGATAATTTTTGTAAAAGTGCAAATTGCGACAGCGACCACTATCTGGTAAAAGTGCTATTACGGCAACGAATATCAACCGCAACAAAACGACGGGATCTGCGTAATATTAAGAAGGATACGTGCAAGCTGAAAGATCAAAAACAATGCATCTCTTCCAATTAGAGTTTCCATTTCCAGACACTTTTTAATTTCCCGGGATTAGGGAAATTTTGGATTACATTTTCCGGGAAATCCCGGAATTCCGGGATTTTCCTAAAAATATTAAAGCGAAGTATAAACGATAACATTAAAAATAGCATTTTATTATAAAAACATATAGTAATTTTAAATCGGCCTATAGCCGAATTTTTGATGACCTATTGTAGAAATGGGACAGAAAAACTGTCAAAACTAATATTATTTCAAGGTTTTTTCTTCATAACTTCATTTCTTCTTTTCAAAACTTCTTCTAATTTGCAGGTAACCTAGACCCTGTGCTAGGTACTACCAAAGTATATATTAGTTTTGGCACTCTATTTTTAATACATCGAAATAATCGTCGTAGAAAAGTTTTAATTGTATGGTTGTGGAGAAAATCAAAAGTTAAAACGATTTATGTATGTCCGTCCATCCGTCCGTCCGTAGACAAGATAAATCAAAAAGGCGTTATCCGATTTTTATGAAATTTGCAATGTGAGTTACTTATTCCTTAATTTGGTTTGGTATGGCATTTCAGCAAAACCGATGTAGGGGAGCAAAGATATAAACGAAAAACCAGGGTGACCGGAAAGTTTTGTTGTTTTTTTGTTTATGGTATTTAGGATTTAATCGGAAAATTTGTGAAACAATTTTGTTTAAATTAATTGTATAGGTTAACTACACTAATATACGATACCATGTTAAATTTTAGTGAAATCGGTCGAAGGATAGTGAAGAAAGAAATAATCCTAGGAGAAAATAACATTCTTCATATAGTTTTTTTGATATACTATAAAAACAAATGCACTGATTTGAATAAAATTTGGATATTACATTTTTGCTATCAGGGTCTGAGTTTCATGCAAATTGGAAGATATTTGGAAAAGAGAAACAAAGTTATTAAGAAAAAACCTTGAAATAATGTTAGTTTTGACAGTTTTTCTGTCCAATTTCTACCATAGGGCATGATAAAATCGACTATAGGCCGATTTCAAGTTACTATATGTTTTATATTTAATAAAATAACTTTTTAGGAAACATAATGCATTCATTGAATTGTCGCTGAATAATGACCTTTTTTTGGTTGAAAATATAGAAGCTATTGAGAAGACTTTCACTCTCAGTTGAAGTAGGCCTAATTGTTTTTAAACAATTAAATAATTTTTTTCAATTTTCAGTCCTTTCACCAGTTAATTCAAACATTCTTATTTCTTTTTGAAGATTAATGCCATAATCTAAGTTAATCGGCAAGCAATCATTAATTGCAGTTTGCAAGTTCTTCTTTAGTTTCAATTCACTGAAAAATATGTTGCCCAGCAAATAATTTGCTATCAACAATTTTTGGAAATCATAATTTTCCTTAGAATTTTACTAAGTTAAATTTCCCGGCAAATAAAAAAAAAATCCCGGGATTCGGGAATGAAAAATTATGTAAATCCCGGGATTTCCCGGGATGGAAACTCTACTTCCAATCTGCTGTTGATGAACAACTAAGTAGGGAATAGGGAAAAGAAATTTTCAACGAGGAATGGCAGTGCATTAAAAATGCAGTAAGAGCAGGCCCAACAGCAATTGTTGGTAACAAGTTAATGCGGAGAAATGCGGAATGGTTTGATCGGGAGTGTGAAGCAGCAATTAAAATAAAGAACAACGGAAGACTGCGAATGATTCAAATAAATCATAATCCAATCAAAACTACTCTCGAGCCAGACTAAGCTCAAAATATAAAAAAGAATAGTTAGACAAGCAATAACATATGATTGCGAAATCTGTGTATTAACTCAAGTAGATGAAAACTTTTCACGTATATTCGAAAGGAAAGTACTGCGCAAAATCTTAGGGCCTAGAAAACTGGTTAACGGAAATTATGAAAGAAGAAATAACGCTGAATTAAATGAGCTAACCGAAAGTGAAGACATTGCGGGCTTTGTTAATCGTCGTGCATAAGCTGTGCCGGACACGTGACTAGAGTACAAAATAGTAGAACGCAAAAAATTATTTTAAATGGAAGACCTACGACAAGCAGAAACAAGGGAGGACTACGAAGGAGATCAACTGAAGGCATTGAAAATGACATGCGTAAATTTCGAGTCTTTAATTCGAAAATGGGAGCACTAGATCGGGGTAATTGGAGAAGCAGCTGTCGATAAGCACTTGCTTGTCTTAAATGTCAGTTTGCAACAATATATTTACAAAATAAATCGCTTAACCACCGTTCAACGCGTTAAAATCGTTCAGGAAGACTATGGTGATTTTTCAAAGAAAACCTTCTTCTCTGCTGAGAAACATTTCCACCTCTCTCGGTCACTGCACATTGTGGACAGGAGGCATCACTGGGCCTTACTTTTTTGAAAAGGATCAGGTTCAGATTGTAACAGTAAATGGTGAGCGATGTAGGCGCATGATAACCGATTATTTCTGGGTCGAAATCGAAGATATTGTTGTGGAAAACATGTGGTTGCAACAAGCCCCATCTTGCCACACAGCGGATGCAACCTTGAATATTTTGTGTGAAAATTTCCCAGTTCGCACTATTTCACGTTTTGGTGGCGTCAACTGGCCGCCAAGATAATGCGACTTAACGCCGTTGGATTGCTTCTTATCGGGTTACGTTAAGTCGTGTCTAGGCGAACAAGCCTTTCATAGTCCGGACCACTCTATCTTATGCAAAAACTTCAAGATCAATATGGCTTTCCGCTCTCCAACCGGAATTTAAATTTTTCTTAATGTGTGCAATGTGTTTTCTCAGATAGTTATAGATCCTCTTTTGTACATTCGCGCAGGTTTGTGCCACAAGATTCTGTTCTGAATCAGTTGTTGTTTAGTCTTTTTATTAATGACCTACCGTCTTTTGTCACATGGTTTAGGGCTCATTTGTTTGCCTATGATGTCAAATTAACGTGCTGATCTTCGATGATGTCCGTAACTCAGTGCATCAATAAAAGAAATGATGATCTCTCAGCCCTTTTTGATTAGTCTATTGATAATGATTTAACAACTAACTCTGCAGAATTTCTATGCTTGGTTATCTATGCCGGATCAATTGGGCAGTCTCTAGCACTAATAAAGATTAATAACGTAGACATTCCTTATTCGGTAAAGGTAACAAGCCTAGGAATTATTATTAATGAAGTTCTAGAGTGGGACGATCAAATCAGACCAATTGCCTGGAATACATGTAAAAAAACACCTGTTTATTCATATTTTCAATCGCCAATATTATATTGTAGAATTTTTTTCAAGCGTTAGTGGCTGTTTGATAAACACGTAACACTTTTCTTTCTTAAGGCTCAAATATAATGTGCTCTACCTGGCATAGGAAAAGACAAAAAAACTGAACGAATGCAACCTTATGCCAGCTTATGCATGTCAAATCCGTAGAACTGATTATAATGTGCATAAGCAAGAATAACCATTTGACTCAAAAAATTTTGTTTTTTGTAATGTAAAAGTGATTTTAAAAAATTGAAAATTGTTTAGAAAACAATTTTTAAAAAAAAACCAAATCATCAAGTCACGTTTCATGAGAAAAATATTTGCAATTCAACTGTCAAAATTTCCGTACGGAATGTACTAACTGATTTGCATTGCTTAAACATAACGAAACGGAAATCGAACTTAACCAATGCACGCGTATGCATAATATAATCTTGGAATAGGATTCATGTATATTAGTACATTCTGTCAGTTTTGCTATGCCAGGCAGAGCACATTATATTTGAGCCTTTAAATCAAAAAATATTCGTACAGTTCATATCGATACAATTATGTATTCGAAAAGCTAAACCGACGTTTTTTCAAAGTTTTGAATTAAAGAAACAATAAGTTAAAAATGTTTTAAACACATCTATTTGTGAAATTTTGTCTGTATGTATGTACCGAGTAGGCTACTAAACGGCTGGACCGACTTTGATGAAATATGTCTGAAACGATTCTTAGTTACAGGGCGCTTATTATACGCTACTTTAATTTTTGATGGGGAGGTTGCAAGAGGAAAATTATAAAAACTTCCCCAATAGTAGTCGAATTTTCTTGAAACTTTGAATGTACATTCGGAATAGGCCAACTGCCAAAATGTACTGGGTGTGGGATTGAGGGGGCCAATATGGAAAAACTACCCTAATCGGATTTTCGTGAATTGCGCACATATGTACTTTCGGAATGGGTCAACTAAAAAATATATAAACTTCCTCAATAGTAGTCGAATTTTCTTGAAACTTTGAATGTACATTCGGAATATGCCAACTGACAAAATGTGGTAAGTGTTGAACGGTTTTAAGTTTCTTAAAACTTAAGTTACTTAAAATTCGTTATCTACAAAATTCCCACATTATATGGGAATATTTTACTTTTCAAATTCATATAAAATATTACACGTTTTACCTGAATAAGCAAAACGTGTAATAGATAATATTGCACCCGAAAATATCATATATACTAGATAAGATAGATTATATAATGTAAGACGTTTTTGTGCAGCAGAATCATTTCTATTGTCTTAAAATAAAGTCGCATCGATAAAAACAAAAGTATTGTTTGAATTAAAAACTAACTTATTAAAAACTTACTCAACAGTAAGTCTCTACTGGGTGTGGGGTTGAGGGGGCCAATATGGAAAAACTACCCTAATAGGATTTTCGAGAAACTTCGCACATGTGTACATTCGGAATGGGTCAACTTAAAAATGGGATATCCCAGCTCTCGGTGGGGCTTGAGTTAGCAATACGTAGAATAGAAATAGCTTTTGTGATATTGTAAGGGGGAAAGATATGAAAACTTCCCTAACTGGGCAAATAATATGATATGCGATAATTATTTCAACCATTTGCACTGATGTCAAGATCTGTTTCAACAATATGCTGTTGATATGTTTGCCAAAGTGGAAGCAGAAAGGCTATTATTTATTATGATGCATCAAAAAGAACTACGTGAGGACTCTTACATACATCTTCGAGATGGAGGTAGAGATATTGGACAGCTGTGCATTCTTCCATCGAGCTTCACAGGAAGTACAGGATATATGTATGAAAGGACACAAGATGCGATGACCCACGAAAGAACTTATGGGAAGCCCGATCTATTCATAAGCTTTACGTATAAATTTAGTTAAATGCCGTATTTAACATTTTTCAATTTGTATTTATTATTACAGATTTTAATGAAAACATTATAATAAACTTTTTTGAATAGTTTTTATTTAGCGTCCTTGATAAATTTTTAAATTGTTTTTTTTAGTATTTAGGTGGTTGTTTATACTATTATATTTAGTCGGTAGAGGACAATGTAATTTTTTTAATAGGAACTGATCCACATTTTATATTTTCCCCAATGATTCGACTTTATTTTGCATCTTCATCATGGATCAACATTATTTGTATATCAGCAAATCCTAATTATTACAGAATTTAGACTTTTTTTTACTGTTGTTAAATACAATTATGAACTATAATTCATAGTTTTTCTATAATTGTGACTTTTTCTCTTTGTTTCTTTACTATTATTTCTATATCTCGTGAAAGATATGGGAAAATCACGTATTGCTTGAAGATTTTTATCATATAATAATCGTTTTCGCACTATATACCAATTGTACTTAAGGCTCATCAGCTGGACTTGTACATTTTGGCTGTCCAGGAACGATATTTTATTATTATATTTTATTAAGCATACTTAAGAATGAAGAGTTCTAATTTTTCTATATTCAATCCATCTAGAATTTTACTTCTGCGAATTAAAAAAATCATTGGGGAAAATATAAAAAGTGGATCAGTTCCTAATAAAAAAATTACATTGTCCTCTACCGACTAAATATAATAGTATAAACAACAACCTAAATACTAAAAAAACTATTTAAAAATTTATCAAGAACGCTAAATAAAAACTATTCAAAATATTTAAAAATTCGGTGTAAAAACAGAAATTTTTCATTTAGTATTTAATTCGCAGAAGTAAAATTCTAGATGGATTGAATATAGAAAAATTAGAACTCTTCATTCTTAAGTATCTATATAAATAAAATCGTAAATGTTCGTTTGTTCCTAACCGGTAATCTCCGAAACTTCTTGATCAATTGACTTGAAATTTTTATAGAAAACACGAGCTGGTTCTTACGTACTTTTATTTACCTATGTTATACCTGAGCCAGGTAATAATTGATTTAATAAATTAAATCACTAACCCAAAGACACAAGCACGTTGGAAATCATTTTCCTCCAACGAGAAAACGTGATTACTCTTACTCACACACGCATACATCAATAAGCTTATATTATAAAAATAGAGATGGGCGTAGTAGCGGCGTTAAAAATATTAATTCGGAGGGGCAACACTGTAAATGGGCTTAATGCTCATGTATTCTGAAACATCACAATTGCGAAAAATGTTTGCGTTATTTATTACAAAAAACAAGTTTCTCTTAAGCGTACAAAATTAAATTATTCGCTTTAGATCCTCTTTATTGAAATGTAACAGCAAATTATATCTCTACTAAATGGCGTAAAATTTTGTAAACCCATAGCCGAAAGCCATTTCATTTCTCATTTGTTGGAAAGGTTAAAGTAAAAAAAAAAGGTATTTAGAATTGACAAGGCTGAATTTTCAAAATCTTCGACGAATTTTAAGAATTGCCCCCGTTTTCAACAAAAAAATTACTGTCACTGGTAGTAATTCAAAAAAAAAACGAAGGGTATTGGACTACGATCTAGATGCAAAGTTGATTCAAAAAAACAAATTTTCTACTAAATTATGAATTAACATCATTTCTGTTTGATTAATTGTAATTAAATAAAGCCTATAAAGAAATTTTTTTTGTACAGCAATAATGAAAATTCGCCTATTTTAATACAAAATATATCAAACTTAAGAAACAAACAAAGGAAATTCCATAAATTTTTTCCCTTCTGAAATTGATAATACGAGCTAAAAATATATCGTAAAAAAAGGGTTTATGCCTCCGCTTGCTTCTATTACGGGTATTGAAAATATGAATTCGGAGGCGCAATAATCTAAATGGGCTGTATGTTCAAGTATAGGGGAACATTCGAATTGAAAAAATGTTTGCGTTTTTTATTTCAAAAATCAAGTTTGTTTAAAACATACAAAATTAAATTATAAAATTATAATCTACTCTCTACTAATTGCCGTAAAATTTTGAAAACCCAAAGCCGAAAGACATTTAATACGTAGAGTCTCATTTTTTGGAAACCCTAAAACCAAAAAAGGCATTTAAAAATGAAAATGCTGAATTTAACAAAATCTTAGATGAAATTTCCAGCTTGGGACGATTTACAATACAAAAGCTCTGACTTCCTGGATAGGCATGACATTGCAGCACGTGTTTTCAAACAGAAGTTGAAATCCCTGATGGAATTCATGGTAAAACATGAAGTGTTTGGGTCTGTGCGCTGCTGGATGTACTCAGTGAATTGGCAAAAGTGGGGATTACCAAACTACTAATCTGGCTCTATAACAAAATCACTTCAAACGAAATCGACGATGTAATATGCGCTGAAATACCCATGTCGATAAGGATTTGTATGAAGTTGTGACGAAAAATATGATACATGGCCCTTGCGGTACACTGAATCCAAATTCACCATGCATGATAGTATCAAACACAGTTACAGGAAACGATGGATATCCTTTATACAGAAGAAGATCAGCAGAAGATGGCGGTAAATTAGCAACCCTAGCATATACAATGAAGCTACGATAGGCAAACTCTACACCGTGCACCCAAATCAAGATGAATGCTTCTTTCTTCGCACGCTGTTGATAAATGTGGCCGGTCCAAAGTCCTTCCACCAATTGAGAATTGTGAACGGTGTTACACATGCCACTTTCCGGAGTGCATGTCAAGTTCTGAATTTATTGCAGAACGACCGTAACTGGGATCTATGCATTAATGATGTCCATAATTCACTCAATAATAGACGTATTTTCTTGAAACTTGATGTGTACATTCTGGATAGGCCAAGTGAAAAGATAGAATGCGTCTCCCCTCGGTGGGGGTTGCGGGAAGGTGATATAAAAAAACGTTAATAATTCGGTTAATAGCCGGCGGATTTTAATGAAATTTGGAATGAACAAACTGAAAGGATAAAATGTCTCCCCTCGATGGGCGTTGTGCGGGGCTAAAATAGAAAAACTTCAGTAATTCACTCAATAGTGGGCAAATTTTCTTAAACTTTGGTGTGTACATTCTGGATAGGCCAACTGAAAAGATAGAATGCGTCTCCCCTCGGTGGAGGTTGCAGGAGTGCAAAATAAAAAAAACCTAATAATTCGGCCAATAGTAGTCACATTTTCATGAAACTTGGAATGTACATTTAGAATAGAAAAATTGAAATGAATATTTTATGAAATTATTGGTAAAGTTCCATAGTAGTCCGGCCAATATAGAGACAATGTAAATTCACTACTATGGTTTGCTTTGCTCATTTTTTCACACTATAGTAAATGAAAATTACATCGAAAATTACCAATTAAACAATTTGAGAATAAAAATAAGTTATTTCTGTCGCTTCTGAAAAATTCTATTTCTACGGAATTGTTTAAAATAGTTTTGTGGCTAAAACAATTGGAAAGAATACAATTTCAAATAAAATTATTTGGAAATAGTGCCACAAACTGGAAAAAATTTATCGGCTGACCACCTAACGTTTCAATTTTTAAACAGGACACTGCAGAAACGGTTATTCTGGTTTAGAAACTTTCGTAGACATTTTATTATTAATATAAGGTCGTAGGCCCTTTTTTCTGTTAGCCCGCATATGTTAGACAGAAATTTCTGTTAGGACTTTTCTCATAACTAAAATATTTAGCATAAATATTACAAATTCATAATTCAAAATGGCGAAATTCAAGAGAACGTGATACGATGTTGTAAATAATATTTATCGTGTTTTAATAAAAAACGATTTAACCACAGAGTAACTAAACAGAGAAACTGACATATATAAAATTTGTGTACGCTGTGTTTTCCTATCCGTGTGTAAAAAAAATCCCTAAAGTTATCATAGTAGAACGTGTGATTTTTATTGGAGGAAATGATTAAATGGGACGCGATCTTCATTGTGATTTATTCCCCCAAAAAATTTCTGAAACATTTTGAAGAATATAGATCAAATAAAAGGAAAAAAATCATTTGTGTTTGAACCTTTCCCCGTGTTCTATTTTCGTAGAAACTATGTAGCTTAGAAGCAACCTTCTATTATTTTTCTCGATAATTATATGTACATATTTGGAAAAAAGACAGGGCGGCGCAAAATGTTGTGAAGTTAATTAATGATAATTTTTTGTTCAATTTTTTTAAAAATGTTATTTCAGGATTTTGTAGTGGGGAATGTGAAATGGAACAATGCACAATCGAACAACGAACCAAAATCATTCAACTTTTTTTTGACCATGAACGGTCCATTGTTTCAACAATTTGATAATGAGCGTTGAAGCCCATTTCAAGTTAAATGGCTTCGTAAACAAGCAGAACTCCAGGATATGGGCTACAGAGAATCCAAGAGCAATTCATCAACGACAATTACACCCGCTTATGTGTACTGTTTGGTGCGGTGTATCGTCTGGGAGGATCACTGGTCCAAATTTCTTCGAAAATAAAGACGGTGTTGCAGTTTCCATTAAAAGTGCTCAATATCGGAAGATGTTGGAAAATTTTTAGGCCAGCTGTGGAAAACCACCATTTGGTTCCAACAAGATGAAGCCACAGCGCATACTGCAATGGACTTAATGGCTCCTAAGGAATACAAAACGTTCATTTTGTTTCACCCTGTATAAGACCATATATTTTAAATAAATCTTTTTTTGCTTTTGAAAACCAGCCATACCCTTTTGTGAATAAGTAAAATATTTTTTTTTTAATCTCTGTTTTGATTCGTCCTTCATAATTATTTAGAAATTTTTTGGGAGAATATCAGAATAAAAATGGCGTCCCTTTTAATCATTTTATTCAAATCATTTTGAAGAGGTGGTAAAGCGATAAATCACACACACACTCTCAATTTTGACCGTTCAATACTTATGAAACTCCCGGGCAAACTATTCCCATACTGAGATTGGATTTTGCAATTCTAGGTCTTCCATCTTCTTTGATTTAACCCAACAATATAGTTTTAATCATATTCTCTTTATTTCTTTAATTTGCGAAATTTGTAAGCCTGTATGGCACATTTTAAATCAATTGTGCCGTGCAATGGTGCCTCCACTGTATTTTGATTTTTTTTTTGAATCATAAAAATCAGCTGGCTGCAGTATTGCATGGGACAATTGCATTGACTTTTTTTTTCATTTTTAAAATTAAAGCTATTGTTAAAAAAGTATATAATATTATATATTTTTTTTTTAACAACTGGGAGAGGTCAGAAAAGGAAAACGGGATTTGGGAAAATTCGGTTTTTTTTTCTTTTGGGTGTGGGCGAGAAAAAACGGAAAATTGGACTTGGGATAGATTTTGATAAGCGGACGGACCAAAAATTTGATTTTTTTTGCTGAAATTTTTTTTTTCGAGTTTTTCTTAGAGTTTCTGAAAATTTTCTTACGAGTTTTGGTTTTTCGATTTAGTTTTTTTTTTAAGTGGAGAAAATTTGAGTTTTCATCACAGGTTTCGAGGTTATTTTTTTTTTAGTTTAAGTTTTTTTTCAAGATTTGGTGAATTACAAGGAATCTTTGGTTTGATAACATATGAAAACTTATCTATATCTAAGAATTTGGTGAAACTTAAAAAAAAAAAAAATTTGGTGTTAATGTAAATAATTATATATAATAAAAATAATTTGTTGCTTGAAGTTCTATTTATTGAAACCCAAGAGTTTACGGCAAATAGCAACAACAACATAAACATATAATTTAATAATTTAAAAACCTACAAATTTATAATTTGAAATAATAATAATAATACTAATAAAATATACATAAAACATACGCATAAAAATCCATCTAAAACAAATAGAAGACATCATACAAAGGACAAAAAAGGAACAACAAATTCAACAAAATACATACAACAAAATATTAAGAGGAGCGCTCACCCACGCAACATTAATTTTGTTTTTTTTATATTCAATTTTTTTTTTGTTTTTTTTTTAGTTTTTTAGTTTTTTTTTTAGTTTAATTTTTTTGTTTAGGACAGGGTGTTACGTGGAGGCCTCCGCGGAGCAAACGTAAGTTCCCATTTTATTAATTTTTTTTATATTTTTTATTAATTACATATATATTTTTTTTTATTGAAATTGGCTCATGATATTATTTTTAGTTGAGTTTGTTTTGGTTTATATAAATAATTTTTAAAATAAATAATGCGTTTCGGGTGAAACTTCTGGGTTTTTATTTGGTTGTCGTTTTGTGGTATTTCTCATTGAAGGGATGATGTGCTGAATATCGAATGTGCGGGAGGGCATGTGTGTGAGAGAGGCGTAGTAGGGTAACTTCACCAAAAAGAGAGATAAGGGACTATGTTATTTTTTTTTTGGGCATAAACATAGTCATGGGGAGTCCTGTTTTGTTGGACTCCATGGGTGGAATAAATTAGCCCAGGGGTGAACAATAACATCGGTTCACCCCCTCCGATGACAGCACCGGCGTCACACGCAATTTTGACGCCATAAATCAGTCCGTCTGTTGTCCGTTGAGGATTTGCAATCATATAAATGATTCCCCTACTTCCTTTATCTGGGAACCTTTGTTTGAACTTTTTAGTTCACCTAAATCTCCAAGTTTCTTTAAAATCAGTTTTGTCCTTATATTTTATATACCCGCTGATGATATGAAAAGGTTGTGGACGTAATAAATCCACTTCTCCAGCCTTTTCGTCAGCCCAAATCATGGTACACATGAAACTTTGTGTAACACCGTGATTAATGGTAGAAGGTAACCGCCCACTTCCCTCCGGCGAGCTAGTTAGAGCAATGAAGCTAGGTGTACCTTTTCTTGGTTACTTTCGGCTCTAGTACCACTACATATAACTGATACCAGTCAGTTATATGCCTTTTAGCAAAGGATCACAATGTTAGGACATTAGTTTGATGAAGCAAACAAATTCCTAACATACAGCCAACACCGGTTGTTACATAAATGGCGCCCAACGCTAAGCTTTGCAGCTTTTCCGAGTTTAGTTTTTTTTTCAGGTTGTGCGCGGTGCAACATAAAACTGCACGGTTTATGCTACACAAAAATGGCGTATATCCTTATTTTGTTTGAGTATTGGCAATTTTGATTGCCCATTAAACTTCCTTCAATTTGAATTAAATAAATCTTTTCTGGTGTAGATAATTATCTACACATTCATCTGTCCAATTAATTGCATTACCATTTTAACTTTAATTTTTTTTTATTTTTGGTTATGCTTTGTGGCAGATAAATTGCGTGTGGTTGTCGTCTGGTTGGGACAAGTGTTGGATCTCACACTGTCGTGATATTTGGCATTTGTTTCAATCGGATGATGATCAGCAAAGGTATGATCAAACACTGGATGGACATGGCAAAATAATTATTTTAGGTAACATCACCTGAAATTTTGCCGTGTCCACCAGATAGTTGGTCAGGAAGTAGGCCGATTGATACCATCGAGTATTATGGGACGCAATACTAAAAAGGTTGAACACCCGCGTAATTCGCGACCTACTCGTATGGACCAATTGTGCCTACCGAAAACTTTTTATTGGAAGGTGGCTGTGTTTGAATACTAGTATGGTTCGCGGTATATGGGTTCTTCACCCATAAATTAAGAATTATTTGAAATTTAAATAAAATTTCAAGTTTTTTTTTTGCGCTCTGCTTTATCAAACACAGTCAGCTTCCAACTTTTTACCATCACCTGGTTAATTATTCAATTAACCCAAATGCTGCGCTGTGTTGTCATTGAATTTGATGGATTTTCCCTGCTGCTGCTCTCGTTGCACTCCCTCCCTGTACACTTCATTCAACGATTTTCACTTTGTATTGAACAGAAGGAATTCAGAGTAAACATTTTTTTTACATATTTGGACCAAAATGTGTATATTTTGAATATTCCTGTTTTCGCGCAAAATAAATACTAATAAATAATAATAATTAATAATAATTAATAATAATAAATAATAATAAATAAGGATAAATTAAATAAATTAAATTAAGTAAGTTATATAACCTAAATAAATGAAGAATATTATGTTGAATTTATCACCAATTTTTTTCAAAATTTTCTATCTTAAATTTTCCGTTTCTTTAAAATATTATTTTAGCAATTAATTAAAACTGAAAAAAAAAATTTTTTTTCAAAAAAAAAACACTTTAAAATTTTCTTACCTAATTTGTCAACATTTTTTTTCCCTGATATTGAAATTGTTGCGGGAATCTGTAATCTGAACTTTTATTATATAGTCAGTTATGCATAGGAAGCGATTAACAACCCGATCACAACATAAACGTTATCCCCATCAATCAGCTCCTAATACACCACGTATAATGGAGCATAGCGATTATCCTCCACCACAAACAGGTAATATCCAACATTCTCCTCGTAGGGAACTCGGAACAAATAACGACGTTCTTGGTGCAACATCTTTGCTTGCCCAAACTAATCCGGACATTTCCATTAATGTAGGTTTGCCCCCTCCTACTCTTGCTGCTAAGAAAAATTTAGATCCCTTGTTCAATTTACAAGGACTGAACCAGGACTACTCGTCTATTATGAAACTCCCGGTCTCTCAACCGCCTCCTACTACACCCAGCATGGAAACAATCCAGGAATGGATTCGTGCTGCGGTTGAGCAAAATGAAGCGAGTATTCAAGAGACAATTCGTAAAGAATTTGAGTCTAAAACTTATTATCAGCAAGCACCGACAGAATCAATGACTGGGCACCCGAAAAATTTACCACCAAATAGGAATACGAATGGGCGAGATATATACCATCCTTTGCAACAACAACAGGCTAGGACTTAAATTTCAAATGAGTTTTACCCACCACAAGTATCGTCCCAACCTTCAGTTGTCTCCGATAATCGGATGGACAAATGGAGATTTAAGTTTAGCGGGGATTCGCGTGGCATGACGGTGGATGATCTCGTGTTCCGTGTGGAGACCCTTCAGAGTAGAAATGGAATTCCATGGGAATCAATATGCGGGAATTTCCATTTATTGCTTTCGGAAATGGCGGAGGGTTGGTATTGGATATTTTTACGGAGAAATAGATTTCCGAATTGGCCAACCCTTCGAGAAGCGCTTCTACGAGAGTTCAGGGGTCTCGATACGGATTACGAAATCGTCCAACGGATCCTACAAACAAAACAAGCACCTAATGAGAGTTTTTATGGGTTTTATAATCGGATTTTAACACTTTATTATCAGATGCAAAGTCCGTTACCAGAATATGAACTTGTTCAAATAATGAAAAATAATGTGCGCGAAAAAGTTTCAAACCTACTATTCGCAATGGATCTAATAACCCTTGAACAATTCCAAGATACTTGTAGGAAGGCAGAACGGCATCTAGCATCCAAAGAATCCGCTAGACGTTCATGGCAAGCAGCCCCTCGACCCATACATGAAATTAAATATTTTCCAACCCCTGAAGAGGATTTATACCCTATTCAAGACCAGAACTTTGAGTCAGTCCAACCACCGTTACGTGTGTTGGAAGCAGTGGAGCCTGAAAGCAGACCGAGGCGGCCGTGTTGGAATTGTGGCCAAATGGGCCATGATTTTTATTTCTGCCCTTCCGACAGACGGAACCTCTTCTGTTATCGGTGTGGACGTAAAGATGTCGTCACTCCGCAGTGCCCCCGCTGTAATCCGGGAGACCCCCAAGGGCACCGAGTATTCCCCGGGACACCTCGGATGCCACCGATGCACCCGGACCAACCCCCAACTCACAAATAGGCCCCCGCGACCCTCCGAATGGTCCGCACTCGGTATCACGCATTACCATCTTGAAACGTGATCCCGATTGGAACGTGCCTATTCCGAAAAACATGACCCCGATAAAATCGCTTCATCAGAGACAGATGGAGTATGAGGATGCTCGGAAAAGAATTTTCGAGGTCCTTCCAAGAAGCGGTGTTTCAAAACACATTGAACGCTGTCGAGCGCGCGCGGGACGACGTAGACAGTTTAGACAGGACATAGAAGCAGTGTCAAAGCTAAAGAAGGATGACATTCGGCCCTATGCTCGGGTAGAAATTGCCGGTGAACCTCTGCTAGGTCTCCTAGACAGCGGCGCTAGCATTTCATGCCTTGGTGCAGGGTCCGTTGAATTCCTTGAACGGAAGAACTTGCAGTTGTCAGGACGGAGTTCGGAAGTCAGGACAGCTGATGGTTCTTCTCAATCGGTCCTTGGCCATCTTTTGTTACCCATTACTTGCAAAAACATAACGAAAGATGTTGTTGAAGCAGTAGGCGAGGATTTTTTCTACCTTGAATTTTGTCGTCGAAAATAATTTGTTAATCAAATTTTTAATCTAGAAACCTTAGAACATTTTCCTTGCTTTTTAATTTGTATAATTTTTCTGTCTTTTTTAAAACTCTCGATTGTGAATACTTAAAACTCAATAGAATAAAACTAAATTTTATAACGATTAATTTTTGGTTTTATTGTTTTCTAACTTCGTTGTCGTTTCTCACATCGCGAAAAGGCTCGCGATTAAACATTGGTGACCCCGACGTGATTTTTCGTCGCTTTTGGCAATAACTAATTAGACATTATAGCGAAAATAGTTATCGCAGTTTTTACAATAATTAAATTTCATAATTTGTTCGTGTTAAAGACAATCGAAGTTTTATAGTTAAGAACGATACTTTGTATCAGTACAATTATGCCGGAGATTGATTCGTTCAAAACCCAACGGGCATCAACCAAGGGATGCATTACCAGAATCAGCACGTATCTCGATAAAAATAAAGATGTTGAAGTAGAGGATTTAGAATGTCGACTGGCCCTACTTGAAGCATATTTTAAGCAAGTTTTGCGAATACAGGATTCAATCGATGTTCTGGAACCAGCTGACGAAGGGCATTCAAGAATTAGAGGGGAGATTGAGGATCAGTACTGCGATATTAAATCCAGGATTTTAAAGAAAATGGGTAGTGGACACAGGAGCTCTCTATTTTCAAACGTCAAGAAAGATAGTGCACCTTCGACTGCATCAACATCACTTAAATCGAGTCTACCGAAAATTCAATTACCACAATTTTCTGGAAGTTATACTGAATATACAAATTTTATAAATTCATTTTGTAATTTAGTTGATTCTTCGCAAAATTTGAACAATGTGGAAAAGTTTCAACATTTAAGATCGTGTGTGGTTGAGGAAGCTTTCAGAACCATACAAGCTTTAGAAGTAACGGACAAGAACTATAAAGAAGCATTACAATTGTTGAAGGATCGGTATGACAATAAGTATATTATTTTTCAAGCTCATATAAAAAATCTATTTGATTCTCCAAATGCATCTAAAGGATCTGTTGTTCAGATTCGTAAGTTGATTGATAGCATTAATGTTAATTTACAATCCCTCAAGTCTTTAGGATCCGGCGATGATTTTGTGAATGCTATAATTCTTCACCTAATCAAGAATAAATTAGATGCTGATTCTTATGAAAAATGGGAAGAATCATTGGATTTTAACCATCTACCCACATGGACAGATTATTCGATATTCTTAAATAAACGTTGCCATCAGTTAGAAAATAGAGAAGCTGGGGGTAAAATAACTCAGACACGTACCACAAACTCATCGAGTCAAGATGGTCGTCCAGCCGCAGCTCGTGGTGCTACTTCAACAAGTTTGGCAACAATAAAGGCAATTTGCAGTATTTGTCAAGCTACTGATCACAATATATACAAGTGTCCAAGTTTTCTAAATTTGTCTATTTTAAATCGATTTCAGCAAGTTAAGACATTATCGCTTTGTTTAAATTGCTTATCAAAGGGCCATTCGATCAAAAATTGCTCATCGTCTCGATGTAAGGTCTGCAGCCAGCCGCACCATACTTTGCTTCATCGCTATAATTCTTCAACCTCTTCAGATGCGAGTAGTCCAACTAACCAACAAATTAGTACAACAACATCTAATGAGGAAATTGTTACTCAAACAGCATTGCACAGCTCATGTGCCAAATTAGATCAAGTTATTCTAGCCACTGCGATTATTAACATTAAAAATAATTGTGGTGAATTTCTTCCAATTAGAGTTTTGTTAGACTCGGCATCACAACTGAATTTTATGACGGAAGCTCTGACTCAATTCCTTCATTTGAAACGCAAGCGAATAGAAGTTAAAATTACTGGAATAGGTGAAATTAAATCAAAGGTTCAGTATAAAACAAATACAACAATAAGATCCAGAAATACTAATTTTGAAACACATGTGGAGGCATGTATTTTACCCTGCATAACAAGTGTTCAACCAGAATGTCAAATAAATATTGAAGATTGGAATATCCCTAATAATATTCAGCTAGCCGATCCTGAATTTCACGTTCCACAAAAGGTTGATTTACTGCTGGGTGCTGAATCATTTTTCCAATTCTTATCAGTTGGTCAGATTCAACTTAGCGATGACCTTCCTACTTTACAGAAAACAGTTTTTGGTTGGATTGTTTCAGGTCGATGTAGAGTTTCAAAGTCATACAAAGGACTCTGCCACATTACTGCTAACTGTTTGTTTGATTCTAGTGAGGAGGCGTTAGCAGGACAAGTCGAAAGATTTTCGAAAATTGAAAATGTTGAAAATGATTTAAATTATTGGACTCGTGAGCAAAGGGAGTGCGAATGCCATTTCCTAGAAACAATAACACGCGGTAAAAATGGTAGATTTATAGCTAGATTGCCTTTTAAAGGTGATCCAAACACTCTAGGAAATTCAGTAGAAATCGCGCGGAAAAGATTCTTAAACATTGAACGAAGACTGAACAGAAATCCTGAGGTAAAGAGTCAATATATCAAGTTTATGCAGGAATATGAAAGCCTTGGTCATATGCAAGTTATAAACCCAAAGGAAATATCGTTGATTAAATATTTTATTCCGCATCATTGTGTTCTTCGGCCAGAAAGCTCTAGTACCAAGCTTAGAATAGTTTTCGACGCATCATGTCAAACTAGTTCAAATTTATCGTTGAATGATTTATTAATGGTAGGACCAACTGTTCAAAATGATTTATTTTCGATCATCCTTAGATTTCGATGCCACAAGTATGCAGCGACAGCCGATATTAGCAAAATGTATCGACAAATTTTGATCTCATCTGAGGATCAAAAATATCAAGGTATTGTGTGGAGAGAAGATTCTTCTTCCAATATTAAGACTTACGTATGAAAGACCATCACTTACGGGACATCATCAGCACCTTATCAGGCAACACGATGTTTACAATTGTTGGCAGATGAAAACGTTAATGAACATTCATTTGGATCGAAAATTATTAGTTCGGATTTCTACATGGACGATTTAATTACTGGAGCCGCATCGCTTGAAGAGTTAAAGGAATTGAAGCAGCAAGTGGAGATTATATTGTATAAAGGAAAATTTGAATTGAGGAAATAGTACTCAAACCACCCGGAATTTTTAGAAGACATAGATGAAGATCATCGGGAAAAAACATTCCAATTTTTTGATTGCAATGTTATTAAACCATTAGGTATACTTTGGGACCCAGTTTGTGATAAATTTCGTTTTCGATGCCCGCTGCAAAGTTCGAGCAATCGTATTACTAAGCGGATAGTATTATCGGAATTATGAAGTTTGTTTGACCCATTAGGACTAATAAATCCAGTAATTGTATTTGCCAAAATATTTATGCAACAACTGTGGACGCAGAAACTGAATTGGGACGAATCACTGTCACTAAAACTTCATAGTGAATGGAATGACTTTAGAGCTCAATTGCAGGATCTCAAAACCCTTGGAATTCCTCGTTTCGTGTTGGCAGGAAATAATTTAAACACTGTGGAGTTACATGGTTTTTCCGATGCCTCAATGAAGGCCTATGGCTGTTGTATTTATGCTCGTTGTGTTGATAGTTGTCAAATTGTATCGTTGCAGCTTATTGCTGGAAAATCAAGAATTGCACCATTGAAATCGTTGTCGTTACCTAGATTAGAACTTTGTGGTGCTCTTCTTTTGGCTAATTTATTATCGAATATTCGAAAGTCATTTGCAACATCAAAAATCTATCTTTGGACGCATGCAGAAATTGTTCTTCATTGGTTAAACGGAGAATCTTCAAATTGGAAGACATTTGCTGCCAACCGAGTGTCACAAATTCAAGAAATTACTTCGGACGCAATTTGGAGCCATGTACCGACAAAATGGAACCCCGCTGATATTATTTCAAGAGGTGCAACTGTTGGATCGTTGATAAATTCAACCTGGTTTTCGGGACCGAAATTCTTGCATCAGTCGGTTGAATTTTGGCCAACAACAAATTTCGAAACAAATTTTTATACAGAAGAACGAAGGAAAGCAACATCTGTGCTCGTCGCCCACCACGGCGAAGTTATCCTAGATTTGGTTTCCGATCATAAATATGCTAACAATTTTTTAAAGCTTTGTAGAATATTTGCTTATATCCGCAGGATCAAGCTAAAATCTTGGACTCAACATGAATTAATATCAGCAGAGGAATTAGATAAAGCGCTTATGAGCATCATTTATAATATTCAAAGACAAGCGTTTTCCTCAGAAATCAGAATTTTAGAAAGAAAAGAACAGCTTTCGTCAAACTGTAATCTCAAGAATCTATGTCCGTTTTTGGATGATAATTCGCCTCAGTCATTACGAGTGGGTGGTCGGCTACAGAACGCTGATTTACCCTATCAAGCTAAGTTTCCTGCTCTCTTGACAAAAGGGCACACATTTGTTCTAACTTATTTGAATCACTTACATGTAAAATTTCTTCATGCAGGGAGCCAGGCATTAGTCGCTACATTACGTCAACGCTTTTGGGTTATTAATGCAAAGGCAGCAGCTAACTATGTTGTCCGAAGATGTGTTCATTGCTACCATTATCGCCCAAAGATGTTAAAACAAATAATGGGAAATCTTCCGGCGTAACGACTTCAACGGACACGTCCGTTTTCAAATGCAGGTGTAGATTTTTGTGGACCTATTTGGACATCATATAAACTTCGAGGAAAACGGCCACATAAATCATACATTGCAGTCTTCGTATGTTTTTCAACAAAGGCCGTACATCTGGAAGTCGTTTCAGATTTGACTTCAGAAGCTTTTATAGCTGCCTTGAAACGTTTCATCAGTCGCCGTGGTATCTGTAATACCTTATTTTGTGATAATGCCACAAATTTTGTTGGAGCGAAATCTAAACTGAAGGAATTTCGCAGACATTTTTATACTCAGCAGTGTCAAAATGAAATTTTGAAAATGTGTTCAGCAAATGGTATCACGTTTCGTTTTATTCCACCGCGTGCTCCTCACTTCGGTGGGCTCTGGGAAGCCGCCGTGAAATCCGCTAAATACCATTTATTAATCAAATTTTTAATCTAGAAACTTTAGAACATTTTCCTTGTTTTTTAATTTGTATAATTTTTCTGTCTTGTTTAAAACTCTCGATTGTGAACACTTAAAATTCAATAGAATAAAACTAAATTTTAAAACGATTAATTTTTGGTTTTATTGTTTTCTAACTTCGTTGTCGTTTCTCACATCGCGAAAAGGCTCGCGATTAAACAGATGTTAAGCTCTACGTTGTGCCCGGTCTAACACAGGTACTGTACCTTGGCATCGATTTTTGGAAGGATTTTGAAATAGCTCCGCATCTGTTTGGCTCTGTTGATGCGATTGATGACGACCCCATTGAGGACCAAAATATGCATGCCCTTAACGCGAATGAAAAGATACTCCTTGAAAAGGCCAAATCACGATTTCCTTCCCTCAACAAATTCGGGCTTGGTCAGACAAATCTCGAAGAACACGTGATTGATGTAGGAGGTGTGGAGCCGATTAAACAGCGACACTACCGTTTCGCCAGCGGTACAAAAATTAATGGATGCAGAGATAGACCGGATGTTGGGTATGGGAGTAATAGAAGTAAGCCACAGTGCCTGGAGTTCGCCTATAGTCCTGGTGCGCAAGCCCGGAAAAGTACGCTTGTGCCTGGACTCAAGAAAGGTGAACCGGGTAACTAAAAAGGATGCTTACCCCCTACCACACATCGAAGGTCTACTCAGCCGTCTCGAAAACACGAAATACATTTCGAGCATTGATTTAAAAGATGCCTTTTGGCAAATACCACTGGAAAAACAGAGTAGGGAGAAAACAGCTTTTACTGTTCCTGGCCGCCCTATGTATCAATTTACAGTGATGCCCTTCGGTTTGTGCAACGCTCCCCAGCGTATGTGCAGACTGATGGACAAAGTCATACCGACCCACTTGAAGGAACAAATTTTCGTGTATTTGGACGATTTATTGGTAGTGTCTAAAGATTTTGAGACACATTTAGATCAAAATTGTCACCGATCATGCGAGTTTGAGGTGGCTCATGGATCAGAAGGATCTGAGCGGGCGTTAGGCGCGATGGAGTCTAAAGCTTCAGGCCTTTGACTTTGAAATAGAACACCGTAAGGGATCGGAAAATGTGGTTCCCGACGCCTTATCCAGAATTCTGGTGGAAGAAGTGACGGAACCTGTCCCCTGCGTTGATCTAGAGTCGGAACACTTCAAGTCAGAGGAGTATCAAGCATTGATCGACACGGTTACGGAAAACGGACACAGGTTACCCGATATGCAAGTATCGGATGGCTTTGTGTACGTTAAAACCGAATTCACAAAGAATGTCGATCGTGCTGATAGAACCTGGAGACTTTGGATTCCGAGGTAACTGACGCCCGAACTGGTCCGACTGGCACATGATCCGCCTCAATCTTCGCATGGTGGAATCGCAAAAACGTTGTATCGATTACGGCAAAGGTACTTCTGGCCGAAAATGGCAGCGGAGGTCCGAGAATACATAGCTAATTGTGCAACGTGTAAAGAAACGAAAGCCCCTAACTGCATATTGAGGCCGCCAATGGGTAGTCTGGTGGAGGTCAATAGGCCGTTCCAGCACCTATACATCGACTTGTTAGGTCCTTATTCGCGATCCAAGCGCGGAAATACCACCCTCCTTGTCATCTTGGATAAATTTACGAAATTCGTTTTCCTTAAAGCCTTACGCCGTGCGAGTGCGGCGAATGTCGTCGGTTTCGTTGAGGAAAGCGTGTTTCAACTGTTTGGAGTACCGGAAGAAATGGTTTCCGACAATGGCCCCAGTTCCTCTCAAAGGAATTCGTCCAACTGTTGTCAACTTATGGTGTAAAGCATACTCGCACCTCGGTATATTCTCCGCAGTCAAATGCTTCGGAACGCGTAAATCGGTCAATTTTGGCCGCAATACGATCATACGTGCGTGACGATCACCGTGAATGGGATTTGAACCTTGGAAGCAATGGCAGTGCCCTTAGGAGCACTGTCCATGCGGCTACTGATTCGGATCCGTATTCCCTGGTGTTCGGTACGCACATGGTGACGTACGTGAGTACGTATAAACTCCTCCGAAAGCTTGATAGCGTTGCTGCCCAAGATTTTGAGATCTTACCGCCGAGCGATCACCGTAAGTTGGTACACGAGCGAGTCCTGAAGAACTTGGAGAAAGCGTACGTACGCCATGGAAAGCAATACAACAAGCGGGTGAGACACGTTTCCTACGTGCCCGGTCAAGAGGTTTACCGAAGGAACTTCACACTTAGCGATTTCTCGAAAAATATAAACGCTAAGCTAAATCACAAGTTCTTGAAGTGCCGAATTATCCGAGCCGTGGGTAATTCCATGTATGAGATCGAGGACCTTCGCGGTACTCGCATTGGCATGTACCATGCAAAGGACCTAAGGGAATAGCCCGGCTAGCATGGTATAGCACGAGACTTCTCCAGGGTGTGGTCGAGTCCCACGTTGGGCTGGTTCAAGATTACACTGATCTCCAATTGCACCCACAAGCTTTTCAGCTTCTCAAGGAACGTTTGCACATTTCCTTGAGAATCTGTGTTGTAACATGTGCCGTGCAATGGTGCCTCCACGGTATTTTGATTTTTTTTTTTGAATCATAAAAATCAGCTGGCTGCAGTATTGCATGGGACAATTGCATTGACTTTTTTTTCATTTTTAAAATTAAAGCTATTGTTAAAAAAGTATATAATATTATATATTTTTTTTTTAACAACTGGGTGAGGTCAGAAAAGGAAAACGGGATTTGGAAAAATTCGGTTTGGACTTGGGATAGATTTTGATAAGCGGACGGACCAAAAATTTGATTTTTTTTGCTGAAATTTTTTTTTTCGAGTTTTTCTTAGAGTTTCTGAAAATTTTCTTACGAGTTTTGGTTTTTCGATTTTGTTTTTTTTTTAAGTGGAGAAAATTTAAGTTTTCATCACAGGTTTCGAGGTTATTTTTTTTTTAAGTTTAAGTTTTTTTTTCAAGATTTGGTGAATTACAAGGAATCTTTGGTTTGATAACATATGAAAACTTATCTATATCTAAGAATTTGGTGAAATTTAAAAAAAAAAAAATTTGGTGTTAATGTAAATAATTATATATAATAAAAATAATTTGTTGCTTGAAGTTCTATTTATTGAAACCCAAGAGTTTACGGCAAATAGCAACAACAACATAAACATATAATTTAATAATTTAAAAACCTACAAATTTATAATTTGAAATAATAATAATAATACTAATAAAATATACATAAAAACATACGCATAAAAATCCATCTAAAACAAATAGAAGACATCATACAAAGAACAAAAAAGGAACAACAAATTCAACAAAATACATACAACAAAATATTAAGAGGAGCGCTCACCCACGCAACATTAATTTTGTTTTTTTTATATTCAATTTTTTTTTTTGTTTTTTTTTAGTTTTTTAGTTTTTTTTTTAGTTTAATTTTTTTGTTTAGGACAGGGTGTTACGTGGAGGCCTCCGCGGAGCAAACGTAAGTTCCCATTTTATTAATTTTTTTTATATTTTTTATTAATTACATATATATTTTTTTTTATTGAAATTGGCTCATGATATTATTTTTAGTTGAGTTTGTTTTGGTTTATATAAATAATTTTTAAAATAAATAATGCGTTTGGGGTGAAACTTCTGGGTTTGTATTTGGTTGTCGTTTTGTGGTATTTCTCATTGAAGGGATGATGTGCTGAATATCGAATGTGCGGGAGGGCATGTGTGTGAGAGAGGCGTAGTAGGGTAACTTCACCAAAAAGAGAGATAAGGGACTATGTTATTTTTTTTTTGGGCATAAACATAGTCATGGGGAGTCCTGTTTTGTTGGACTCCATGGGTGGAATAAATTAGCCCAGGGGTGAACAATAACATCGGTTCACCCCCTCCGATGACAGCACCGGCGTCACACGCAATTTTGACGCCATAAATCAGTCCGTCTGTTGTCCGTTGAGGATTTGCAATCATATAAATGATTCCCCTACTTCCTTTATCTGGTAACCTTTGTTTGAACTTTTTAGTTCACCTAAATCTCCAAGTTTCTTTAAAATCAGTTTTGTCCTTATATTTTATATACCCGCTGATGATATGAAAAGGTTGTGGACGTAATAAATCCACTTCTCCAGCCTTTTCGTCAGCCCAAATCATGGTACACATGAAACTTTGTGTAACACCGTGATTAATGGTAGAAGGTAACCGCCCACTTCGCTCCGGCGAGCTAGTTAGAGCAATGAAGCTAGGTGTACCTTTTCTTGGTTACTTTCGGCTCTAGTACCACTACATATAACTGATACCAGTCAGTTATATGCCTTTTAGCAAAGGATCACAATGTTAGGACATTAGTTTGATGAAGCAAACAAATTCCTAACATACAGCCAACACCGGTTGTTACATAAATGGCGCCCAACGCTAAGCTTTGCAGCTTTTCCGAGTTTAGTTTTTTTTCAGGTTGTGCGCGGTGCAACATAAAACTGCACGGTTTATGCTACACAAAAATGGCGTATATCCTTATTTTGTTTGAGTATTGGCAATTTTGATTGCCCATTAAACTTCCTTCAATTTGAATTAAATAAATCTTTTCTGGTGTAGATAATTATCTACACATTCATCTGTCCAATTAATTGCATTACCATTTTAACTTTAATTTTTTTTTATTTTTGGTTATGCTTTGTGGCAGATAAATTGCGTGTGGTTGTCGTCTGGTTGGGACAAGTGTTGGATCTCACACTGTCGTGATATTTGGCATTTGTTTCAATCGGATGATGATCAGCAAAGGTATGATCAAACACTGGATGGACATGGCAAAATAATTATTTTAGGTAACATCACCTGAAATTTTGCCGTGTCCACCAGATAGTTGGTCAGGAAGTAGGCCGATTGATACCATCGAGTATTATGGGACGCAATACTAAAAAGGTTGAACACCCGCGTAATTCGCGACCTACTCGTATGGACCAATTGTGCCTACCGAAAACTTTTTATTGGAAGGTGGCTGTGTTTGAATACTAGTATGGTTCGCGGTATATGGGTTCTTCACCCATAAATTAAGAATTATTTGAAATTTAAATAAAATTTCAAGTTTTTTTTTTGCGCTCTGCTTTATCAAACACAGTCAGCTTCCAACTTTTTACCATCACCTGGTTAATTATTCAATTAACCCAAATGCTGCGCTGTGTTGTCATTGAATTTGATGGATTTTCCCTGCTGCTGCTCTCGTTGCACTCCCTCCCTGTACACTTCATTCAACGATTTTCACTTTGTATTGAACAGAAGGAATTCAGAGTAAACATTTTTTTTACATATTTGGACCAAAATGTGTATATTTTGAATATTCCTGTTTTCGCGCAAAATAAATACTAATAAATAATAATAATTAATAATAATAAATAATAATAAATAATAATAAATAAGGATAAATTAAATAAATTAAATTAAGTAAGTTATATAACCTAAATAAATGAAGAATATTATGTTGAATTTATCACCAATTTTTTTCAAAATTTTCTATCTTAAATTTTCCGTTTCTTTAAAATATTATTTTAGCAATTAATTAAAACTGAAAAAAAAAATTTTTTTTCAAAAAAAAAACACTTTAAAATTTTCTTACCTAATTTGTCAACATTTTTTTTCCCTGATATTGAAATTGTTGCGGGAATCTGTAATCTGAACTTTTATTATATAGTCAGTTATGCATAGGAAGCGATTAACAACCCGATCACAACATAAACGTTATCCCCATCAATCAGCTCCTAATACACCACGTATAATGGAGCATAGCGATTATCCTCCACCACAAACAGGTAATATCCAACATTCTCCTCGTAGGGAACTCGGAACAAATAACGACGTTCTTGGTGCAACATCTTTGCTTGCCCAAACTAATCCGGACATTTCCATTAATGTAGGTTTGCCCCCTCCTACTCTTGCTGCTAAGAAAAATTTAGATCCCTTGTTCAATTTACAAGGACTGAACCAGGACTACTCGTCTATTATGAAACTCCCGGTCTCTCAACCGCCTCCTACTACACCCAGCATGGAAACAATCCAGGAATGGATTCGTGCTGCGGTTGAGCAAAATGAAGCGAGTATTCAAGAGACAATTCGTAAAGAATTTGAGTCTAAAACTTATTATCAGCAAGCACCGACAGAATCAATGACTGGGCACCCGAAAAATTTACCACCAAATAGGAATACGAATGGGCGAGATATATACCATCCTTTGCAACAACAACAGGCTAGGACTTAAATTTCAAATGAGTTTTACCCACCACAAGTATCGTCCCAACCTTCAGTTGTCTCCGATAATCGGATGGACAAATGGAGATTTAAGTTTAGCGGGGATTCGCGTGGCATGACGGTGGATGATCTCGTGTTCCGTGTGGAGACCCTTCAGAGTAGAAATGGAATTCCATGGGAATCAATATGCGGGAATTTCCATTTATTGCTTTCGGAAATGGCGGAGGGTTGGTATTGGAGATTTTTACGGAGAAATAGATTTCCGAATTGGCCAACCCTTCGAGAAGCGCTCCTACGAGAGTTCAGGGGTCTCGATACGGATTACGAAATCGTCCAACGGATCCTACAAACAAAACAAGCACCTAATGAGAGTTTTTATGGGTTTTATAATCGGATTTTAACACTTTATTATCAGATGCAAAGTCCGTTACCAGAATATGAACTTGTTCAAATAATGAAAAATAATGTGCGCGAAAAAGTTTCAAACCTACTATTCGCAATGGATCTAATAACCCTTGAACAATTCCAAGATACTTGTAGGAAGGCAGAACGGCATCTAGCATCCAAAGAATCCGCTAGACGTTCATGGCAAGCAGCCCCTCGACCCATACATGAAATTAAATATTTTCCAACCCCTGAAGAGGATTTATACCCTATTCAAGACCAGAACTTTGAGTCAGTCCAACCACCGTTACGTGTGTTGGAAGCAGTGGAGCCTGAAAGCAGACCGAGGCGGCCGTGTTGGAATTGTGGCCAAATGGGCCATGATTTTTATTTCTGCCCTTCCGACAGACGGAACCTCTTCTGTTATCGGTGTGTACGTAAAGATGTCGTCACTCCGCAGTGCCCCCGCTGTAATCCGGGAGACCCCCAAGGGCACCGAGTATTCCCCGGGACACCTCGGATGCCACCGATGCACCCGGACCAACCCCCAACTCACAAATAGGCCCCCGCGACCCTCCGAATGGTCCGCACTCGGTATCACGCATTACCATCTTGAAACGTGATCCCGATTGGAACGTGCCTATTCCGAAAAACATGACCCCGATAAAATCGCTTCATCAGAGACAGATGGAGTATGAGGATGCTCGGAAAAGAATTTTCGAGGTCCTTCCAAGAAGCGGTGTTTCAAAACACATTGAACGCTGTCGAGCGCGCGCGGGACGACGTAGACAGTTTAGACAGGACATAGAAGCAGTGTCAAAGCTAAAGAAGGATGACATTCGGCCCTATGCTCGGGTAGAAATTGCCGGTGAACCTCTGCTAGGTCTCCTAGACAGCGGCGCTAGCATTTCATGCCTTGGTGCAGGGTCCGTTGAATTCCTTGAACGGAAGAACTTGCAGTTGTCAGGACGGAGTTCGGAAGTCAGGACAGCTGATGGTTCTTCTCAATCGGTCCTTGGCCATCTTTTGTTACCCATTACTTGCAAAAACATAACGAAAGATGTTGTTGAAGCAGTAGGCGAGGATTTTTTCTACCTTGAATTTTGTCGTCGAAAATAATTTGTTAATCAAATTTTTAATCTAGAAACCTTAGAACATTTTCCTTGCTTTTTAATTTGTATAATTTTTCTGTCTTTTTTAAAACTCTCGATTGTGAATACTTAAAACTCAATAGAATAAAACTAAATTTTATAACGATTAATTTTTGGTTTTATTGTTTTCTAACTTCGTTGTCGTTTCTCACATCGCGAAAAGGCTCGCGATTAAACATTGGTGACCCCGACGTGATTTTTCGTCGCTTTTGGCAATAACTAATTAGACATTATAGCGAAAATAGTTATCGCAGTTTTTACAATAATTAAATTTCATAATTTGTTCGTGTTAAAGACAATCGAAGTTTTATAGTTAAGAACGATACTTTGTATCAGTACAATTATGCCGGAGATTGATTCGTTCAAAACCCAACGGGCATCAACCAAGGGATGCATTACCAGAATCAGCACGTATCTCGATAAAAATAAAGATGTTGAAGTAGAGGATTTAGAATGTCGACTGGCCCTACTTGAAGCATATTTTAAGCAAGTTTTGCGAATACAGGATTCAATCGATGTTCTGGAACCAGCTGACGAAGGGCATTCAAGAATTAGAGGGGAGATTGAGGATCAGTACTGCGATATTAAATCCAGGATTTTAAAGAAAATGGGTAGTGGACACAGGAGCTCTCTATTTTCAAACGTCAAGAAAGATAGTGCACCTTCGACTGCATCAACATCACTTAAATCGAGTCTACCGAAAATTCAATTACCACAATTTTCTGGAAGTTATACTGAATATACAAATTTTATAAATTCATTTTGTAATTTAGTTGATTCTTCGCAAAATTTGAACAATGTGGAAAAGTTTCAACATTTAAGATCGTGTGTGGTTGAGGAAGCTTTCAGAACCATACAAGCTTTAGAAGTAACGGACAAGAACTATAAAGAAGCATTACAATTGTTGAAGGATCGGTATGACAATAAGTATATTATTTTTCAAGCTCATATAAAAAATCTATTTGATTCTCCAAATGCATCTAAAGGATCTGTTGTTCAGATTCGTAAGTTGATTGATAGCATTAATGTTAATTTACAATCCCTCAAGTCTTTAGGATCCGGCGATGATTTTGTGAATGCTATAATTCTTCACCTAATCAAGAATAAATTAGATGCTGATTCTTATGAAAAATGGGAAGAATCATTGGATTTTAACCATCTACCCACATGGACAGATTATTCGATATTCTTAAATAAACGTTGCCATCAGTTAGAAAATAGAGAAGCTGGGGGTAAAATAACTCAGACACGTACCACAAACTCATCGAGTCAAGATGGTCGTCCAGCCGCAGCTCGTGGTGCTACTTCAACAAGTTTGGCAACAATAAAGGCAATTTGCAGTATTTGTCAAGCTACTGATCACAATATATACAAGTGTCCAAGTTTTCTAAATTTGTCTATTTTAAATCGATTTCAGCAAGTTAAGACATTATCGCTTTGTTTAAATTGCTTATCAAAGGGCCATTCGATCAAAAATTGCTCATCGTCTCGATGTAAGGTCTGCAGCCAGCCGCACCATACTTTGCTTCATCGCTATAATTCTTCAACCTCTTCAGATGCGAGTAGTCCAACTAACCAACAAATTAGTACAACAACATCTAATGAGGAAATTGTTACTCAAACAGCATTGCACAGCTCATGTGCCAAATTAGATCAAGTTATTCTAGCCACTGCGATTATTAACATTAAAAATAATTGTGGTGAATTTCTTCCAATTAGAGTTTTGTTAGACTCGGCATCACAACTGAATTTTATGACGGAAGCTCTGACTCAATTCCTTCATTTGAAACGCAAGCGAATAGAAGTTAAAATTACTGGAATAGGTGAAATTAAATCAAAGGTTCAGTATAAAACAAATACAACAATAAGATCCAGAAATACTAATTTTGAAACACATGTGGAGGCATGTATTTTACCCTGCATAACAAGTGTTCAACCAGAATGTCAAATAAATATTGAAGATTGGAATATCCCTAATAATATTCAGCTAGCCGATCCTGAATTTCACGTTCCACAAAAGGTTGATTTACTGCTGGGTGCTGAATCATTTTTCCAATTCTTATCAGTTGGTCAGATTCAACTTAGCGATGACCTTCCTACTTTACAGAAAACAGTTTTTGGTTGGATTGTTTCAGGTCGATGTAGAGTTTCAAAGTCATACAAAGGACTCTGCCACATTACTGCTAACTGTTTGTTTGATTCTAGTGAGGAGGCGTTAGCAGGAAAAGTCGAAAGATTTTCGAAAATTGAAAATGTTGAAAATGATTTAAATTATTGGACTCGTGAGCAAAGGGAGTGCGAATGCCATTTCCTAGAAACAATAACACGCGGTAAAAATGGTAGATTTATAGCTAGATTGCCTTTTAAAGGTGATCCAAACACTCTAGGAAATTCAGTAGAAATCGCGCGGAAAAGATTCTTAAACATTGAACGAAGACTGAACAGAAATCCTGAGGTAAAGAGTCAATATATCAAGTTTATGCAGGAATATGAAAGCCTTGGTCATATGCAAGTTATAAACCCAAAGGAAATATCGTTGATTAAATATTTTATTCCGCATCATTGTGTTCTTCGGCCAGAAAGCTCTAGTACCAAGCTTAGAATAGTTTTCGACGCATCATGTCAAACTAGTTCAAATTTATCGTTGAATGATTTATTAATGGTAGGACCAACTGTTCAAAATGATTTATTTTCGATCATCCTTAGATTTCGATGCCACAAGTATGCAGCGACAGCCGATATTAGCAAAATGTATCGACAAATTTTGATCTCATCTGAGGATCAAAAATATCAAGGTATTGTGTGGAGAGAAGATTCTTCTTCCAATATTAAGACTTACGTATGAAAGACCATCACTTACGGGACATCATCAGCACCTTATCAGGCAACACGATGTTTACAATTGTTGGCAGATGAAAACGTTAATGAACATTCATTTGGATCGAAAATTATTAGTTCGGATTTCTACATGGACGATTTAATTACTGGAGCCGCATCGCTTGAAGAGTTAAAGGAATTGAAGCAGCAAGTGGAGATTATATTGTATAAAGGAAAATTTGAATTGAGGAAATAGTACTCAAACCACCCGGAATTTTTAGAAGACATAGATGAAGATCATCGGGAAAAAACATTCCAATTTTTTGATTGCAATGTTATTAAACCATTAGGTATACTTTGGGACCCAGTTTGTGATAAATTTCGTTTTCGATGCCCGCTGCAAAGTTCGAGCAATCGTATTACTAAGCGGATAGTATTATCGGAATTATGAAGTTTGTTTGACCCATTAGGACTAATAAATCCAGTAATTGTATTTGCCAAAATATTTATGCAACAACTGTGGACGCAGAAACTGAATTGGGACGAATCACTGTCACTAAAACTTCATAGTGAATGGAATGACTTTAGAGCTCAATTGCAGGATCTCAAAACCCTTGGAATTCCTCGTTTCGTGTTGGCAGGAAATAATTTAAACACTGTGGAGTTACATGGTTTTTCCGATGCCTCAATGAAGGCCTATGGCTGTTGTATTTATGCTCGTTGTGTTGATAGTTGTCAAATTGTATCGTTGCAGCTTATTGCTGGAAAATCAAGAATTGCACCATTGAAATCGTTGTCGTTACCTAGATTAGAACTTTGTGGTGCTCTTCTTTTGGCTAATTTATTATCGAATATTCGAAAGTCATTTGCAACATCAAAAATCTATCTTTGGACGCATGCAGAAATTGTTCTTCATTGGTTAAACGGAGAATCTTCAAATTGGAAGACATTTGCTGCCAACCGAGTGTCACAAATTCAAGAAATTACTTCGGACGCAATTTGGAGCCATGTACCGACAAAATGGAACCCCGCTGATATTATTTCAAGAGGTGCAACTGTTGGATCGTTGATAAATTCAACCTGGTTTTCGGGACCGAAATTCTTGCATCAGTCGGTTGAATTTTGGCCAACAACAAATTTCGAAACAAATTTTTATACAGAAGAACGAAGGAAAGCAACATCTGTGCTCGTCGCCCACCACGGCGAAGTTATCCTAGATTTGGTTTCCGATCATAAATATGCTAACAATTTTTTAAAGCTTTGTAGAATATTTGCTTATATCCGCAGGATCAAGCTAAAATCTTGGACTCAACATGAATTAATATCAGCAGAGGAATTAGATAAAGCGCTTATGAGCATCATTTATAATATTCAAAGACAAGCGTTTTCCTCAGAAATCAGAATTTTAGAAAGAAAAGAACAGCTTTCGTCAAACTGTAATCTCAAGAATCTATGTCCGTTTTTGGATGATAATTCGCCTCAGTCATTACGAGTGGGTGGTCGGCTACAGAACGCTGATTTACCCTATCAAGCTAAGTTTCCTGCTCTCTTGACAAAAGGGCACACATTTGTTCTAACTTATTTGAATCACTTACATGTAAAATTTCTTCATGCAGGGAGCCAGGCATTAGTCGCTACATTACGTCAACGCTTTTGGGTTATTAATGCAAAGGCAGCAGCTAACTATGTTGTCCGAAGATGTGTTCATTGCTACCATTATCGCCCAAAGATGTTAAAACAAATAATGGGAAATCTTCCGGCGTAACGACTTCAACGGACACGTCCGTTTTCAAATGCAGGTGTAGATTTTTGTGGACCTATTTGGACATCATATAAACTTCGAGGAAAACGGCCACATAAATCATACATTGCAGTCTTCGTATGTTTTTCAACAAAGGCCGTACATCTGGAAGTCGTTTCAGATTTGACTTCAGAAGCTTTTATAGCTGCCTTGAAACGTTTCATCAGTCGCCGTGGTATCTGTAATACCTTATTTTGTGATAATGCCACAAATTTTGTTGGAGCGAAATCTAAACTGGAGGAATTTCGCAGACATTTTTATACTCAGCAGTGTCAAAATGAAATTTTGAAAATGTGTTCAGCAAATGGTATCACGTTTCGTTTTATTCCACCGCGTGCTCCTCACTTCGGTGGGCTCTGGGAAGCCGCCGTGAAATCCGCTAAATACCATTTATGTCGCATTTTAGAGAACGCCTACTTAACGTTTGAAGAGCTCAGCACAACTGTCACACAGATAGAAGCCATACTTAACTCACGTCCTATTGCTGCTATGTCTTCAGACCCAAATGATGAGGAAGTTTTAACACCTGGTCATTTTCTCGTTGGCGATGCTCTAAATGCTGTACCAGAATCTAATTTTAGTGATTCCAAGCTGTCATCATTATCCCGCTGGCAAAGAACTTGTGCCCTTCAGCAACATTTCTGGAAGCGATGGACAAAGGAATACATCCCACAGTTACAGCAGCGCGTCAAGTGGATTGCTAAATCTCCCAACATCAAGATAAATACGCTGGTCTTCGTTGCAAATGACCAACTACCTCCACAACAACGGCTTATGGGACGGATTACACGTACATTTGAGGGTCCAGATGGCAATGTCCGAGTTGCTGAAGTTCGTACCAAAAATGAGATCATTCGTCGAGCAATTCATAAATTGGCACCTCTACCATTAGCAGTTGAAGATACGCAGATATCTTCAAGGGGCCCGGCATGTTGAAGCAGTAGGCGAGGATTTTTTCTACCTTGAATTTTGTCGTCGAAAATAATTTATTAATCAAATTTTTAATCTAGAAACCTTAGAACATTTTCCTTGTTTTTTAATTTGTATAATTTTTCTGTCTTGTTTAAAACTCTCGATTGTGAACACTTAAAATTCAATAGAATAAAACTAAATTTTAAAACGATTAATTTTTGGTTTTATTGTTTTCTAACTTCGTTGTCGTTTCTCACATCGCGAAAAGGCTCGCGATTAAACAGATGTTAAGCTCTACGTTGTGCCCGGTCTAACACAGGTACTGTACCTTGGCATCGATTTTTGGAAGGATTTTGAAATAGCTCCGCATCTGTTTGGCTCTGTTGATGCGATTGATGACGACCCCATTGAGGACCAAAATATGCATGCCCTTAACGCGAATGAAAAGATACTCCTTGAAAAGGCCAAATCACGATTTCCTTCCCTCAACAAATTCGGGCTTGGTCAGACAAATCTCGAAGAACACGTGATTGATGTAGGAGGTGTGGAGCCGATTAAACAGCGACACTACCGTTTCGCCAGCGGTACAAAAATTAATGGATGCAGAGATAGACCGGATGTTGGGTATGGGAGTAATAGAAGTAAGCCACAGTGCCTGGAGTTCGCCTATAGTCCTGGTGCGCAAGCCCGGAAAAGTACGCTTGTGCCTGGACTCAAGAAAGGTGAACCGGGTAACTAAAAAGGATGCTTACCCCCTACCACACATCGAAGGTCTACTCAGCCGTCTCGAAAACACGAAATACATTTCGAGCATTGATTTAAAAGATGCCTTTTGGCAAATACCACTGGAAAAACAGAGTAGGGAGAAAACAGCTTTTACTGTTCCTGGCCGCCCTATGTATCAATTTACAGTGATGCCCTTCGGTTTGTGCAACGCTCCCCAGCGTATGTGCAGACTGATGGACAAAGTCATACCGACCCACTTGAAGGAACAAATTTTCGTGTATTTGGACGATTTATTGGTAGTGTCTAAAGATTTTGAGACACATTTAGATCAAAATTGTCACCGATCATGCGAGTTTGAGGTGGCTCATGGATCAGAAGGATCTGAGCGGGCGTTAGGCGCGATGGAGTCTAAAGCTTCAGGCCTTTGACTTTGAAATAGAACACCGTAAGGGATCGGAAAATGTGGTTCCCGACGCCTTATCCAGAATTCTGGTGGAAGAAGTGACGGAACCTGTCCCCTGCGTTGATCTAGAGTCGGAACACTTCAAGTCAGAGGAGTATCAAGCATTGATCGACACGGTTACGGAAAACGGACACAGGTTACCCGATATGCAAGTATCGGATGGCTTTGTGTACGTTAAAACCGAATTCACAAAGAATGTCGATCGTGCTGATAGAACCTGGAGACTTTGGATTCCGAGGTAACTGACGCCCGAACTGGTCCGACTGGCACATGATCCGCCTCAATCTTCGCATGGTGGAATCGCAAAAACGTTGTATCGATTACGGCAAAGGTACTTCTGGCCGAAAATGGCAGCGGAGGTCCGAGAATACATAGCTAATTGTGCAACGTGTAAAGAAACGAAAGCCCCTAACTGCATATTGAGGCCGCCAATGGGTAGTCTGGTGGAGGTCAATAGGCCGTTCCAGCACCTATACATCGACTTGTTAGGTCCTTATTCGCGATCCAAGCGCGGAAATACCACCCTCCTTGTCATCTTGGATAAATTTACGAAATTCGTTTTCCTTAAAGCCTTACGCCGTGCGAGTGCGGCGAATGTCGTCGGTTTCGTTGAGGAAAGCGTGTTTCAACTGTTTGGAGTACCGGAAGAAATGGTTTCCGACAATGGCCCCAGTTCCTCTCAAAGGAATTCGTCCAACTGTTGTCAACTTATGGTGTAAAGCATACTCGCACCTCGGTATATTCTCCGCAGTCAAATGCTTCGGAACGCGTAAATCGGTCAATTTTGGCCGCAATACGATCATACGTGCGTGACGATCACCGTGAATGGGATTTGAACCTTGGAAGCAATGGCAGTGCCCTTAGGAGCACTGTCCATGCGGCTACTGATTCGGATCCGTATTCCCTGGTGTTCGGTACGCACATGGTGACGTACGTGAGTACGTATAAACTCCTCCGAAAGCTTGATAGCGTTGCTGCCCAAGATTTTGAGATCTTACCGCCGAGCGATCACCGTAAGTTGGTACACGAGCGAGTCCTGAAGAACTTGGAGAAAGCGTACGTACGCCATGGAAAGCAATACAACAAGCGGGTGAGACACGTTTCCTACGTGCCCGGTCAAGAGGTTTACCGAAGGAACTTCACACTTAGCGATTTCTCGAAAAATATAAACGCTAAGCTAAATCACAAGTTCTTGAAGTGCCGAATTATCCGAGCCGTGGGTAATTCCATGTATGAGATCGAGGACCTTCGCGGTACTCGCATTGGCATGTACCATGCAAAGGACCTAAGGGAATAGCCCGGCTAGCATGGTATAGCACGAGACTTCTCCAGGGTGTGGTCGAGTCCCACGTTGGGCTGGTTCAAGATTACACTGATCTCCAATTGCACCCACAAGCTTTTCAGCTTCTCAAGGAACGTTTGCACATTTCCTTGAGAATCTGTGTTGTAACATGTGCCGTGCAATGGTGCCTCCACGGTATTTTGATTTTTTTTTTTGAATCATAAAAATCAGCTGGCTGCAGTATTGCATGGGACAATTGCATTGACTTTTTTTTCATTTTTAAAATTAAAGCTATTGTTAAAAAAGTATATAATATTATATATTTTTTTTTTTAACAACTGGGTGAGGTCAGAAAAGGAAAACGGGATTTGGAAAAATTCGGTTTGGACTTGGGATAGATTTTGATAAGCGGACGGACCAAAAATTTGATTTTTTTTGCTGAAATTTTTTTTTTCGAGTTTTTCTTAGAGTTTCTGAAAATTTTCTTACGAGTTTTGGTTTTTCGATTTTGTTTTTTTTTTAAGTGGAGAAAATTTAAGTTTTCATCACAGGTTTCGAGGTTATTTTTTTTTTAAGTTTAAGTTTTTTTTTCAAGATTTGGTGAATTACAAGGAATCTTTGGTTTGATAACATATGAAAACTTATCTATATCTAAGAATTTGGTGAAATTTAAAAAAAAAAAAATTTGGTGTTAATGTAAATAATTATATATAATAAAAATAATTTGTTGCTTGAAGTTCTATTTATTGAAACCCAAGAGTTTACGGCAAATAGCAACAACAACATAAACATATAATTTAATAATTTAAAAACCTACAAATTTATAATTTGAAATAATAATAATAATACTAATAAAATATACATAAAAACATACGCATAAAAATCCATCTAAAACAAATAGAAGACATCATACAAAGAACAAAAAAGGAACAACAAATTCAACAAAATACATACAACAAAATATTAAGAGGAGCGCTCACCCACGCAACATTAATTTTGTTTTTTTTATATTCAATTTTTTTTTTGTTTTTTTTTAGTTTTTTAGTTTTTTTTTTAGTTTAATTTTTTTGTTTAGGACAGGGTGTTACGTGGAGGCCTCCGCGGAGCAAACGTAAGTTCCCATTTTATTAATTTTTTTTATATTTTTTATTAATTACATATATATTTTTTTTTATTGAAATTGGCTCATGATATTATTTTTAGTTGAGTTTGTTTTGGTTTATATAAATAATTTTTAAAATAAATAATGCGTTTGGGGTGAAACTTCTGGGTTTGTATTTGGTTGTCGTTTTGTGGTATTTCTCATTGAAGGGATGATGTGCTGAATATCGAATGTGCGGGAGGGCATGTGTGTGAGAGAGGCGTAGTAGGGTAACTTCACCAAAAAGAGAGATAAGGGACTATGTTATTTTTTTTTTGGGCATAAACATAGTCATGGGGAGTCCTGTTTTGTTGGACTCCATGGGTGGAATAAATTAGCCCAGGGGTGAACAATAACATCGGTTCACCCCCTCCGATGACAGCACCGGCGTCACACGCAATTTTGACGCCATAAATCAGTCCGTCTGTTGTCCGTTGAGGATTTGCAATCATATAAATGATTCCCCTACTTCCTTTATCTGGTAACCTTTGTTTGAACTTTTTAGTTCACCTAAATCTCCAAGTTTCTTTAAAATCAGTTTTGTCCTTATATTTTATATACCCGCTGATGATATGAAAAGGTTGTGGACGTAATAAATCCACTTCTCCAGCCTTTTCGTCAGCCCAAATCATGGTACACATGAAACTTTGTGTAACACCGTGATTAATGGTAGAAGGTAACCGCCCACTTCGCTCCGGCGAGCTAGTTAGAGCAATGAAGCTAGGTGTACCTTTTCTTGGTTACTTTCGGCTCTAGTACCACTACATATAACTGATACCAGTCAGTTATATGCCTTTTAGCAAAGGATCACAATGTTAGGACATTAGTTTGATGAAGCAAACAAATTCCTAACATACAGCCAACACCGGTTGTTACATAAATGGCGCCCAACGCTAAGCTTTGCAGCTTTTCCGAGTTTAGTTTTTTTTCAGGTTGTGCGCGGTGCAACATAAAACTGCACGGTTTATGCTACACAAAAATGGCGTATATCCTTATTTTGTTTGAGTATTGGCAATTTTGATTGCCCATTAAACTTCCTTCAATTTGAATTAAATAAATCTTTTCTGGTGTAGATAATTATCTACACATTCATCTGTCCAATTAATTGCATTACCATTTTAACTTTAATTTTTTTTTATTTTTGGTTATGCTTTGTGGCAGATAAATTGCGTGTGGTTGTCGTCTGGTTGGGACAAGTGTTGGATCTCACACTGTCGTGATATTTGGCATTTGTTTCAATCGGATGATGATCAGCAAAGGTATGATCAAACACTGGATGGACATGGCAAAATAATTATTTTAGGTAACATCACCTGAAATTTTGCCGTGTCCACCAGATAGTTGGTCAGGAAGTAGGCCGATTGATACCATCGAGTATTATGGGACGCAATACTAAAAAGGTTGAACACCCGCGTAATTCGCGACCTACTCGTATGGACCAATTGTGCCTACCGAAAACTTTTTATTGGAAGGTGGCTGTGTTTGAATACTAGTATGGTTCGCGGTATATGGGTTCTTCACCCATAAATTAAGAATTATTTGAAATTTAAATAAAATTTCAAGTTTTTTTTTTGCGCTCTGCTTTATCAAACACAGTCAGCTTCCAACTTTTTACCATCACCTGGTTAATTATTCAATTAACCCAAATGCTGCGCTGTGTTGTCATTGAATTTGATGGATTTTCCCTGCTGCTGCTCTCGTTGCACTCCCTCCCTGTACACTTCATTCAACGATTTTCACTTTGTATTGAACAGAAGGAATTCAGAGTAAACATTTTTTTTACATATTTGGACCAAAATGTGTATATTTTGAATATTCCTGTTTTCGCGCAAAATAAATACTAATAAATAATAATAATTAATAATAATTAATAATAATAAATAATAATAAATAAGGATAAATTAAATAAATTAAATTAAGTAAGTTATATAACCTAAATAAATGAAGAATATTATGTTGAATTTATCACCAATTTTTTTCAAAATTTTCTATCTTAAATTTTCCGTTTCTTTAAAATATTATTTTAGCAATTAATTAAAACTGAAAAAAAAAATTTTTTTTCAAAAAAAAAACACTTTAAAATTTTCTTACCTAATTTGTCAACATTTTTTTTCCCTGATATTGAAATTGTTGCGGGAATCTGTAATCTGAACTTTTATTATATAGTCAGTTATGCATAGGAAGCGATTAACAACCCGATCACAACATAAACGTTATCCCCATCAATCAGCTCCTAATACACCACGTATAATGGAGCATAGCGATTATCCTCCACCACAAACAGGTAATATCCAACATTCTCCTCGTAGGGAACTCGGAACAAATAACGACGTTCTTGGTGCAACATCTTTGCTTGCCCAAACTAATCCGGACATTTCCATTAATGTAGGTTTGCCCCCTCCTACTCTTGCTGCTAAGAAAAATTTAGATCCCTTGTTCAATTTACAAGGACTGAACCAGGACTACTCGTCTATTATGAAACTCCCGGTCTCTCAACCGCCTCCTACTACACCCAGCATGGAAACAATCCAGGAATGGATTCGTGCTGCGGTTGAGCAAAATGAAGCGAGTATTCAAGAGACAATTCGTAAAGAATTTGAGTCTAAAACTTATTATCAGCAAGCACCGACAGAATCAATGACTGGGCACCCGAAAAATTTACCACCAAATAGGAATACGAATGGGCGAGATATATACCATCCTTTGCAACAACAACAGGCTAGGACTTAAATTTCAAATGAGTTTTACCCACCACAAGTATCGTCCCAACCTTCAGTTGTCTCCGATAATCGGATGGACAAATGGAGATTTAAGTTTAGCGGGGATTCGCGTGGCATGACGGTGGATGATCTCGTGTTCCGTGTGGAGACCCTTCAGAGTAGAAATGGAATTCCATGGGAATCAATATGCGGGAATTTCCATTTATTGCTTTCGGAAATGGCGGAGGGTTGGTATTGGAGATTTTTACGGAGAAATAGATTTCCGAATTGGCCAACCCTTCGAGAAGCGCTTCTACGAGAGTTCAGGGGTCTCGATACGGATTACGAAATCGTCCAACGGATCCTACAAACAAAACAAGCACCTAATGAGAGTTTTTATGGGTTTTATAATCGGATTTTAACACTTTATTATCAGATGCAAAGTCCGTTACCAGAATATGAACTTGTTCAAATAATGAAAAATAATGTGCGCGAAAAAGTTTCAAACCTACTATTCGCAATGGATCTAATAACCCTTGAACAATTCCAAGATACTTGTAGGAAGGCAGAACGGCATCTAGCATCCAAAGAATCCGCTAGACGTTCATGGCAAGCAGCCCCTCGACCCATACATGAAATTAAATATTTTCCAACCCCTGAAGAGGATTTATACCCTATTCAAGACCAGAACTTTGAGTCAGTCCAACCACCGTTACGTGTGTTGGAAGCAGTGGAGCCTGAAAGCAGACCGAGGCGGCCGTGTTGGAATTGTGGCCAAATGGGCCATGATTTTTATTTCTGCCCTTCCGACAGACGGAACCTCTTCTGTTATCGGTGTGGACGTAAAGATGTCGTCACTCCGCAGTGCCCCCGCTGTAATCCGGGAGACCCCCAAGGGCACCGAGTATTCCCCGGGACACCTCGGATGCCACCGATGCACCCGGACCAACCCCCAACTCACAAATAGGCCCCCGCGACCCTCCGAATGGTCCGCACTCGGTATCACGCATTACCATCTTGAAACGTGATCCCGATTGGAACGTGCCTATTCCGAAAAACATGACCCCGATAAAATCGCTTCATCAGAGACAGATGGAGTATGAGGATGCTCGGAAAAGAATTTTCGAGGTCCTTCCAAGAAGCGGTGTTTCAAAACACATTGAACGCTGTCGAGCGCGCGCGGGACGACGTAGACAGTTTAGACAGGACATAGAAGCAGTGTCAAAGCTAAAGAAGGATGACATTCGGCCCTATGCTCGGGTAGAAATTGCCGGTGAACCTCTGCTAGGTCTCCTAGACAGCGGCGCTAGCATTTCATGCCTTGGTGCAGGGTCCGTTGAATTCCTTGAACGGAAGAACTTGCAGTTGTCAGGACGGAGTTCGGAAGTCAGGACAGCTGATGGTTCTTCTCAATCGGTCCTTGGCCATCTTTTGTTACCCATTACTTGCAAAAACATAACGAAAGATGTTGTTGAAGCAGTAGGCGAGGATTTTTTCTACCTTGAATTTTGTCGTCGAAAATAATTTGTTAATCAAATTTTTAATCTAGAAACCTTAGAACATTTTCCTTGCTTTTTAATTTGTATAATTTTTCTGTCTTTTCTAAAACTCTCGATTGTGAATACTTAAAACTCAATAGAATAAAACTAAATTTTATAACGATTAATTTTTGGTTTTATTGTTTTCTAACTTCGTTGTCGTTTCTCACATCGCGAAAAGGCTCGCGATTAAACATTGGTGACCCCGACGTGATTTTTCGTCGCTTTTGGCAATAACTAATTAGACATTATAGCGAAAATAGTTATCGCAGTTTTTACAATAATTAAATTTCATAATTTGTTCGTGTTAAAGACAATCGAAGTTTTATAGTTAAGAACGATACTTTGTATCAGTACAATTATGCCGGAGATTGATTCGTTCAAAACCCAACGGGCATCAACCAAGGGATGCATTACCAGAATCAGCACGTATCTCGATAAAAATAAAGATGTTGAAGTAGAGGATTTAGAATGTCGACTGGCCCTACTTGAAGCATATTTTAAGCAAGTTTTGCGAATACAGGATTCAATCGATGTTCTGGAACCAGCTGACGAAGGGCATTCAAGAATTAGAGGGGAGATTGAGGATCAGTACTGCGATATTAAATCCAGGATTTTAAAGAAAATGGGTAGTGGACACAGGAGCTCTCTATTTTCAAACGTCAAGAAAGATAGTGCACCTTCGACTGCATCAACATCACTTAAATCGAGTCTACCGAAAATTCAATTACCACAATTTTCTGGAAGTTATACTGAATATACAAATTTTATAAATTCATTTTGTAATTTAGTTGATTCTTCGCAAAATTTGAACAATGTGGAAAAGTTTCAACATTTAAGATCGTGTGTGGTTGAGGAAGCTTTCAGAACCATACAAGCTTTAGAAGTAACGGACAAGAACTATAAAGAAGCATTACAATTGTTGAAGGATCGGTATGACAATAAGTATATTATTTTTCAAGCTCATATAAAAAATCTATTTGATTCTCCAAATGCATCTAAAGGATCTGTTGTTCAGATTCGTAAGTTGATTGATAGCATTAATGTTAATTTACAATCCCTCAAGTCTTTAGGATCCGGCGATGATTTTGTGAATGCTATAATTCTTCACCTAATCAAGAATAAATTAGATGCTGATTCTTATGAAAAATGGGAAGAATCATTGGATTTTAACCATCTACCCACATGGACAGATTATTCGATATTCTTAAATAAACGTTGCCATCAGTTAGAAAATAGAGAAGCTGGGGGTAAAATAACTCAGACACGTACCACAAACTCATCGAGTCAAGATGGTCGTCCAGCCGCAGCTCGTGGTGCTACTTCAACAAGTTTGGCAACAATAAAGGCAATTTGCAGTATTTGTCAAGCTACTGATCACAATATATACAAGTGTCCAAGTTTTCTAAATTTGTCTATTTTAAATCGATTTCAGCAAGTTAAGACATTATCGCTTTGTTTAAATTGCTTATCAAAGGGCCATTCGATCAAAAATTGCTCATCGTCTCGATGTAAGGTCTGCAGCCAGCCGCACCATACTTTGCTTCATCGCTATAATTCTTCAACCTCTTCAGATGCGAGTAGTCCAACTAACCAACAAATTAGTACAACAACATCTAATGAGGAAATTGTTACTCAAACAGCATTGCACAGCTCATGTGCCAAATTAGATCAAGTTATTCTAGCCACTGCGATTATTAACATTAAAAATAATTGTGGTGAATTTCTTCCAATTAGAGTTTTGTTAGACTCGGCATCACAACTGAATTTTATGACGGAAGCTCTGACTCAATTCCTTCATTTGAAACGCAAGCGAATAGAAGTTAAAATTACTGGAATAGGTGAAATTAAATCAAAGGTTCAGTATAAAACAAATACAACAATAAGATCCAGAAATACTAATTTTGAAACACATGTGGAGGCATGTATTTTACCCTGCATAACAAGTGTTCAACCAGAATGTCAAATAAATATTGAAGATTGGAATATCCCTAATAATATTCAGCTAGCCGATCCTGAATTTCACGTTCCACAAAAGGTTGATTTACTGCTGGGTGCTGAATCATTTTTCCAATTCTTATCAGTTGGTCAGATTCAACTTAGCGATGACCTTCCTACTTTACAGAAAACAGTTTTTGGTTGGATTGTTTCAGGTCGATGTAGAGTTTCAAAGTCATACAAAGGACTCTGCCACATTACTGCTAACTGTTTGTTTGATTCTAGTGAGGAGGCGTTAGCAGGACAAGTCGAAAGATTTTCGAAAATTGAAAATGTTGAAAATGATTTAAATTATTGGACTCGTGAGCAAAGGGAGTGCGAATGCCATTTCCTAGAAACAATAACACGCGGTAAAAATGGTAGATTTATAGCTAGATTGCCTTTTAAAGGTGATCCAAACACTCTAGGAAATTCAGTAGAAATCGCGCGGAAAAGATTCTTAAACATTGAACGAAGACTGAACAGAAATCCTGAGGTAAAGAGTCAATATATCAAGTTTATGCAGGAATATGAAAGCCTTGGTCATATGCAAGTTATAAACCCAAAGGAAATATCGTTGATTAAATATTTTATTCCGCATCATTGTGTTCTTCGGCCAGAAAGCTCTAGTACCAAGCTTAGAATAGTTTTCGACGCATCATGTCAAACTAGTTCAAATTTATCGTTGAATGATTTATTAATGGTAGGACCAACTGTTCAAAATGATTTATTTTCGATCATCCTTAGATTTCGATGCCACAAGTATGCAGCGACAGCCGATATTAGCAAAATGTATCGACAAATTTTGATCTCATCTGAGGATCAAAAATATCAAGGTATTGTGTGGAGAGAAGATTCTTCTTCCAATATTAAGACTTACGTATGAAAGACCATCACTTACGGGACATCATCAGCACCTTATCAGGCAACACGATGTTTACAATTGTTGGCAGATGAAAACGTTAATGAACATTCATTTGGATCGAAAATTATTAGTTCGGATTTCTACATGGACGATTTAATTACTGGAGCCGCATCGCTTGAAGAGTTAAAGGAATTGAAGCAGCAAGTGGAGATTATATTGTATAAAGGAAAATTTGAATTGAGGAAATAGTACTCAAACCACCCGGAATTTTTAGAAGACATAGATGAAGATCATCGGGAAAAAACATTCCAATTTTTTGATTGCAATGTTATTAAACCATTAGGTATACTTTGGGACCCAGTTTGTGATAAATTTCGTTTTCGATGCCCGCTGCAAAGTTCGAGCAATCGTATTACTAAGCGGATAGTATTATCGGAATTATGAAGTTTGTTTGACCCATTAGGACTAATAAATCCAGTAATTGTATTTGCCAAAATATTTATGCAACAACTGTGGACGCAGAAACTGAATTGGGACGAATCACTGTCACTAAAACTTCATAGTGAATGGAATGACTTTAGAGCTCAATTGCAGGATCTCAAAACCCTTGGAATTCCTCGTTTCGTGTTGGCAGGAAATAATTTAAACACTGTGGAGTTACATGGTTTTTCCGATGCCTCAATGAAGGCCTATGGCTGTTGTATTTATGCTCGTTGTGTTGATAGTTGTCAAATTGTATCGTTGCAGCTTATTGCTGGAAAATCAAGAATTGCACCATTGAAATCGTTGTCGTTACCTAGATTAGAACTTTGTGGTGCTCTTCTTTTGGCTAATTTATTATCGAATATTCGAAAGTCATTTGCAACATCAAAAATCTATCTTTGGACGCATGCAGAAATTGTTCTTCATTGGTTAAACGGAGAATCTTCAAATTGGAAGACATTTGCTGCCAACCGAGTGTCACAAATTCAAGAAATTACTTCGGACGCAATTTGGAGCCATGTACCGACAAAATGGAACCCCGCTGATATTATTTCAAGAGGTGCAACTGTTGGATCGTTGATAAATTCAACCTGGTTTTCGGGACCGAAATTCTTGCATCAGTCGGTTGAATTTTGGCCAACAACAAATTTCGAAACAAATTTTTATACAGAAGAACGAAGGAAAGCAACATCTGTGCTCGTCGCCCACCACGGCGAAGTTATCCTAGATTTGGTTTCCGATCATAAATATGCTAACAATTTTTTAAAGCTTTGTAGAATATTTGCTTATATCCGCAGGATCAAGCTAAAATCTTGGACTCAACATGAATTAATATCAGCAGAGGAATTAGATAAAGCGCTTATGAGCATCATTTATAATATTCAAAGACAAGCGTTTTCCTCAGAAATCAGAATTTTAGAAAGAAAAGAACAGCTTTCGTCAAACTGTAATCTCAAGAATCTATGTCCGTTTTTGGATGATAATTCGCCTCAGTCATTACGAGTGGGTGGTCGGCTACAGAACGCTGATTTACCCTATCAAGCTAAGTTTCCTGCTCTCTTGACAAAAGGGCACACATTTGTTCTAACTTATTTGAATCACTTACATGTAAAATTTCTTCATGCAGGGAGCCAGGCATTAGTCGCTACATTACGTCAACGCTTTTGGGTTATTAATGCAAAGGCAGCAGCTAACTATGTTGTCCGAAGATGTGTTCATTGCTACCATTATCGCCCAAAGATGTTAAAACAAATAATGGGAAATCTTCCGGCGTAACGACTTCAACGGACACGTCCGTTTTCAAATGCAGGTGTAGATTTTTGTGGACCTATTTGGACATCATATAAACTTCGAGGAAAACGGCCACATAAATCATACATTGCAGTCTTCGTATGTTTTTCAACAAAGGCCGTACATCTGGAAGTCGTTTCAGATTTGACTTCAGAAGCTTTTATAGCTGCCTTGAAACGTTTCATCAGTCGCCGTGGTATCTGTAATACCTTATTTTGTGATAATGCCACAAATTTTGTTGGAGCGAAATCTAAACTGGAGGAATTTCGCAGACATTTTTATACTCAGCAGTGTCAAAATGAAATTTTGAAAATGTGTTCAGCAAATGGTATCACGTTTCGTTTTATTCCACCGCGTGCTCCTCACTTCGGTGGGCTCTGGGAAGCCGCCGTGAAATCCGCTAAATACCATTTATGTCGCATTTTAGAGAACGCCTACTTAACGTTTGAAGAGCTCAGCACAACTGTCACACAGATAGAAGCCATACTTAACTCACGTCCTATTGCTGCTATGTCTTCAGACCCAAATGATGAGGAAGTTTTAACACCTGGTCATTTTCTCGTTGGCGATGCTCTAAATGCTGTACCAGAATCTAATTTTAGTGATTCCAAGCTGTCATCATTATCCCGCTGGCAAAGAACTTGTGCCCTTCAGCAACATTTCTGGAAGCGATGGACAAAGGAATACATCCCACAGTTACAGCAGCGCGTCAAGTGGATTGCTAAATCTCCCAACATCAAGATAAATACGCTGGTCTTCGTTGCAAATGACCAACTACCTCCACAACAACGGCTTATGGGACGGATTACACGTACATTTGAGGGTCCAGATGGCAATGTCCGAGTTGCTGAAGTTCGTACCAAAAATGAGATCATTCGTCGAGCAATTCATAAATTGGCACCTCTACCATTAGCAGTTGAAGATACGCAGATATCTTCAAGGGGCCCGGCATGTTGAAGCAGTAGGCGAGGATTTTTTCTACCTTGAATTTTGTCGTCGAAAATAATTTATTAATCAAATTTTTAATCTAGAAACCTTAGAACATTTTCCTTGTTTTTTAATTTGTATAATTTTTCTGTCTTGTTTAAAACTCTCGATTGTGAACAATTAAAATTCAATAGAATAAAACTAAATTTTAAAACGATTAATTTTTGGTTTTATTGTTTTCTAACTTCGTTGTCGTTTCTCACATCGCGAAAAGGCTCGCGATTAAACAGATGTTAAGCTCTACGTTGTGCCCGGTCTAACGCAGGTACTGTACCTTGGCATCGATTTTTGGAAGGATTTTGAAATAGCTCCGCATCTGTTTGGCTCTGTTGATGCGATTGATGACGACCCCATTGAGGACCAAAATATGCATGCCCTTAACGCGAATGAAAAGATACTCCTTGAAAAGGCCAAATCACGATTTCCTTCCCTCAACAAATTCGGGCTTGGTCAGACAAATCTCGAAGAACACGTGATTGATGTAGGAGGTGTGGAGCCGATTAAACAGCGACACTACCGTTTCGCCAGCGGTACAAAAATTAATGGATGCAGAGATAGACCGGATGTTGGGTATGGGAGTAATAGAAGTAAGCCACAGTGCCTGGAGTTCGCCTATAGTCCTGGTGCGCAAGCCCGGAAAAGTACGCTTGTGCCTGGACTCAAGAAAGGTGAACCGGGTAACTAAAAAGGATGCTTACCCCCTACCACACATCGAAGGTCTACTCAGCCGTCTCGAAAACACGAAATACATTTCGAGCATTGATTTAAAAGATGCCTTTTGGCAAATACCACTGGAAAAACAGAGTAGGGAGAAAACAGCTTTTACTGTTCCTGGCCGCCCTATGTATCAATTTACAGTGATGCCCTTCGGTTTGTGCAACGCTCCCCAGCGTATGTGCAGACTGATGGACAAAGTCATACCGACCCACTTGAAGGAACAAATTTTCGTGTATTTGGACGATTTATTGGTAGTGTCTAAAGATTTTGAGACACATTTAGATCAAAATTGTCACCGATCATGCGAGTTTGAGGTGGCTCATGGATCAGAAGGATCTGAGCGGGCGTTAGGCGCGATGGAGTCTAAAGCTTCAGGCCTTTGACTTTGAAATAGAACACCGTAAGGGATCGGAAAATGTGGTTCCCGACGCCTTATCCAGAATTCTGGTGGAAGAAGTGACGGAACCTGTCCCTTGCGTTGATCTAGAGTCGGAACACTTCAAGTCAGAGGAGTATCAAGCATTGATCGACACGGTTACGGAAAACGGACACAGGTTACCCGATATGCAAGTATCGGATGGCTTTGTGTACGTTAAAACCGAATTCACAAAGAATGTCGATCGTGCTGATAGAACCTGGAGACTTTGGATTCCGAGGTAACTGACGCCCGAACTGGTCCGACTGGCACATGATCCGCCTCAATCTTTGCATGGTGGAATCGCAAAAACGTTGTATCGATTACGGCAAAGGTACTTCTGGCCGAAAATGGCAGCGGAGGTCCGAGAATACATAGCTAATTGTGCAACGTGTAAAGAAACGAAAGCCCCTAACTGCATATTGAGGCCGCCAATGGGTAGTCTGGTGGAGGTCAATAGGCCGTTCCAGCACCTATACATCGACTTGTTAGGTCCTTATTCGCGATCCAAGCGCGGAAATACCACCCTCCTTGTCATCTTGGATAAATTTACGAAATTCGTTTTCCTTAAAGCCTTACGCCGTGCGAGTGCGGCGAATGTCGTCGGTTTCGTTGAGGAAAGCGTGTTTCAACTGTTTGGAGTACCGGAAGAAATGGTTTCCGACAATGGCCCCAGTTCCTCTCAAAGGAATTCGTCCAACTGTTGTCAACTTATGGTGTAAAGCATACTCGCACCTCGGTATATTCTCCGCAGTCAAATGCTTCGGAACGCGTAAATCGGTCAATTTTGGCCGCAATACGATCATACGTGCGTGACGATCACCGTGAATGGGATTTGAACCTTGGAAGCAATGGCAGTGCCCTTAGGAGCACTGTCCATGCGGCTACTGATTCGGATCCGTATTCCCTGGTGTTCGGTACGCACATGGTGACGTACGTGAGTACGTATAAACTCCTCCGAAAGCTTGATAGCGTTGCTGCCCAAGATTTTGAGATCTTACCGCCGAGCGATCACCGTAAGTTGGTACACGAGCGAGTCCTGAAGAACTTGGAGAAAGCGTACGTACGCCATGGAAAGCAATACAACAAGCGGGTGAGACACGTTTCCTACGTGCCCGGTCAAGAGGTTTACCGAAGGAACTTCACACTTAGCGATTTCTCGAAAAATATAAACGCTAAGCTAAATCACAAGTTCTTGAAGTGCCGAATTATCCGAGCCGTGGGTAATTCCATGTATGAGATCGAGGACCTTCGCGGTACTCGCATTGGCATGTACCATGCAAAGGACCTAAGGGAATAGCCCGGCTAGCATGGTATAGCACGAGACTTCTCCAGGGTGTGGTCGAGTCCCACGTTGGGCTGGTTCAAGATTACACTGATCTCCAATTGCACCCACAAGCTTTTCAGCTTCTCAAGGAACGTTTGCACATTTCCTTGAGAATCTGTGTTGTAACATGTGCCGTGCAATGGTGCCTCCACGGTATTTTGATTTTTTTTTTTGAATCATAAAAATCAGCTGGCTGCAGTATTGCATGGGACAATTGCATTGACTTTTTTTTCATTTTTAAAATTAAAGCTATTGTTAAAAAAGTATATAATATTATATATTTTTTTTTTAACAACTGGGTGAGGTCAGAAAAGGAAAACGGGATTTGGAAAAATTCGGTTTGGACTTGGGATAGATTTTGATAAGCGGACGGACCAAAAATTTGATTTTTTTTGCTGAAATTTTTTTTTTCGAGTTTTTCTTAGAGTTTCTGAAAATTTTCTTACGAGTTTTGGTTTTTCGATTTTGTTTTTTTTTTAAGTGGAGAAAATTTAAGTTTTCATCACAGGTTTCGAGGTTATTTTTTTTTTAAGTTTAAGTTTTTTTTTCAAGATTTGGTGAATTACAAGGAATCTTTGGTTTGATAACATATGAAAACTTATCTATATCTAAGAATTTGGTGAAATTTAAAAAAAAAAAAATTTGGTGTTAATGTAAATAATTATATATAATAAAAATAATTTGTTGCTTGAAGTTCTATTTATTGAAACCCAAGAGTTTACGGCAAATAGCAACAACAACATAAACATATAATTTAATAATTTAAAAACCTACAAATTTATAATTTGAAATAATAATAATAATACTAATAAAATATACATAAAAACATACGCATAAAAATCCATCTAAAACAAATAGAAGACATCATACAAAGAACAAAAAAGGAACAACAAATTCAACAAAATACATACAACAAAATATTAAGAGGAGCGCTCACCCACGCAACATTAATTTTGTTTTTTTTATATTCAATTTTTTTTTTGTTTTTTTTTAGTTTTTTAGTTTTTTTTTTAGTTTAATTTTTTTGTTTAGGACAGGGTGTTACGTGGAGGCCTCCGCGGAGCAAACGTAAGTTCCCATTTTATTAATTTTTTTTATATTTTTTATTAATTACATATATATTTTTTTTTATTGAAATTGGCTCATGATATTATTTTTAGTTGAGTTTGTTTTGGTTTATATAAATAATTTTTAAAATAAATAATGCGTTTGGGGTGAAACTTCTGGGTTTGTATTTGGTTGTCGTTTTGTGGTATTTCTCATTGAAGGGATGATGTGCTGAATATCGAATGTGCGGGAGGGCATGTGTGTGAGAGAGGCGTAGTAGGGTAACTCCACCAAAAAGAGAGATAAGGGACTATGTTATTTTTTTTTGGGCATAAACATAGTCATGGGGAGTCCTGTTTTGTTGGACTCCATGGGTGGGATAAATTAGCCCAGGGGTGAACAATAACATCGGTTCACCCCCTCCGATGACAGCACCGGCGTCACACGCAATTTTGACGCCATAAATCAGTCCGTCTGTTGTCCGTTGAGGGTTTGCAATCATATAAATGATTCCCCTACTCCCTTTATCTGGTAAGCTTTGTTTGAACTTTTTAGTTCACCTAAATCTCCAAGTTTCTATAAAACCAGTTTTGTCTTTATATTTTATATACCCGCTGATGATATGAAAAGGTTGTGGACGTAATAAATCCACTTCTCCAGCCTTTTCGTCAGCCCAAATCATGGTACACATGAAACTTTGTGTAACACCGTGATTAGTGGTAGAAGGTAACCGCCCACTTCGCTCCGGCGAGCTAGTTAGAGCAATAAAGCTAGGTGTACCTTTTCTTGGTTACTTTCGGCTCTAGTACCACTACATATAACTGATACCAGTCAGGTGTATGCCTTTTAGCAAAGGATCACAATGTTAGGACATTTGTTTGATGAAGCAAACAAATTCCTAACATACAGCCAACACCGGTTGTTACAATTGCTTGCTTTTGTTTCTGGCTCAATGAAATCTTTCCACGAAAGAATTTCTAAAATCATTCTAATTCTAAGTATGCCTATATAAAAATAATTTCTCGGCATCCAGAAAAATGGGAGTGGTTAAAAATAAACTGCGGTAATATTTTTCCATAAAAATGTTTATGTACGTATATTCTTACCATGGCCATGGACCAAAATACCTTTCTAAATTACTTCCAAGACCATTTACTAAATTGGAAATTTTTTTTCTGTGAACTTGGAAGACAAAATTTTCCGTAATTTGAGTGTATAGTATGTTTCACTCTATTTTATTTTCCTAATTCTTATTTCTGTCGTCAAAAAATATTTCTATGAAGATATAAGCGGTACCCCACTTTCCTATAAAAAACCATACAATTATACAACGATACACCGCGATTTACTACAGTAAGGGGATGGTAGAGGAAAAAAGATTCAATTATGACGTAAACGTTTTCGCTAATATTTTAGCAAACCCTAATTGCATTACGATGGAAATATTTCTTTGATCAAAAATCTTACCAAAGCTTAGTTTTAATTCACACACAACTTTCCTGAAAAATCTACAATATGTACATATAGTTGAATGGAACGACTATTTACAGTGGTTCAAACGAATAATGAAACACCTCATTATTAATATTTTAAGTAAGGAAAAATCATAGATATAATTGTTTGATTTCAACAAAACATAATTCATTTAATAGCTATATGATTCAACATTCTTAATTCAATGAAAAACAAAACAAAATTTTCATTTATAGTAATAAAATTAATAAAAAAATACCACAATTAAAGAATTCATCGTCAAACAAATAATGGAACATTTCAGTTTTTGTTTAAAAAACTAAGGAAAACAAAAAAAAATCTATTTTTAAAATTTAGCCGGGTACACCCATTAGGGTTTACCGCTTTCAATCGGTTCGACATCGAATTTACTAAATTTTGGCAATATTCTGGAGGGATCTTTTCCCATTCCTTAGATAATGCTCGTTTTAACGCTTCTTTTGTAGAAAAGGTTCTATTGTACACCCGTTTTGCCAGTTCGCTCCACAAATTCTCAATAACATTCAAATCTGGGGACTCTTCAGGTGTTTTGATAAGTTTTGGGCAATTTAAAATAAGCCACATTCGTTCAGTAGCTGTTGCGTGTTTTGGATCATTGTCTTTGGCGGCGCTTTGAACTAAATTATCCTTCAAAATGTTGAGGTACATAAACTGATCCATTTTACCATCAATAAAATACAATCGTCCCACACCAGCTGCTGACATACACCCCCAAACCATCATGGAACCTCCTCGATGTTTCACCGTAGCTCTTGTATTATTAATGTGAAATTCCGTATATGGTTTTCTCCATACATATGCCATTCCGTCGGACCCATGGAGATTAAATTTACTTTCATCCGAAAATAAAACCTGAAAACAATTAAATTTGATCATAAAACAACAATAAAAAAAAATTAAAATGCCTTTTACCGTGTTCCAGAATGCACTATCTTTGAGTAAATATTCTTTGCAAAAACTCTTTGTTATTATTCTATTTTTGGGGCTAATAAATGGCTTTTTTCGGATCATTCGACCGTTATAGTTATTTTTATGTACTGTTTCAGCACAGACTTTCTTACCAATATCCTGTTCGACCAAGTTGCGCAGTTCCCTGGCGGTTTGTAATGGGTTTTTCTTCACTTCCTTCATGAGACGGCGTTCTTCATGATAATTTAAAATGTGCCCTTGACCTTGACGGCTTTTATTTTCCACTTTGCATTCATCCCTGCATCGCCTTATAATCCCATGTAGGGTAGCAGGGCTTCTATCCACTATTTTTCCTATATCTCTAATGGATTTTCCATCCAAATTTAACTGTATGACTAATTGGCGCACTTCAGTAGAGGTTTGCTTTCCTTTGGGGGCCATTTTTTTAATTCAATGATCTGATCACCACAAAAACTGATCGCAGACTAACAACGGCACATGAAGGCAACAATAAAAATGGATCTAGTCCCGTTATTTCCTGGCATTTTTTCAAACCACTTTGCTGTTCCATTATTTGTTTGACAATGAATTCTTGCCTTGTGTTACTTTTTTATTAATTTTATGCTTATAAGTTAAAAATTTATTTTGTTTTTTATTGAAATAAGAATGTTGAATTATTGTTCAAAAACTCCTCTTGGATTTTCAGAAGCCCAAATGCTTTTGCTTATTAACGTAGCCATTCAAATGAAAATGAGTTTCGTCGGAAAAGATGATTTTTCTGAAAATCCAGCTCCATGTACACTGATCCAATCATCAAATTGTCGATGTTGGAAATGATCTGGTGGGTTTAATTACTAAACCAATTGGACTTGTTAACTCCGCTACTTAACATTTGTAGTGATCAAGTTGTGTTGACGTAAATTTGCGTAACTTCAACACAACCTAATCACTAAATTAAACGGATAGGTAGTTCGTAAAATAACAAGACTGTTCTATTTGTAAGAAGAAATATAAATTGGCATTTTTATGTAATTCGAAAAAAAAAAAACGAATTGATTTTAAAATTCATAAAATATAATTACGTTTCCTCTGGATTTCCCTCTCTCTGCTCTCAATGCAAGTTAGGGTGTTTCCTAATGTCCCTGTTTTCGGGATACAACTGTGATGAGATACCTCAGGAAACAGTCCACGAATGAAATCCAATTCGTAATTATTCGTGATTTTGCGTGGAGCAAATCAGACGATAATTCCTTAGAAGCACAAAATAATTCAGGTGAAATAGTCCATGATTTTCGCGCGAAGAAAAATCAGGCTAAATTCCGTGATTGTGTGACGATATATCAGATTACAATATCCGAGATTTTTGCGTAAAAAAAATCAGCCGAAATATTCGAGATCTGCGTGAAGAGAAATCAGGCGAATATATCCGTAATTTTGTGAAAATATATCAAGCTAACACATCCATGATTTTGCGTGAGAAAATCGGGCAATAATATCCGATTTACGAAGAGAAATCTGGCTAAAATATACGTGATTTACGAAGATAAATTAGGCTAAAATATCCGTAACTTACGAAGAGAAAGCAGGCTAAACAGCCGTGATTTATGGTGAGACAATCAGGCTAATATATCCGTGATTGTACGTTAAAAATGTATTGCCTCTGTGTGAAATTTTCTTGACTGAAATTATCAAGTTACTTTTTTTTGAAAATTGGGCAAAGATTATCCAGAATTAACCCCGATTAAAAATAACAAGGCTAAATTATCCGTCATTGTTTGAAATATAAATATTGATAAGGATATCCCTGATCAATGCCCGATTGAAATTTACAAGTATTCTTTGCAAATTTTAATGCTGAAATTTTCTAATCACCGTTTGCGTATAGTAGTTGATTCCTTGTCCTTTGAGTTGAAAAAATTAAGTGATTTAATACCAAATGGGTTCCTGCTTTTATACTTGATACCTAACGGATCTTTGAAATTAACAATGTACCAACTGACTTCTGAGTCAAAATGTATTCCTTGAGACATCTAAATATTCGAAATATTCATACTTTTATCGCTGATGTCCTAATTTTGTGGTTTGAATCAAATGCATACCTTATGTATTACTTTTTTTATTTTTTAATGAAATATCCTTTTTTTCATAAAACTAATTATAAGATAATTCGCAGTATCAATTATAATACCATATTTTAATAAATATATGAATTAATCGTCCTAAAAATATAGAGAAAATCTCAAATTTTGTTGAGTGGATACCTAAAAAAACCGCTGAACAAACATTATCTCATCCCATGGTATAAAAAAATATTTGTACTTTTACATTTTTTATTTAACTATTTTTATTTGTATATATTGTATATTGTATATTTTATGTATGTTGAGCAAGACTGAACAGGACCTTATAAGACTTTAGAGCAAAATCTTTTCGCTAAATATGCCATGTGGTGCTTCTGGACAACCCTAATTGTTGACAACTTGGTAGATGGACGACTATGGACGATTATAACGACTTAACATATCAACGATTTTACAAAATGTGGTTTTCACAGATTGGAAATTTTTATAATGCATTTGAATTATTTTTATGCTTATTCCGAGCGAAATTGTTTCTGGTAGTAGCTATCATAAATATGTATTCATACAATACATGTACAAAATTACTTACCTTGCAAAGTTTTGTTCATGCAACTCCAAAATTCCATCTTATTGAAGTTTATAGAATGATTCAGTTCCAAAATATCCAATTAATGAAACGAAATTTATCAAAAGTTAAAATAAATAGAAATAATTATAAGAAAATGTAGAAAACAGTATGCAAAAAACTAAGTGAAATGAAACGAATAAAATTGACAAACTTGCCTGTATGGGTGTACAGAATCTTTTAACATCATTAAGTCTAGAATCTTTTGTATTCGAATCGACGACACCAAGTTCAATGAGCGATAACTGCAATGAAATCAAGAAAAACGTAAAAAATATAATAAAATAAAAATTAAATAAACGGGTAGAACAAGTAATATGGGAAAAATAGAGATTAAAAATATTTTTAATGCAAATTTAAAAAAATCATTATGCAACGTGGTCTTCGTGCAGAATTTTCTGTTAACACAGGAAATTACTAAATATTTAATTTTTTTATCTAATGGGCAAAACACAATATGAACCCTTAATATAAGTTGCCCGATTTGCAAGCGAACGAAAATAGCCATTAGGCAATCGCTGAAAATAAATTATAGTTTAATTTGATGAAGTAATACCCATGGCGGGGGGGGGGGTAATATTTCATCAGTTGTCTGATTGAGTTAAAATTTTGTATATATCGTTTTTTTGTTAATTGGAACAAGATTGAGGGGTGGGAGTTAGACTTTTGCAAAGTTAAAAAATAAGGGCCACCTAGGGTGGCACTTAGCTGTATGAAATTTTTTGGAAGTTAAGCTCCCAACCCCCCAATTCTGCGCTAATGACCAAAATAACAGGCTATGCGAAATTTCTGCTCAATCGGACAAGTTTAAGACGACCCGCATTCGCCTTGAAGTTGGAACATAGTATTCCCAACGTCGCTTCCCTATATCAACCATTTTTATTTCTCTTTTTAAAGAAATTTATGTGGGAACATTCAGGCGACCCCAGGAACTAAAACATTCTGAAATAAATTTCCCAAAAGTTAATTCGAAAACTCCTTAAATTTTCAAGCTCGATGAGGGTCGCCTTGCAGTTGTCCGATTGAGCCAAAGTTTTGTATATATCGATTTTTTGTTAATTGGAACAAAATTGAGGGGTGGGAGCTAGACTTTGGCAAAGTTGAAAAATAAGGGCCACTCTAAATATACATATATAGTCATAAAAATATCTTTTAAAAAAATGGATCCATTCATTTTGTTGAATCTGCATGTGTGTAGAAAGGCATAGGAAAATAAAGAAAAATAGTGAAAAGATGTAAACACTGCTACCAAAGGGATTTCTATATAGGGGCAATAACCCGAATATATATTGATTGGTGGATGAAGATATTGACCCAGCACATCTGACGAGCTAGTCAGAGCAATGAGGCTCGGCATGCTATGTTTGAGCTATCTTCTTTCTAACACCACCACGTATGATTGAAAGCAAGTCAATTATGTACTAATCTAGCCGTTAGACCAAACGGAAGTCATATTAAGTAATAAAACTTAACAGATTCTCCTCCAATAAAGTGATCAATGTAAATTGAAGATTTTGGATACACAAAATAAATCCGAAACATCAGAACCGTTTCAACATGTTGCGGAATTATTTCAAGTACAAATCCAACCTACAATAATTTCGCACTTATTTTTATGGGAAAAAGTTCTGATTTGAAAGAAATATTTGAACTTCGAAATAGCAGTTAATTAAGAAATTGTGAAATTCAAATATTCAAATTGATAAATCAGGTAATTGCACAATAGTGCAAAGTTTCGTGAAAAAGGGTTAAACTAGAACAGTGGCTGCAAAGGTTGGAATTTTCTACTTATAAAAAGCAATAGTGGATTTACAAAATGTCAGTTCCTTTAAATAAAAGTCAAGAAAAAGTTATTATTTGGTTACTAAAAAAACGCGATCGACTTAAGTTAAAAGTGTAATAGAAATTAATATCACAGAACTTTTTTAAAGTAAAATTAAAAGCAAGATTGAAAAACCTAGGATCGAGAATTTAAAAGTGTAATAGAAATTAATATCACAGAAGTTGTTTAAAGTAAAATTAAAAGTAAGATTAAAAACTTAGGATCGAGAATTCAAAAGTGTAATAGAAATTAATATCACAGAAGTTCTTTAAAGCAAAATTAAAAGTAAAATTGAATATCCTAGGATCGAGAATTCAAAATTGTAACAGAAATTAATATCGAAGAAGTTATTTAAATTAAGATTAAAAAAAAAAAAGCTACGTAAGAATAATTTGAAAGTGTAACAAAAACTGTTGTCTAATTAATAATTATGCGTATTGGAGAAATTTAAGAGAAACCTAAAAACTGTAATTTCGAAATCGTTTAGTAGTGGAAAAAGAACTTCGGGTGGCTATTTCAACAATAACACCACGATTTGAGAAACTTTGTGCTAACAAACAAGCTCATTAATCACATTAAATATTTTTCTATAAATATACATACAAAATTTTTATTAAATTTGTTTAGTTTTATTCTATGAATACATTACTTTTTACAACTTGTTTTATCTAATAAGGGGGCCGCCAATTTTTTATTTTTTTCTTATGTGGGTCGCAGTGTCAGAAAGTTTGGAAACCACTGCTATAGAATATCGGATTGACACATTCCTGCCAACAGTTAAATTACTATAATCTCTTTATATACAAATAAATTTTTTTTGAGAGGTATTTTTCAATCTAGTTTAAAGCTCAATATGTCAAGATAAAACAAAATTCTGACCTTAAAATAATAGTGTTGACTTTTTTTATTTCCCTGTTTACTGTTTACTGTTGCATGCATGTTTTCCTTAAAAATAAAAGGTATAGAAAGTTTTTTCGCATTTTAACTTCAAAACTAGACTAACTGACTTACTCAGTCTAGAACTAAAAGTCATTATTCGTATATTTAAAATTTTATGATCTATTTTCAATATTGTTATTAATATAATTATTTTCAAATAAACTAGGGGCTCCCCACCCTCGCGAGTGTGTATTCAGTAGAGGACAATGCAATTTTATTAGCAACTGATACACATTTTATATTTTCTCCTAATGATTCGAGAAAATATAAAAATTTATCAGGGACATTATTCCTTTATTTTTCATTTTTTTTATTTTCTTTAGCGGTAGAATAAGATTCTACATTTCTTTTTCTTTAAATATCTAAATAAAGTATGCAAACTTTATTTACACATTATCGAATCTGAGTCACTTTAAGCAGTCTACTCTACGCCTTGGTGAGGAAGTGAGTTGTTTAGTAAAATTAACTGTGCATAAGTTCGAAACCAGTCGATTATTTTGTTTTTCAGTTATAATTATTTATTCAGTTTTGATTTGATATAACGAATCCGAACCGCTAGGAAAAGTGAAGTCAATGGCTTACGAGGAAAACGACAAAGCCACTTTATTTAGTAAAATCAAGTGGGTTGAACTTCGAAGCCGGCCCGATTATTTTTTCAGTTATAACTTTTTTCTGTCTCCTACAAAATTTATAAATAATTTGCGGCAAAAACTTTTTTATATATTACTAGCTGTACCCGGCCACGCGTTACTGTGCTCAGACTGGTTAAATGGAAAAGAAAGAAAAGAAAAAGTGCACGTTTCTCGTATATTTAATTTCACAATGCTTGTGGTTATACAACATTTTTTGTTGTTCCATTTTCTGTGCAGATATAGAGATTTTCTGGTTTGCCGACTCTAGAACACGCAACATATAATTTTCGGTGTGAGAAGCAATCCGTGTCTAGATCTAAACCGCACAATTTTAAACATTGGCCCTGAGCTTTGTTGATGGTGATTGCAAACGCCAATCGAATCGGGAACTGCAATCTCTTAAATTGAAAGGGCATATCCGTTGAAATCATAGGAATGCGAGGAATGAGGACATTTTCACCTTTAAAAGTTACTGTCAAGACTGTTGCTTCTACGACGTTGCTCATTAATTTTTTTACTGCAAGCCGCGAGCCGTTGCACAGCTTTGGGTGGTTGATATTTCGCAACATGATAATTGGCACACCAACTTTCAATTGCAGTACGTGCGGTGGCAGACTTGTATGTGACCACCTCGCTTTGAATGTTAGACTGAATAATATTGTTAAGTTCGTAGACGTCTTTGTTCTTGGCCGCAAGAATAGCTCGTTCACTCAGCCAATCGTGATTCTTATAATTGGTTTGAATATTGGGAAATACTTTTCAAACCGATTCTTCTTTTGACGTCACTAAATTGCAGAAGTTATGAGGCAATGAAATTCGTCCTGACGTCGGATCTACCGGCACCTTTCCGTTCCCAATTTCCAGAAATTGATGTGAGAATATCTCTGTTGACCGATCGTTTTGCAGCTGGACTCGCATATTTGCAGTTAATTTTAACGTCTTTACGCGTCGCCGCAAAGTAGAGTATTTCAGGCAAGCATTTATTTCATCCGCTGGTGTCGATCGAGGAATTACAGGTAATGCTTGCCTGAAATCTCCTGCAATCAATATTAATGAGTTCCCAAATGGTCTGATATTTCCACGTAAGTCTTGCAATGATCGATCAAGGAGCTCGAGCGATTTTCTGTGCGCTATTATGCATTCATCCCAAATAATAAGTTTGCATTTCTGCAATACTTTTCCCATGCCGGATGCTTTGAAAAGTTGTATGTGGGATTTTCAATGAATTGAATGTTTAATGGCAATTTCAAAGCGGAATGAGCCGTTCTTCCACCTGATAGCAATGTCGCAGCTATTCCGGACGACGCATGAGCTAGGGCCATGTCATTTTGGGATCGAATTGTGGCCAGAATCAATCTAATTAGGAACGTTTTACCAGTTCCTCCTGGCGCATTTAAAAAGAATATTTCTCCAACTCCGTTATTGACAGTTTGCATTATGTGATCGTAAATGCCCTTTTGCTCAAACGTTAGCTTAGGGATATTTGATTGCACATAGGACAAAAGATCACCCGTGTTGTAATTTTGTTCACGACGTAATTCTACATCGAACAAAGCAGCAGCAGGTCGATTCGGGGATGGCATTCCCAATTGATTGAGAACTTTGTTCCCGATTTCTACGCACAAATCTTCAATCATTATCAACACTTCGTTGTAGATTTCTGGCTTTTTCGACGGAAAATATCTTCAGCCATGTTCGATTTATATTTCTGCCACAACTCTGTTGGAGATGAAGGACAGCAGACGGTCAATATAATTGCAAACAAGGCACGAATTTAATGTGGATGTGATGTGTTGCACGCGTCATTAATGCATACATCCCAGTGCCGGTCGTTCTACAATAAATTCAGAGCTTGACATGCACTGCGGAAAGTGGCATGTGTAACACCGTTGACAATTCTGAATTGGTGGAAAGAAGGTGGGCCGGGCACATTTATCAACAGCATGCGAAGAAAGAAGCATTCACCTTGATTGGGATGCACGGTGTACAGTCTGCCCATCGTAGTTTCTTTAAATATGCCAGGTGTCCGTCGACTCGCTCTCCTCGTTTGCGTCGTTCAAACGATTTTCTACTCGCATTCCATGTGTAATACGTAAGTACTTCCGAATACAGCAGTGTTTTTGCAAACGCGTCATTTTGACACAACGTGAGGAAAGGAGTTAACGTTGTAGCCGGTGGATTCAAGGATATTTGTTGCACATTTGCAGCTGTAAAATAAACGCGTTGGCCATTTTCTAGATGTACTGCTAAGTAAACAACAGTTGGTTTTAGTTCATATATTGGAAATGAAAGAATTCGCCATACAGCTTCATTGCTGCTTATGTGTCTTCCAGTGTGATACTGTGCTATTTCATTGATATGTATGACCGCATTCCTATCACTTCTTTCTGGTTGCACGCCAAAAACTGCCATGTCGCTGCCTTTGTTCACGTACTTACAAATATATTTGATCGATTGCACGGAGTTACAGTATTCCACGTTTATGTGCGCTTTGATAGCAAAGGCGAATATGGAACAACCCACCGGTTATCTACTTCGATTTCACCGCATTTGTATGGTTGCTAATTTACCAGCATGTTCAACTGATCTTCTTCTGTATAAATGATATCAATCGTTTCTTGTAACTGTGTTGGATACTAATGCTCGAGGATATCGCTTAGAGCATTTTCCGTCTATCATGCACGGTGAATTTGGATTCAGTGTACCGCAAGGTCCATGTATCATATTTTTCGTCACAACTTCATGCAAATCCTTATCGACGCTGGCATCGGATATTTCAGCGCATATTATATCATCGATTTCGGTTGACGTGATTTTGTTATAGAGCCAGATTAGTATATGTACGTGTGGCAGTCCTCCCTTTTGCCATTCCACTGAGTACATCCAGCAGCGCACAGACCCAAACACTTCATGTTTTACCATGAATTCGATCAGCAATTTCAGCTTCTGCTTGAAAACACGTGCTGTAATGTCATGCCTATCCACCCGCGATCGCTCGGGAAGTAAAAGCTGTAGTCTATCGTCCCAAGCTGGATTGCATGTGAATGTATAGAATAGGTCTGGACGCCCGTAGTGACGAACATACGCAATGGCATATTGAGCGAACTCATGCATATGACGTGGATTCCCTATATATGGCCTATATATGGCAAAATCGTTAGTCTTCCAACGTTAGTTGTTTTACCGTCATTTACAATTGCATCTGGCAAATGAATGTATTCTTCAGAGCGTAGCTTGGTCTGATTCAAACGGATGAATATCAAACGTTCTGTTTCAATTTTTGCATACATATCTACGATGTATTGGTGAAACAATTGACGGCATTCCAAAATGTGATTCTCTTTATTCTCTCGAATCATTAGTCGGTATGAAAAATAGTTCATTGCGCTGCATTTCTTATTTATTTCTTCGCCACTGACTGGATTTATCATCTTAACATTGAAGTGATATCCATCGGACCCATCCGAAAAAATGATTGGATATTGCAGGGCATCGTAGCATCGATGAGTTCCTGAAACTATTGTGAATTGATCGTTTTTCCGATGAAGAACAATATCTCTACGTTGGAATTGATCTCCGACTATAACAATTGCCACTTCATCTATAGTTGTAGCATTGAATCTTCGTACATGTTCTCCAGCAGGCGTTTTGTCAGCATGAATAACGATCTTGTTTGCGATCTTGTGCTGTTTTGAACAAACGCACTAAATTGATTTTTTCGTGAAGAAGCTCTTGCAGTTCGGAAACGATGGACCTTTTTATACCGGTAGAAATTCCGCAGCGTGCATTCAATTCATCATTGTCATCACCGAGGAAATAAATTTTTGTAAGAATTTTTATTGAGCATCTGGGAACGGAAGCAGGGCGCCAGCCCTATGATAAATTTATCCTTTCACTTTGAAAGTTGGCATGAATTGAGCTGTTACGATTTCTGCACCGAACGATGTCATTTGGAAGCATGAGTTGTATTTCCTGATGTTAGATAGAAAATGCTTTGTTTCGGCTCTGCTGCTTCCTCGGCACGTATTTGAGCCAATCTTTGTCTGTTTCGGTCGTTCGCTGATGCCTGTTCTTCCTCAGTTTGATTTACAATTACTCGTCGAACTGCTTGCGCTCCGCAAGTACGACGACTTAAGTCTGACTTAAGCAGATCGATAGCACTGATTCCAATGATGCTATGAAAAACGAAGAAAAACCGATGTTTTTCAACGACCCTATCAAAGGCAAAGAAAGGAAATGAAGTGTTAGGGCCACTGAATCTTATGATTTCTCAGGTCATAAGAGCTTACCAGCGTTGGCGCTGTCAAAAAAAAATCTTTGAGCGCCAAGTTTCCAACGATGATAATGAAAGGAATTTTCAAATCAATAATGCCAACAAAATTTAAGAAAAAGAGTTAAACGAACAAAAAATTTCTTTTTCCGACGTTGCTACGAAAAACGAAGAGAAAACGTAATTTTCCAACGATGCTACGAAAAACGAAGAAATAATGGTATTTACCAACGATGCTAGGAAAAACGCAGAAAAAATGTTATTTTCCAACGATGATACGAAAAAGCGAAGAGAAAACGTAATTTCCCAACGATCTATGAAAAACGAAGAAAAAATGTTTTTCAACGATGCTAGGAAAAACGAAGAAAAAATGTTATTTTCCAACGATGCTAATTCCACAATAAATAAAAAATTATTATAAAAATTATTCTTTTCTATTATTTTAAATTTACCTCTTTGAGGGAAATTTAGAGGGAAATTTTTTTAAAATCCTATTTCGAAAAGTTAGGTTTCCTTCGGTTCTTTTTGTTAGGCCCAAGTTATAGGACGATCATTGTAAGAAAGGAAATTTGGAACTAGTGAAAACCGAACGTTTTTCTTTGACTTTCAATGAAAGGTGGTTATACCTCTTTTACGAATGTCAGAGAAACTTTCCTTCGGATTTTCGTTCTCAGCTAAGTCGTGTAATGGTTTGTTATAAGAAGAAAGCTTTTTCATCGAATTCAATTTGATTATTTCTTCCTTTTCCTTTTTTTACCGATGAGCGACAAATTTTATCCATTTTTTTATATATTTTTATATATTATAATCATTTTTATATTGGGACGCTGAAGTTTGAGGTTAGAATAACGACGAAAGATTTCAGATGATGGAATTAACTTGGCAGTGAAATGAAATGAAATTGAAACGCAATTCGTAAAACAGCTGATCGATCAAAACATGTTTCATCATTCAAAATTTCCGCTAATTTGCAAGTAACCTAAACTCTAATAGGATAAATCCAATCTGCAAATTTTGTTTAAATCAGTATATTAATTTTTAAAGTATGTAACATATATGAAAAAAACTTTATGGAGCAACTTATTTTCTCCTAAGATTATTTATTTCTCCACTATCCTTGGACCCATTTTCCTGAAATTTAACATGGTATCATCTATTTACATATTTAACAATATAATTAATTTAAACAAAATTGATTCATAAATTTTCCAGTTAAATGCGATTTTTGCTTAATAACTTCCCTCCCCTTCGGTCGATTTTGCTGAAATGCAATACCAAACGCAGTTAAGGAATATCCAACTCACATTCTAAATTTCAACAAAATCGGATAACGCATTTTTGAATTATCTTGTCCACAGACGGACGGACTGACGGACGGACATGCATAAATCGATATAACTTTTGATTCCCTGCACAACCATACCCTTGAAATTTTTCTGCGATGATTATTTCCATGCGTTACACACTTAGTGACAAGACTAGTATAGTACTTACCATAGGGCCTACAAATATTGGGTGTATAATTAAAGGGACCAGATTTTTTCAGCACAAATTCAGTACATTTTTATTTCGGGTTATTAATGAAATAAAACAACAAAATGAAATTATTTCATATATTTATATTAATTATTCCATAAAAAATTAAAAACATAAAAAAGAACTAAAAACCAATCAGCAAGTCTACCCTACCAACATTTTATATGAGAATATTTTACGATATAAGAAATACAGATCAGATATCGTAGCGCACATTGTCTATGTTTAGATTAGTATTGAAACACCGCGCTGCCACTCAAACAGTATGTCTACATTATAATTTTTTGCATACATAGCTCAACTCCATGCATTTTAGCGTTAAATTGACAGAATTTCAATATAATATTTAGAAATATTTTCAAAATCAGTACAATATTCAGTACAAATTTTAATTCAGTACATAGCCATGAAAATCAGTACCTGTACTCAATAAATCAGTACGTCTGGTCACTTTATGTATAATGTATGTACGTACTGTGCCTTCATTTATTTTTCATTATTTTCTGGTAAGTAAAACTATTTGTTTTGTAATTAATTAATTTTCCCTCATAATTATATATATATAAAATTAGAAATGAAAAAAATTCAATTTTTTCCCCATCTAAAATTGACACTACGATCTAAAAACGGTGCTTCATAAGCAGATACCGTAAAAACGAGTTTATGCATCCGCTTGCTCTTGTGGTATCTAACCCCACGACTCCATTGGACTTATTTCGAGACTTAATTTCAGTCTACCGGCGCCATTTTGAAGACGTTAAATTTGTAGGTGGGCAGTTGATGTCCTGACATTTTATTTCTAAAAATGCCGTTGACGAAGAAACAATGCAATTTTTGCTGCATAAATTTATTATAAAAATATTTTTTATATGTTGTTTCAACTAAAAATGCGTTACGGTTGACAGGAATGAATGCTTTTTTTTATTAAAAAAAAGGATCCAACTAAAATCATTAATATTTCTAAAATTTTTCCATAAAAAAGATTATTTTGAAATAAAATTGTTGAAATATCAATCCTTCCCGGAATTGTAATTAGTAGAAACTAAACTCGAGATATCAAAAATTTCTCAGAAAAATGCAATAATGCAATAAAGATTCCTTCTAAAATCCATCCCATGATCATTACGAATATTTCTAGTAACATACTTTTGTCATAAAATGATGCGAATTTTAAACCAAATTTATTTTTAAATGAAATTCACTAAATTTTAAACATTTTATTGCTGTCGTATGAAGGCGCAAAATTAATTTTTTCTAAAAAAAATGTCTAGAAATTAAAAATATCTGAAATATCGAGAAAAACCTATTGCAATTACATACATAAATAAGTCTGGAAAAAAGTCTTCCTCAAAAAGTGTATGTTTATGTCGGACTTTATGTCCGACTGAAATTATGTCCAATTTTTAGAGTCTCAATTGGACTTTTTTTCAGTCCGACTGAATATATGTCTTGAAATAAGTCCAATGGAGTCGTGTGGTTAATAAGTACACGATTTTTGATAAAACTTTAAAAGGAAAAAAGGTAAAATTTTGTAATAGAATGCAAAACTAAATAAACCTGGAATTATCGAAAATTATTGATTTTTAAATTTTTTCCTAGAACAAATTTGACGTGTGACGCAGAAGAGTTCATATTATATTATAGATGGAGACGAATATACATAGATAATTCGCATGGTTTTCTCTGACAGACCACAATAAGATGAACTCGACCTAACCGAAGTCATCTGTCAGATTTAAATTTTAAAGAAATTTAAGTATATACTTATATTCTCTAATAGAAATTAAAAAAACAAAACGCTGAAAGAATTTAAATTTTTATAAATTCAAAACTCGTATAGTTTCATAGCAGATACAAATTCATGCATTCTTTTATAAAGTAAAGACATCACGTCTGATTCTAAAGAAAAACACAATATCATAAGGAAAAATACATGGAACAGTGACATAACTTTCCTACAGTCCTCAACAGAATTGTAAAATATGTAAATGATCAAAAATTCATACTAATATTACCTTGTCTAACTTTCATATCTATTTACCTTATAAACATCACCGGAAATCATAAATTTATAAACATCTTTTTAATATTGGTATTAGCAAGAAATAATAATTAGATACTGTAGAAATTTCTTCCAAAATGTCCTTATGTCGTAACTACAATTTCATTCTTTCTTATTTAGTTATCAGAACGATAAATCGTTTTTCTCCTATTGTTCTATTGCATTTCAATTTAAAGCTACATTTCATCCATACAAATTTTCCATTCAACTTTTTTTATAAATCCTATTCACGCATTACGAAACTACTCGGAATTAATACCTCATTTAAATTACCATAATTTTTACAGCTGTAAGTAAATTTGGTTAATTTAAACGCTCGTAATGGCCGCAAAAAAACTGTAACCATTACGACTATTTTTTTGCAGTCGTAAGCTGATGTACCCTGGTTGCTTTTTTAAAGATGCGTTTGAAATAATTTTTTTTAGGTTAAAATATATGTTGTCCTCTTTGTTTTTTTTTCTGATGTCTTCAAAAAACATTTTGGATGTTAAAATAAAACAGAACAGAAATAAAAAAAACTCCAAATTCTTCATTCATCATTGTCAAATTACGATCTGTCATATTTACCGCCTTAATAATTCATATGTGTGAACGTTGGTAATGGCGGCTGATAATTTACGCCTGTAAATAAATTCTAGTAACGGTAGTGGTAATTTAAACGAGGTATAAATAAGTACATATTTTTTGAAGTCAAATATTTTTTTTCTCTCAACATTGCTTAATGCAAGCAACAGCCATTGTATAGGAGACCTTCCAAATGTCCTTTGCTCAAGCAAAAATCAAACTCCTTGGCGTTATCATTCGCCGGCCTCAACATTCGGGAAACTGGTTCGTTTCTACCACACTCAGTTTTGATGACTAATTTTGAATATTTCCACGGATCGTAAAGACTGTCCATTAATGTTAAGATGTATTTTCTCCAACAAAAAAGGGAAGTAAACAGAACCATTCAGGGTTTGAGTCACCAAAACCACATCGGCTACTACGCGTCGCCTTTCCAAGGACTGTTAACCTATGAAAGCGATTAGCAAAAATTCTGTGACGAAACGTTACATTGCAAAAACTCATTATATGGACGTCCTAGATGAACACAATGTTCGGCAATGTTGTGGACGTTATAATAAGGATTATTTCCGACGAAGATCAAATGGTTTTATCTGTCACCGTATTGGCTCTGTAGTTGATACAAATTTTTGAACTTTTTATATAGAGGTCGTACACCATTGAAATGTTCGGCAAAGTTGTGGAGATTTTTATGGGGACTATTTTCATCGAAGACCAATTCAGCGCTGCATTAAAAAAAAAGCTGTTTCACTTCTACAGTGTGGTCAAAATCACACTTCCGTTTTTTTTTTTAATGTAAAATCTATGAATCTTATTTATTTTCATCGATATTCACTTGACATCTTGTAATTTATTTAAATTTACTACTCATCGTGGCCAGACGTGTTAGCATACTGAGCGCGGTTATAGCACAGTATAATAAACAGTAAGAAAACTGGCGAACAAAATGTGAAAAATTACGAGTGACCTCGCCAATTTTGCGTTTATTTTTAGAATTTTACGCCCGTTTTTGCCACCCATTCTTGTTATTTTCCATGCATGTGTGCTTTTTCTCAATAAAAAATGCATATAAAAAAAACCGCCATCTTTTCATGCTCTGTCATTTTTTTTAGATTACGCTATGTTGGTGTAACAGAGATGAATATATATATGTATTAATCAAAGTGTAATTAATGATAAAGTCCGGAAAGCTAGCGAAGTAGCCAGAAAAAGCACGTGGCAAGCGGGGGAAAGAATACGCAAGAGTACATATATTTTTCATAGGCAAAATCCATCAGCAAGAGAGAGAATGAAATGTTCTTAAAAATCAGATGGAATCTTATAAATTGATCCCAGAATCTTAAGTTTGGGCACAAATTTTACATACATACCAGAAAAAAAAAATATGCGCCAAATTTTTTTCTGGTATGTGTGCATTTGTATACAAATTTCTGACTTAGTTTTTTTGTTTAAATTTTAAAATTACCCATTAGTGGTGTTGCCAATATTGCAAAATGTTATTCTTTCAAAAAAAATCGTTGGAGTTAGATGCGGTTTAAAATATGGAAAATTTTAAATGTTCGAAACAAAATAACTTTATGTGTTTTGTGCCTAGTTAGTTATATTTTTAATGTATTTATTTCAGAACATTTTTTATTCGTATGATTAACTTGGGGATTAGGGCTACTGGCGAAACCCCCTCAAAAAAAAAAAAAAACGAGCGGAGGTGATTACCTCTTGGTCGCTTGGAAACATCACTATATTTTATTTGTATTTTACAATTTTGCAATTATATAAAAAATCGAAGAAAATACTGCATTAAGACTAAAATAGCAAAGAATGGAGAAATATTAATTTCATTTTTCATTATTAAAATATTCATTTAAATAATAACTCTATTATTAGAGATTTTCATCATTTTTTAAAAAAGTTAAACAGTCCGTTTAAAAAAAATACATTAATGGCAACACCATCATGGGATCAATTTTTCAAACAAAAATATAACGAAAATGTGGGATGTTTTTTAAAATCATTTGACATAATGTTTCTCTTTCACCCGTATGTACAATTTTTAATGCTATCTATGTCAGCAGTGGATAGAAAATTTTTTGAAAAAGAGCAGGCAAAATTTGAAAAACGGCGGTACAGTAAGGATAGGAGCTTTCCAGACTTTATCATAGTTACACTTTGGTATTAATAAACAAATACTTACACTTATGCAAATAAATCATGCGGTATCCAAAATGTTTTTTTACGATTTTTAAGAACCAGCTGTGCTATTTACGCTGTTTTCCAATTTCAAAAATTTAAAAAAAAACTAAAACATGATTTTTGTATATTTTATTTGAAATTATATTATTTTCAATTTTTCTGGTGACAAAAATATTTTAAACAATGTCATAGAAATAGAATTTTCGAGCATCAAAAAAACTTAAATATTTCTCTCAAAATGGTTAATTTGTAATTGTTAATGATAATCCACTTAGAATAAAAAAATCTGTAATGATTTTTATTTTACAACATATATGTAAAGAATTTAATGCAATTTCACGATTCTTCATTCATATAATATGTATTTAAAACATTTTAAACTAAAGTTATTGTTTCTTTAATTCAAAAATTTAATAAAAATGTCGATTTCTGTTTTCGAATAAATATAATTATATTGATGCAAAATGTTCAAATATTTCAAATATTTTAAATTAATTGTGTGTTTAATTAAAAGCGTAAAAATAATGATATTATGCGCAATTTTTTCCAATTTTAATGTTAAAATGTAATTTCTGAAATTAAAATAGTGTTTTCGAATTATTGAAATAAAAAACAAATCTGCAATGCTGTTTTCCAATTATTGAAATATAAAAAAAAAAAAAATTTCCTCTATTTAAAAAAAACTCACGTGCTTATCAAAAATGCTCTAACACTTGAAAAAAACTTTAGTACAATTTATTCTTACAGGTACCAATACTTGAAAAAAAGTTCAGTACGTGGATTAGGCGCTTAAGAAGAACGTGGGGTTTTTTGCTTTCTTCGTTTCATCCATTCTTTTATCGAAAACGCATAAGACTATTTTAAGACTATTATTGGTCTCCCTTACTACAATTTTCTTATAGGGAGTACGTGGTAAAATTTAATATATTTGATTTATAGGTTACTTCTTTCTTTCTAATGAAAAATTTTAATTTTCCTTCCTTATTTTGTGCGGAATTTTTTCTTTCTGTCATTCTCAAAGGAAGTATTGGGAAGATCGCGTTTAATTTCTCTTCATTTCCCAGTCAAATTACTGTCTGTTTATTATACTGAGGTTATAGTATAGCTTAAATTTGCTCCATTTGTTTGAGAACTTCTAGCGTAAAATTTAACTATAACAATATGTGTAATTTTTATTTGTATTTCTTTTTTTTCGTATTTTATTTAAATTTCTTTTACCTCATAAAACTCTTTTCAAAATGTGAAGGAAAAAACAACGCAAATCTCTTAGGGCCGATTTCACAGTGGTGGCTTAAGCCTAGTTTGTTGCTTAAGCAATACTTAGGCTACAAAGTGCATTTCAAAGTGCAGATTATTCAGAGCTTAAGTAGAGCTTAAGTTAGCAATATCCAGAGCTTAAGCTCGTAATCGTAATAGGCATAAATTAATCATTGTTTATAAAAATGTCATCTGACAAGGAAAATATGAGTGATGAAAATTTACATTTAGCATTTATTGAGACGACCGAAATAAGCAAAGAATTATGACCAAACTATTTTATTATTTGGGATGACACGGACTTTTATTCCCCCCTTTAGGTATTAAACTCAGTTTCAATCTCCTTCCAATTTTTTAACTTATCTTCCATTGTCGTCCTATCTGTTCTCTTACATTCTAGTATATTTTTTTTAACTAAATGCAAAAGAAGTGTTATTTCTTCGGTCGAGAAATTCGCACTCCTTTTATTTCTTCCTTCCATTTTATTGAATTCAAATTTTAAATTTATTATTTTAATTTAATTAAAATTTATTTTATTTAAATTCGAAATTTTTACCGGCAAAAAAATGTTTGCTTAGGCTTAAGCTGGGCTTAAGCCACCACTGAGAAATCGGCCCTTAAAAGCATAAGCATGTTTCCCTTCGGAGTCCAAAAAACTATGCAATTGAACATTTATGTGTGCAAGCCTTTTCTTTATGTGAATTGGTTTAGCTCATTGTTACAAGAACGTGAAGTGAAGCAGTTTTGATGCTTCATCCACTACGAATAAATTGGTATTGCGTTCTCGTAATATACGCGTGTGACCTCTAGTTAAAAGATTGGTTTGGTAGTGTTATATATTTATGCCTATGGTAGGTACTACCAGAGGGTATTTTAGTTTTGCCACCGAGTGTGTAACGCATCGTAATAATCATCGTAGAAAAGTTTCAAGGGTATGGTTCTAAGGGAATCAAGTTATATCGATTTATGCATGTCCGTCGATCCGTCCGTCCGTCCGTGTACAAGATAACTCAAAAACATATTTTCCGATTTGGTTGAAATTTAGAATGTGAGTTGGTTATTCCTGGATTTGGCATTCTATTTAAGCAAAATCGACCAATAAAATAAGTCTGTTCATAAAGTTTTTTGGATGCATTTTAAAAACCAATACACCGATTTGAATAAAATTTACAGATTAGATGAATACTATTAGGGTCTACGTTGCTTGCAAATTAGAGGAAATTTTGAAAAGAAGAAACAAAGTTATAAAGAAAAAACCTTGAAATAGTGTTAGTTTTAACAGTTCAGTTTTTCTGTCCCATTTCTGCCATATGGCATCAAAAAATCAGCTATATGTCGATTTTAAGTTACTATATGTTTTTTATTAGTATTACTAGCTGTACCGGCCCACGCGTTGCTGTGGCTCAGTCTGGTTAAATGGAAAAGAAAAGAAAAAGCGCACGTTTCTCGTGTATTTAATTTTACAATGCTTGTGGTTATACAACATTTTTTGTTCTATTTTCTGTGCAGATATAGAGATTCTCTGGTCTGCCGACTCTAGAACACGCAACATATAATTGTCCATGTGAGAAGCAATCCATGTCTAGATCTAAACCACACAATTCTAAAGATTGGCCCTGTGCTTTGTTGATGGTGATCGCAACCACCAAGCGAATTAGGACTAGCAATCTCTTAAATTGGAATCGAATATCCGTTGGAATCATAGGAATACGAGGAATGAGGACATTTTCACCTTTAAAAGGTCCTGTCAAGATTGTTGCTTCTACGATGTCGCTCATTAATTTTTTTATTGCAAGCCGCATGCCGTTGCAAAGCTTTGGCTGGTTGATATTTCGCAACATGATAATTGACACACCGACTTTCAATTGCAGTACGTGCGGTCGCATCCCTGGCAGATCGAGTGAATTCAAAAATTCTGTTGGATAATTAACCGCTTCATCTGCTTCCACAACAGTGTCGACGGACTTGTATGTGACCACCTCGCTTTAAATGTTAGACTGAATAATATTGTTAAGTTCGTAGACGTCTTTGTTCTTGGCCGCAAGATTAGTTCGTTCACTTAGCCAATCGTGATTCTTGTAATTAGTTTGAATATTGGGAAATACTTTTTCAACCAATTCTTCTTTTGACGTCACTAAATTGCAGAAGTTATGAGGCAATGAAATTCGTCCTAACGTCAGATCAACCGGCACCTTTCCGTTCCTAATTTCCAGCAATTGATGTGAGAATATCTCTGCTGACCGATCGTTTTGGAACTGGACTGGCATATTTGTAGTTAATTTTAACGTCTTTACGCGTCGCCACAAAGTAGAGTATTTCAGGCAGGCATTTATTTCGTCCGCTGGTGTCGATCGAGGAATTACAGGTAATGTTTGCCTGAAATCTCCTGAAAGCAATATTAATGCGTTCCCAAATGGTCTATATTTGCACTTAAGTCTTGCAATGATCGATCAAGGGCCTCGAGCGATTTTTTGTGCGCCATTGTGCATTCATCCCAAACAATAAGTTTGCATTTCTGTAATACTTTTCCCATGCCGGATGCTTTGGAAATGTTGTATGTGGGACTTTCAATGAATTGAATGTTTAATGGCAATTTCAAAGCGGAATGAGCCGTTCTTCCACCACTTGGGAATCCCCTCTTTTGCTATTCCAGTGGGTACATCCAGCAGCGCACAGACCCAAACACTTCATGTTTTACCATGAATTCCATGAGCGATTTCAGTTTCTGTTTGAAAACACGCGCTGTAATGTCATGCCTATCCACCGGCGATTGGCCAGGAAGTAAGAGCTTTTGTATTGTAAATCGTCCCAAGCTGGAAATTTCATCTAAGAATTTGTTAAATTCAGCATTTTCATTTTTAAATGCCTATTTGGTTTTAGGGTTTCCAAAAAATGAGACTCTATGTATTAAATGTCTTTCGGCTTTGGGTTTTCAAAATGTTACGCCAATTAGTAGAGTAGATTATAATTTTAAAATTTAATTTTGTATGTTTAAACAAACTTGATTTTTGGCATAAACCCTATTTTAACGATATCTTTTTTAGCTCGTATTATAATTTTTAAAATTGGCGAATTTTCATTATTGCTGTACAAAAAAAATGTTTTTATAGGCTTTATTTAATTGCTAGGTTGTAACCCATCCTAAGACGGCTTCCTAAAAATTTCGGTTTACAAATCGCTGTAAATTAACAAAATGTATTCAAGCGTAGCATCTTAATTCGGAACATAATAAATCTTTTACCCTGTTCTCGTAGCACCACTGGTGATATATTTCATGTCTTAAGTCGATCTATTCAGAATGCACATTATTTACCCCGCAACACCCCGAGCGAAGATATTAAATTGATCCCGTTTCTCCGGTTCGTAAAATAGCACCCGTCAAACATATATTACGTAAAGGCAAAAACCGAGAGATAGAACTATTTTATCTTCGACAGAAAAAATCCCCATGAAAACCTCCGAAACTTTGCCGAACACTGTAATCGTGTGTGACGTCTACATACCAAGTTCCAAAATTGTATTGACTGCAGCGCCAAAGCGGTAAGAGATAGAACTGTTTGGTCTTCGACGGAAATAATTCCCGTGGAAACCTGCATAACTTTGCCGAACATTGTACTAGTGTGTGACTAATATATACGAAGTTCAAAAGTTTGTACTGACTCCAGCGCCAAAGCGGAGAGAGGTAGAACTATATGGTCGTCCACAGAAATAGTCCGCATGAAAACTTGCACAACTTTTCTGAACATTCCAATCGTGTGTGTCCTCTAAATACGAACTTCAAAAATTTGTATTGCCTTCAGCGCCAAAGCGGTGAGAGCTGGAACTATATGGTCTGCGACAGAAAAAATCCCCATGAAAACCTCCATAACTTTGCCGAACATCGTAATCGCGTGTAACCTCTAAATACGAAGTTCCACAATTTTATTGACTCCAGCGCCAAAGTGGTGAGAGGTAGAACTATTTGCTCTGCGACAGATATAATCCCCATGAAAACCTGGACAACTTTGCAGAACATTGTAATCCTGTGTGACGTCTACATACGAAGTTCCAAAATTTGTGTTGATTCCAGCGCCAAAGTGGTGAGATAGAACTGTTTGGTCTTCGACGAAGATAATCCCCATGAAAACCTCCACAACTTTGCTGAACATTGTTATTGCGTGTGACTTCTATATAAAAAGTTCGTAACATTGTATTGCCTCCAGCGCCAAAGCGGTGGGAAATGGAACTTTGCCGTGTACGTTAGAATGTCCGGCATAAAAATCTTAATCAGATTGCCTCAGGTCAGAATCATGTCCGATGTATATTTCAGATTATAAATGAGGTTTTCCGAAAAAAGCTTTCAAGTCCCCCTTTGTAACCCCTCCGACCCCCAATCTCCCCGGAAACAAAATTTCTCCACGTTTCAAGTAATTCTCCACAACATATCAAAAAGTGTTTTTTTTTGCTCAACGAATTTTCTTTCCGGACAATATAGGACGGACAGAAGGAAAGAAAGAAGGATTTGCTTTTTACATATAACATAAAGTAATTAAAAATCGGCCCATAGCCGATTTTTGATGCCCTATGGTAGAAATGGGAGAGAAAAATTGTGAAAACTAACAATATATCAAGGTTTTTTCTTCATAACATTTTTTGCCCTTTTCAAAATTTTCTCTAATTTGTAAGTAACCCAGACCCTGGTAGTATAAGTCCAATTTGCAAATTTTATTCAAATCGGTGTATTAGTTCTGAATGTACATCAAAAAAACTTTCTGAACAGGCTTATTTCCTCCTACAACTATTTATATCTCCACTATCCTTAGACTGATATCACTGAAATTTACAATGGTATCGTCTATTTATGTAGTCAACCAATATAATTAATTTAAACAAAATTTCTTTACAAATTTTCCAATTAATTACGAAAAACTATATAAAAAAAACGACAAAACTTTATGGTCACCCTTGTTTTTGCTTAATAACTTCGCTGCCCCTCAGTCGATTTTGCTGAAATGCAATACCAAATCCACTATAGTAATAACCAAGTAGCATTCTGAATTTCATCAAAATTGGATAACGCTTTTTTGAGTTATCTTGTCCACGGACGGACGGTAGTACCTAACATGGAGCTTTAATATAGGGAATTTTTTTTAAGAATTTGGCTCATTTTCAAAACCCAATTACCTCAATTTGTTCTGCCTGAATTTCACAATTTTTTTCATAAATATTCTATAAAATATCGCCTTTTAAGCGCGCTATAACATAACTAGATAGGCTTATAACTACTAAAGTTATACGACTCTAAAGCCGTCTATTGGAAAAAAAACGCCACGAACTTTCTACTTAACTCAAAATTTCAAGGTTTTTTTCTCTATAACTTCGTTTCTACATTCTCAAATTGGCTCAAATTCACAGGTGTGCTTGACTCTAATAGCATAAACACGTTGCGTAAATTTGATTGAAATCGGTATATAACTTTTTAAAATACATCGGGAAAACTTTATGAACAGGCTTTTTTTAGGCTACAACTATTTCTTTCTCCACTATCCTTGGATCGATTTGACTGAAATTTAACATGGTATCATCTATTTATGTAGTTAACCTATGTAATTAATTTAAACAAAATCGATTGACAAATTTTCCAATTACATCCGAAAAACCATAACCAAAAAAACGACAAAACTTTCTGGTCACCATGGTTTTTCCTTTATAACTTTGCTCCCCGTGGATCGATTTTGCTCAAATGCAATACCAAACGCAGTTAAGGAATAACCAACTTATATTCTAAATTTCAACAAAATCGGATAACGCATTTTTGAGTTATCTTGTCCACAGACGGACGGACGGACGGACATGCATAAATCGATATAACTTTTGATTCCCTACACAACCATGCCCTTGAAATTTTTCTGCGATGATTATTTCTATGCGTTACACACTTAGTGACAAAACTAATATACCCTCTGGTAGTACCTACCATAGGGCATAAAAATAATTAATCAAACAGAAATGATGTTAATTCATAATTTAGTAAAACATTCATTTCTTTGAATCAACTTTGAATCCAAATCTAAAAACCCCTCGTTTTTTTTTTAAATAAAACTACCAGTGACAGTAATTATTTTGAGAAATTGGGGGCAATTCTTAAAATTCGTCGAAGATTTTGAAAATTCAGCCTTGTCAATTATAAATACCTTTTTTTGGCTTTAAGCTTTCCAAAAAATGAGAAATGAAATGGCTTTCGGTTATGGGCTTACAAAATTTTACGCTATTTAGTAGAGATATAATTTGCTCGTTACATTTCAATAAACAGGATCCAAAGCGAATAATTTAATTTTTTACGATTAAGAGAAACTTGTTTTTCGGAGTAAATAACGCAAACATTTTTCGCAATTCTGATGTTCCAGAATAGATAAGCATTAAGCCCATTTAAAGTTTTGCATTCCGAATTAATATTTTTAACGCCGCCACTACGACCATCTGTATTTTTATAATATAAGCTTATTGATGTATGCGTGTATGAATAAGAGTAATCACGTCTTCTCGCTTGAAGATTTTGATTTGAAATATGCTTGTGGCTATGTGTTAGTGATTGGTATTTTTAAATTAATTACTACCTGGCTCAGGTATAACCTAGGTAAATAAAAAGTACATATAAACATGGTCATAATCACATAGGACAATCTGTGAAAGTTTCAAAGCAATTGGTCAAGAAGTTTCGGAGATTACCGGTTAGGAACAAACGAACATTTACGATTTTATTTATATAGATGATACATTTATTTCAACAACTTTATTTCAAATAGCTTAACTGAGATATAACAAAATAGAGATGATTCTTTATCGATTAAAATTGGATTAAATCAGGGCTGGCATCCTGTACGGCGACAGGGGATTGTCGCTTGTGAGCAATTTGGAAGTGATCACCGCACATTTCGGCGTTACGTTTCGTTCTCGCGTTAAGTCAACTTTGTCGTCAACTGTAGCTGTAAATTTTGAAAATATTCTGTTCAAAATAAAAAAATTATTGTTCGTCAAAAAAAAAATATTGGGTTGTATGGAAATGTATTTATTAATACTCTCTTTTTAATAAAAAATAAAAGTGTTATGATAATAGATGCATTAAAAATCTTTAATTTTTTCTGCATATTCAAAGAACATTAACACTTAAAATATTATTCAAAAAAAAAAACAAAATTTTTTAATGTTTTAAATAATATTATTAAATTAATTTACTTACATTTAAAAAAATAGAAGTTAAATAAATTAAAATAAAATATTGCCAAGAACATAGACATCAACTTCTAAAATTATACAAGTATGAAAGCGACAGTGCTTGAGTTGTCGCCTCAAAATCATCAATATACTTCCATATTGACGGCTATATCACCTTACGGAATGCCGAAAAGCGACCATCGCCTATCGCCGTACAGAATGCCATTTGTTTTCCAATCCGTGTGTTAAAAAACTGCCATATGTTCATTAGTATTGCTAGAAAGTGTTTATACGGTTTTTACTGATTTTGCTGATTTTTACATAAAATGGGATGTGTGATATGCTTCTCCAAAATATAATTAGGGGTTGAGATAATATTCGTTGGTTTGTAAAGTTACGATTTTTTTGCCAATGTGGAATAAAAAATAAACAACAAGAATTATTTGCTGTATTTTTTTGAGAAAGCTATGCGCGTCTATCATACAAATATTTAGCGTCGGATAACATCGGGCACTAATTAGGAGGCATGGTAACAGGATGGATAGTGCTATCTACCAGATGGTAGATGGTGCAAATCAAAGGTTTTTCTTTCATTGGAATATTTAAAAATAACAGAAAATTGGTTTGAATCTTGAATCGTACCTCATTTTGGTCAGTTTTTTTTCTATTATTTTTATTGCTTTTTGTTTTATTTAGTTAAAACTATACTTTAAATAGCCTTCTCGCGAAATATTATTTATTTTAATTTCATTATTTGTCTAAAAAAAAGAATTTGCTTACAAAATTGTTAGGCAATTAATATGTATCCCGATTTTTATATGAGATTTACAGCCTTATTCTGAGCCCATTAGTATAGTCATAACATGACGTCACTGTCATAACTTTTTTTTAAAAACTAATTCGTATTCTGATGATCATTACTTTCATAAAAAATATCACATCTTCTGATCGAAAATATTTTGCATCACAATGAAATTTTAGATAATTTCTGAGTAATTGAATTCATAAATATGAAAATATTTCCACCTTTTTTAAACACGTAAATAACTTTACACCTGTATAAAAACTTTACGCCTATACAAACATTTTCAAGAGTATTTCTAAAGGTACGTTTCTACCACTCAAACAAACAGCGGCTGTTTGCGCGTTTTTGTGGAAACAGAGCGCAGTTGCGGCGCGTTCTGTTCGCGCCGGTCGTTTCCACCAAAAAACTTTGTCGCGTACAGTCCGCGGCTACCTCACGCACATGAACGTTTGGTGGAAACGGGTGAAGTTTTTGCTTCATGTTGAAACAACATGTACGCGTGTTCGTCAATGATTTTCACAATTCAAAGATAGTGTGATGGGATAGGAATTTTATTTGAAGGTAGGAACGATGGTTTTTAATAAAAAAATTTTAAAGAGGAAATTTCTATTATTTATTATTATGTAAATGTCAGAAATACTTTATTATTTAAAATAAAAGATTTTAAATTTTCATTAAATGAATTATTACCGAAAAATATATGGAAAAAATTATGAAATTTCTATTTTGGAAATATTGTTTACCTGGAATATCGGTTTTCAAAATTATTTCCAAAAACGAAAATCAAAACATCTGAATACATATATGGTATATCGAGAATTTAGATATTTAAATGTATTCTGAAGAAGAAAAAGTAATTTGCGCTGCTTCGTTGATTATTTTGTCTGAAGCTAATAAACGAAAGTCATCACGATGTTGGGTCAGACCCTATTTAAGACCCAGAGAAAGGGAAACGTTACTGAATAATTTGAAAATTGATAAATTAAGTGGTTTTCGGAATTTTTCAAGAATTTCATCAGCAGATTTTGAATTTTTCGCCCAAATAATTGGACCAAAAATTAAATTACCATAATTTAAGCACATTAGCCTCCGACCACTCCATTTTCTTTTTTTCTTTTCAAGAACTAGAACACGAAGTTAAATATCACGATCGCTATGGAAACTATACAACTTTGCGTAATTGATAACACGATTATAATAAGTATTGATAACTACACTTGTCAATCAAAAGACAGAAAAAAATAAACATAGGTATCCCTTTCGATAATTTCCATATGAACACCATATAAATAGGTGCCAGTTGCAATTACCAAAAAACCGAATCCCATTATATCAAGTAGGGCATGGTTAGAACAAACAATTTCTTGATGTAAGCAAACAAGAGTTGTTTGAACAGTTGCTTGAGCAAAACCATCCTATGTTAAAAAAAACTTTTTAAGGAAATTTGACCAAATTTTTATATTGAAGAATAAGATATAAAAAGAAAATAAGAAATATTCTCTTAAATATACATATGATTCTCTTTAATAAAAAAATCATAGATATATTTTCCTCTGATTACATTATGTTAGTGCAACAGAGATAGAAATAGATTTAACTTATATAAAAAATAGGAATCACTATTCCAGTGGTGTGCGGTCTATATGTGCAGAGTGTGGACTACACACCCTGCAAAAATTCTGACAATAATTTTCTGCACCCAATGTATCTTTCTGTAATCACATTTTTTATAATTCAACACATTCAGATATTGTGCCTATTCGCTTGTCTGTATTCCGGCAGTGCGTGCTGCCCTACGTTCTACACCTCGTAGCGCGTAGTAATATCTATGAAAGTGTAATATCTTTGTGACTAACTTTGGTGACGATTTATGATGGTGTTCGAAATAATAGGCTGAAAAACAATTTTGTTGTGTCAGAAAAAGAGTAAACGAATTACAACAGAACAATTTCAGCTAACAGTAGTAGAAAAATTAATAATACTACATCGTAGCCTATCTTAAACACATCGCTATCAACGAACACGAACTTATAGTAAAGTTACTGCAAAAATAGTTTTGAAATTTTAACTTTAAATGTGTCAGAGAGTATAGAAATAAAACTGTAAAACCAAATGACCAGTTTTTATTTTTTTAAAGCAAGATGTGCAGGAAAAATTCTGCACGTTCGTTGCTTTATTATTATTCTCTGCACACCCTGCCTGATAACCTATCGCACGCCACTGCACTATTTATACAGGAACTAACACTTCAAATATTTTACAATAATTCTCTTCTGCTTATTATTCGTACATGCACATACTTGAAAACGGGTTGTGAAAATACAATATTTATAAGGTTTTTGTTTACAAATATTGAGTATAAAAAAAATTTAGATTGCTTTCTTTGTTTCATTCTTTCTTTAGTGCAAAATCTATAAGACTATTATAAGACTAGTAATGCCCTTGCTTGCTCCAATTATCTTATGGGAAGCACGCTGTAAAATAGAGTATAGTTGATTTATAGGTTACTTCATTCTTTCTAATGAAAAATTTGTAATTTTCTTTCCTTATTTTGTGCGGAATTTTTTGTTTCTGTCATTTTCATTAAAGTTATGGGAAGATCGCGTCTAGTTGTCTTTTTCAAATATATTTTCTCTTAAATGAAAGAATTGTTTCATTTTTGTTGGAACAGTGCAAAAATAGAACATGTTCTGCTTGCTCAAATAATTGTTTGTTCGAACCATGCCCTAATATCAAGCAATAGTAAAAGATTTTCTCTGGAAATTTTGTTTGCACCCACTATTTTATTACAATGCAATAACTTAATAAATATGAAAAAAAATTTGTATGAAAATATTTCCCAAATCCTAGGAAAAACCCACAATAAAATTTATTTCTATACTTTCCTCATTAAAACCGAAATTTGTTTAGGTAATAACCCTTCCAAAAATAGAAAGATTTGCCAGAATTGAAAAAAAAGAATTGTTTTATAGCTCTAAAGCTATTAAAACAAATTAAAAAATAACTTGAAAATGTGATCCTTTTTAATACATATTTTCAAATTTGCGAAAATTCAAATAATTCATAATTTAATATATAAATTCATAGAAATTCGAATCCTTTTGAATATTTGAAATTTAGAATTTTAGAAAAAAATGAAATTTTAATTAAACTAATTAATGAACATTTTAAATTCTTATCCAAAAAATAGGTATTATATCGAAGACCATGTACAAAAGAATTCATTATTTCAAAAAAAAAAATTTTTGAAACACAAAAACACAAAAAAAAACACGAGAGCAAACTTCGAAGCAAAAATTTCCGGTTTCCACCAAGCGTGCAACTTCGCGTATAGTTCGCGAAGCTCGTTTTGCTTCCACGCGCAACCTTTTTTCGGTGGGGACGGTGAGGCGAACATTTTCACGTTCAAAATGTACACGGACAGAATTTGCGCGTCCATAAAATGTGCGCTGCTTTTCTGGTGGAAACGTGCAACACGAGAAGAACGCGCCGCAGCCGCGGGCGACGCATTTAGTGGAAACGCACCTTCAAATAGCCATGAGAACTCGCTCGAATTATAACAGTATAAACTGTCATACATTTATTTTGGACATAATTATGACTCGTTGCCAGAATATGAATTATCTCAGAAGTCATAATTTTAATCATGTAGTAACAAATTTGTTAAGAATAAAAATGTGTCACAACGCCAGAATACTTGTAGACCTGTTATTTTGTATTTCGTGCTCTGTTTCTTCAAAATGTAATTATGGAAGGTTAACAATATGAACGATTTTAGGTTTTGGAAAGAATCGTTATATTTTTAGGGGCGTTCATTTCCAGTTTTTCAGAACCATTTATACACAATATTTTCTTATATGATTTCCTGTTAATGATTGCAATTTAGAAAATAATGTTTATAGTTCCCATGAGATTTCCGTAAATTGCATATAAGTTGATTATAAGTTAGTTATATTTTTATTAGGTATAGTCCAAAACAATGTAAAAGCAGACAATCCGCAAGGAAAACAATTTCTCGTCAAGTTTTTTAAAAAACATTCTATGATTAAATTCAATACATTATTTGTTAAGGAATTTCCAAAAAACGTCTAGAGTTAAAATGTACGCAACTAAATAAGACTGAGAAGGTAACATTATACGAAATAAATGGAAGGTTTTCCCTTTTTTTCCATTTTAATAACAGTTCCAGAGAAAGAAATATTTGAATATGCGAAATGAAATATATTAAAAAGTTTCTTAATTTTTAAAAAAGTACCGTATAGTTTATTGTTTTTCGCAATAATCGGCTATGTTATGCATGAAAATGCATACTTTGTATTCTTTGAGAAAAATTATGACACATAAATTTCGATACAGGAATTTTTGGAAGATTTTTATATTTGTAATGGGGAAACAATTCCCTCTCGATTGAGATGAATTTCGTTGTGATCCCGCGATTTTCAATGCAATTCGAAAAATTATTTTATTTAAAAAGAAAGTTTTATATAAGAAGTTGGTTCGATCGGGCTAAAACTTTGTGCAGCTGCCGAACAAAAGTTTAGTTTTTGGTTTTTAATTAAATGTATTTATGGACCGATTTCAATGAAATTTGGTACAGTATACTTTTTAAATGAAAGAACAATTGTTTCCAAAAATCAGTTGAACTCGATTACAATTTCGGGTAGCTGCCTCACAAAATTGGGATTTTTGGATGAAATGAAACGCTTTTCGAAGTTTCCTTCCATACTGTTTTCATAAATTGTAATTAGGATACCTGACAAACTTGTAATCCGATTTTAGTAAAATTTGTCTAATTGGTTGGTTCTACGTAGGCACAAATATCTGCTGTTTCTCGCCAGGATATAAGGAAGGATATGAATCTAGCAAAAGGAATTCGGTTTTGGCGGAGACATATTTTCAAGCAATTTTTATGAAATCCTGCATCAGGAAACTCCATTTTCCAGCTATTTTCTAAAAATACCACACCATATACAAGATTATTGAGCGCTATATATAGGGACGAAAAAGACTGGAGTTGAATCCCCATAATTTTGTAGTTGTTTTTAGATAGATTTTTGGAGAGTAAAATATATTGAGCATACTAGGGTACTCAATAATCTCTCAGCCTCCACAAGAAAAACATTATTTTTGTAAATGAAATATATTTTATTATTCAGTATAATTTCCCTGAACTTTAATACACTTGTTCCAACGATTCTGCAATTTAAGGATTCCATTCCTGAAATGAGTGTCCAATAGGCCTCTAACATACGCCTCTACAGCTGCTATGACCTCTTTTGGCTTCTTGTTTTGATTCAGGATCATGATGGTGGACACAAGTCTCATCCATAGTGATGAATCGACGTACGAAATCCATGTTATCCTTCTTAAAACGGTCCAAATGTTGTTGATAAAGTCTCATTAGAAGTTATTTTTGTTCTATTGTTAGCGAATGCAGCACCCATTATGCACAAAGCTTTATTAAACCTAGAACTTTAGTTAATATGTGATGTACTGATCTATATGAGATACCTATGGTGTCAGCTATCTCATCCATAGTCACTCGTCGATCTTCCAAAACAATATCGTGTATTTTTTGCCTGTTTTCTCTTGTTCACTTTTTGGACGATCTTGAAATGGATCATCTTCAAGGCTTGTACGATCAGATTTAAAAAGGCCAGCCTATTCTTTCAGAGTGGAAAGTAAAGGTGATGGCATCCTTATATACTTCTTACAATTTTGAATAAATTTCTGTAGGTAGTAAACCTCCCAAAACAATGAATTTAATCACTCACGTTCTCTTGTCGAGGCTGAGAAATTATTGAGCCTCCTAGTATGTATGGAAACTTCATTAGTGGTTTTGCACTGTAGCTTGTTTTTTTCTATTAATTCGGGATTAGAAAAACAAACTGAAGTAAAAAAATCTTTCGTGGTCTTAAAGATATTTTGCACAGAGAACGAAATCTAAAATACGCCGCATTCCTAGAGATAGCATTGTCATAAATCACACATACAGTCTTAATTTATACCGCACAATACTAATATAATGTCAGTCTGTTGGTCGTGCCAAATTATAATCGGAGAAGAATCATATTCTTTTATTCTTTTATCTATGCTTTAACTTAGAAATAGTCTAAACAGTTTTTAATGTGTTTTTTTAATGTTTTTGTTTTTCATTTGACATCACACAATAAGCCTTGAAATAATCTAAATAAAGTGGAGGGAACGTTGGCAGTAATTGAAAAGGTGTGTTAATTACAATGATAAGGTCCTAAATCGAACGAAATAAAACTTACCGTATATAAAATTGAATAAATAGTCTTTTTTATATAATGAAAAATAATATGCATGTATTTAATTCTTAAACAACGTGAATGGAAATTTTTTTCATTATATGCACAAAATAAATTAAAAGAGCAATATAACTATAGTATATCTACTCGTACGAGATTCAAGCAAAGATCCTATGGTATAGTAAAGGCCAATCTCCACAAAGCCGACATCCTATTCTGATAAAAGTATAATCATCCTACGAATTTTGTCGCATTCTGCAGTTATAATTTCCCCATCTGATTCTTCATCTGCCAGATGATTCCCCTCAAACGCAGATAAACTTGTTCATCTGATTTATGGCTTTTCATCTGCATTTGCATTCTCTCACAATAATCATACACGATATCGTTGCACACTACCAAATTTTCTTATAGGAAGTTTTTCTATGACGAAATGATTTTTATGGTTTACGCAAGTTAAATTTTTAACTTCTATACGAAGTATATAAAAAATATAAAAATTTGTTTTGCAAATCTCCACGTTTTATAAGATTCTAAATGGTTTGCAATCATTTTTATCCAATACTTGTCTGTCTGTATATCACAACAAATGTTGTGATTAACTAAGGACTACGTTCACTCTGAATTCCCATATTCATATAGCTTTCTTTTAGAAAGGCTTTCGGAAGGTAACGTGATTTGAACATACGTATAGAAGTTTCGTCGTTTTGCACTATAGCTTGTTTCTAGATGTGATAGGAATTTAAGCCTTATGATAAAGTCTGAAACACAATTTGGTACTACATTTTCCTATAAAATGGAAGGGAATGTTCTTAATTTTCCCATAATATTATAAATTGTGTGGGGAGAGACCCTGATGTTTTTATTCGGTCAATCCTAGCGAAAATTGCAAAAGTCCATCTCTTTCTACTTTTCTGATTTTTCTCGTCAGAATAGGATGTCAACTGTGTGGAGATTGGGCTTAATGTGTATTTTATACGATTTTTGATATTAGCAGTACTCTATTAAAATTAACTCAACAAAAATTTCAACTTGTTGGTTTTTTGAGACTTCGCATCATAAAAGGTTTTAATGTATTGCCAAAAATTATATCCTCATAGGACCTTTGGTGTTACTGTAATTTTTGAAACTTCATTTTGTAAGAATATTTGATGCGAAGAAATTAATAAATAAATACAATTTTTGATTACTATGTTTTCATTATGAAATACGTAAATACGAGTTAATAAACAATTATTTTATTTTTTAATGAAAAGTTGAAAAAACAAAAAATATCATTAATTTTATATAAAATGCCGAAATTTCGGAACACTGTTAATGAGTTAGTAAAATATGTTACTTCACGGCTTGTAGTATATAAGAGGTTTTGCGAATTTCTTACACACGTGCACACTTTGAAATTTGGTCTTCTGAATATATTCAGTTATACGCATTGCAATGATTGCAAAGCATTATCAAATTTTGCCTTTGAAATAGTTAGTAATCTTAAAAATATTCAATGAAATTTGTGCAAGAATTCCTAATTTTCAATAGAGGAAGCTATATTTAGTAAGCATTGGATATGTTTTTTTTTTTGAGGCCACATTATGTGCAGTCGAGACGTGTCAACCAATTCAGAGGATTTTTAAAGATATGAGCTATTACAAAAATTTAGGATAATACACTTCATTCCACACAAATTATTGACATTGAGTTCAATTTTACGATTTTCTATGTTATTATACAGTGGTGTTCAATGAAATCCGGACACCTATCATTTTTCGATTTGAAGCGATTTTTTCGAAAGAAGTAGTGATGCTCATTCGGTGAAATAATTTTTTATATTACCTCAGGTAATATTTACTAAAAATATTATATGGTTCAATCAGTATTTTTGGTTTTATTCGAAAATTAAAAAAATTCATAGGAATTCAGATGATTTTTTATAAATATTACGTTTATTAAGATACAAAAAAAAACATGTTATAAATAGATTCAATAAAATTTATCAATTGTATTTTGTACACACTAGTTGGGACCTCCTATTTAAGATTTAGTATGACTGCCATTTGCCTTAATAACCGCTGTGCACCTGTGTTTCGTGGAATTCACCAAATTTCCAGTGACGTCATCATTAATTTCATCCCAAGCACTTTGAATTTGCCGCTTTAAGTCTTGTTGTGTTTGGGGATTACCCTGACGGACTTTTTTCTTCATAATAGCCCAGATGTTTTCGATGGGATTAAGATCTGGGCTGTACGGAGGCCATTCCAAGGTGTGAATACAGTTTTCGTTTAGGTAGTCTATTACCTGAAAATGAAAAAAAACGGAAATTAATAAAATATCACAAAATGTTTAGACTAGATTTTTTAGAGGATTGTCCAATAGTTCTAAAAAAATCAATAAATACCTTTTTTGACGTGTGTGCTGGCGCATTATCTTGCTGAAAGATGAACCTTTCAGTTTCAGCAAACAGCTCCAAAACTGACGCTTTCAAATGACTCTCTAGGACATTTAAATACACATCTGCGGTTACTCTTCCATCTATAAACCCCAGATGACCTAAACCACTTGCACTGAAACATCCCCAGACCATTACTCCTTTAGCTTTGTTGGGAATTTCCTGAATGCAGTTATCACTGAGGCGTTCTCCTGGCTTCCTTGGGACGCGTAGCCGCTCATCCCCGACATGCAGCTTAATTTTGCTTTCGTCAGAGAAGACTACTCTATTCCACATCTCTGGGGTCCAACTGGAATGTTCCTGGGCCCACCGAAGCCGAGTGATCTTTGACGAAATCTTTAAAGATGGCTTTTGGAGCGAGCAACGTGACCTTAGATTTGCCTCAAGTAACCTCCTTCGCACGGTTACCGCAGAAATTTCAGTTCCACTGGCTAAAGCAAGCTCCGATTTCAATTTTGTGGAAGGTTTAAAACGGTCTCGTTTGCAACGAAGGATCAGAAATTGGTCTTCTACTATGGTTGTCTTGCGTTTCCTTCCAGATCCTTTGGAGCGTTCTGTGGTCCCGGTATTTTTAAATTATTTGATTAAATCAGCAACAGAGGGCTTCCCCCGTGATACTCTATCACTAATTTCCCGTACTGACAATCCTTCATGCCATAATGCGATGATAACACTTTTTTCAGCATCACTTAATTTCGACATTTTTTTCATTTATTTAATGTTTATGCTTATAACTTGACTTATCGATTGTTACTAAACTATTTTTTGAAATATACACTTACTACATAAATCAAGTAACTAAATACTGAAAAAAAAATGGGAGGGGATTAAATTTTGACCTGCACCATGCATTTTTTCCAGGAATTCAAAGTGTCCGGATTTCATTGAACACCACTGTATGTTATGTTATTTTGCCGTTATTTTCAATAAAATAGCCTGATCGCTATGGAAATTTCCCGATGATATCATTGCGCTCTCGTTTCAAAGCCCGCTCAGAATTTCATTGGATTCGGATCACAAATTTTGCATACAAAAATATTTTTACAAAGCGTTTTATGAATTAGTCTTGCCACAAGTGAATTTCGTTGAAAATCAGATCTGAGTTCGGCTTTAGTACACAAACTGCGGAAATTTCATCAAAATTAGACACGGAGTTTCGGTTGTACAAATGTAAGTTATATTTAAATGTGACCCAAAAACTAATCAGTTAGGGTCAAATACATAAACTGTATAAATTTCGCCAGTAATCTAGCATCCAGTAGAATACATAAACTGTGAAAGTATCATGAAAATCGGACCTTAGATTTTATTACAAAGCTATCTTGGATGAATTTTGCACTTATTTTCGTCTTTCTAACCCTTCTAGAGAAAAAGTTAGATTTTCGCGCGAATGTAATACTTTACCCTAAAAATGTTCATTTTGTCGGAAAAGTAAAAAAGGAAATGATGCGAAATGTGTATGTGGGTGCAGTATATTAAGCAAGTTCTTATAGTAATTCATTTTTTACATCCATTAAACATCAAAAACATATTCCAAACACATTTAGAATGATATTTTTTAACTGAAACTTCTCATGTCACGGTAGATTAACTTTGCATGTTGGACAATAGGAACAAAAATTGAAATGCGTCAATAAGAGGCTCATTTTCATAAAACTTGCAATGTACATTCTGGATAGACTAACTGAAAAGACAGAATATGTCTCCACTTGGCGGGGGTTGCGGCGGGCGAAAATACAAAGGTTTAATAATTTTGTTATTAATAGGCAGAAATTAAATTTACTTTCATATTCTATGAATGCCGTGCAAACGTGTGAACAGAACGCGCCGAAGCGGCGCGCTGGTGGGAACGTATTGGCGAGCAGAACGTAGTTACGGCGAGTTTTGGTCGCGATTTTGCACGTATGTCGTCCCCATCGAAAATGTCTGTCGCGTACAGTTCGCGGCTAGTTCGCGTACATAAACGTTTAGTGGGGACTGGTGAAGTTTCTACTGCATGCTGAAGCAGTGCGCGTGCCCGTCGATGATTTTCAAAATTTAGAGATAGTAATTTTATTTGAAGGTAGGAATGAAAGTGACCTCAATGGTTTTTAATAAAAAATTTTAAAGAGAAAATTTTTATCATTTATTATGTTATCATGTTTTTAATCTAAGAAAGCAAACATCATGAGATTCCTATTAGCTGTTCACAACAGTCATACCAATCTATCAAATAAATATACACATTGATATTCATTGCGCGCGTATTTTTTAAAAATACAGTCTCATTCCATGAATGAAAGAATATAAGATTGCGCCACGCACATGTCGGCCATTTTGAATTTTTTTTACGACGTCGCACGGGTGATGCTGCCAAAAACTAAATAAATAAATAATAAACGTTTAAAAATGTTTGTGAATTAAAAAAAAGTTTAAATACAAAAATGAGGCTTGTCGTATTTTCTTGCAATAATAACAAGGAAAAAAAAGAAATTTTGGTTTTATTGTTTCCCAAAAGAACAAACATTATTCAAAAAATGCATTTTTGTAAAAGAAGTGACTGTTTTAATACTATAACGTCGACATAAAATTAAAAAAAACTGTTTTTTCGGGCAAGGATGTATTTTCGTATTAAGAAACTAACATGCTTATTCTGGCATTGTGACAGTTTTGCGGTCAGAAATATTTATGACAATAATATTCTGCCTGAAATTATGACTGCTACGAAAATTCGTATTCTGGCGAACGGGTCATAATATGTCCAAAATATGAATTTATACCACTTTAAAACTGGTATAATTTCAGCGAGCTTTCGTGGTTATTTGAGAAATACTCTCGAAAATGTTTGTATGGGTTTGAAATTTTTCTCTTGGTGTAAAATTATTTGTGTGTTGAAAAGAATGGTGGAAATTATTCCATATTTATCAATTGAATCACTCAGAGAACCCATATAAAATTCCGTTGTGATGTAAAATATTGTCGGTCAGAACTTATGATATTTTTTTATGACAGTTGTTAGTTATGAGCGCGCCAGAATACTAAATAGTATTTAAAAAAAAATTATGACAATGACGTCATTTTATGCCAGTCAGAACTTGTTATGACTGCGTTCAGAATAAGGGGGTAAATCTAAATCGAGAAATTATTGAAAATTTAAAATTAAAAAAAACAAAATTTAGAAAAATTGTAACACAATTTTATAATAACAAATGATAATAACCATTAAATTTAAATTAATTTTGGTTCATTTATTTATTTTTTAAAAAAATTTAATAGTAAAAACTTCCGTAAGAACCACTTTTTAGTAAACTATTGTGATTTTTCATACAAAAATCATTTCATACATTACATTCCTTTTTTCCAAAATAGCATGTACTTCTGGATGCGCCCAATTTATGTATATGTCCATATATATATATATATTTTATTAATAGATTTGTTTTTATTGAAATGCATAAAACCTTTTTAAGTATTGCTTTCATAATTGCCCATATTTCCAAATGTTTTAATGTTCTTATTTTTTAGAAACCTTTTTTATGGTGGATTTTTCAGGTAAACATTATGTACATAATATTGTATATTATTTGCATTGAGCATTTTGTTTTATGTAAATATTGTCCATATATTTCTTGGTAAGGAGTTTTTAATATATCTTACTTGTATAATTGGGTCTCTCTTTTTTTTAAGTTTTTGGAAGTGAAATTTACATTTGGCGCTAATAACCCTTAAAATCTTTTTTGAAAAAATGCAAAAAAAACCCTTTTTACTTCTCTCTTAAGTTTTTTAACTATATTTTAATTTGTACTACAACCACTGTTGACCAAATATCCAATAATTACTGTTGCAGTGGACTGTATAAAATACTGATGAAAAAACTCTATGTTTCAGTAAAATATCTATTTATTTAATTTTCTTTACAATTTAAGAATAAACCCATTTGTGTGAAGAAATATTGAGAACTCTAATTTTATATATTTTGTTTTTTTTACAATCATAAAACAGACTACTTAATTATAATTTTTAATCTATACATTATTTTCAACAAGTATTTTGATATACAATTTTAGAGTGTTCCGATTTCAATAGTTTTAAATTTGTTCATTCAACAACCTCTATATTTTAACATGAGTGCACTGCTTTCTTTTTAAAACCATGTTTTGACCCAACGTGATCGCTTTTTGGTGGTGGTTTTCACATAAACAGCTGTTGCTAACAAAATATCGTCTTCAGAAGTATTTTCACGAAAAAAATAGATTTAACTTATTACACCTTTTTTCTTAAAGAACCAACTCCTACAACACCACAGTAAATACTGTACAAGCCTGATGGAAAGTTTGATCGTGTCTACGCAAAAATTACTAACAAACTTTTCTTCAAATTTATTTTGGTATATAAAACCGTACGCACAATTCAGACCCGTAACTGGCAATTTACGGGCTCCCAAGAAAATTTGAAGAATACTTCGATATGTTTGAAAATTTATGAAATATAAAAATATATGATACGAGCCCCTTTGTGTCCATCCTAATATTCAGTTCTGGTTACGGGCCTGGAATGATTTGATGGTACACATCGCCTTGAACAGTTTTATAATATGATAAGCAGATACAAACCGCGACTTAGCAGACGAAAATTTGTATGCGGGCGTTTGCCCAACTTAGAACAACCGTTCTTGTGACACTTGAATATAGCTGGCGTAGTGGCGCGATTGTCAATCTTCGCTACTATTGTTTTAGAATTTTTTTTACTTCTCAAATTAAATTGTTAAGGGCCGATTTCACAGTGGCGGCTTAAGCCTAAGGAAATTCTATGCTTAAACTTAGCTTTTTTATTTTTACATTTCACAGTGCATGCTTAAATGATTTTGACAAGTGGGCGCTATTGTAAATATTTCTTCGGAACTTGCAATCGTGAATGATTTGTTATACATTTTAAATGTCAATATTTTTTTGACAGTAAAAATTTTGAATTTAAATAAAATAAATTTCAATTAAATTAAAATAATAAATTAAAAATTTAAAATCAATAAAATGGAAGGAAGAAATAAAAGGAGTGCGAATTTCTCGACCGAAGAAATAACACTTCTTTTACATTTAGCTAAACAAAACAAAATATATAATAGAATATAAGAGAACAGATAGACCGACAATGGAAGATAAGTTAAAAAATTGGAAGGAGATTGAAAGTGAGTTTAATACCTAAAGGGGGGAATAAAAGTCCGTGTCATCCCAAATAATAAAATAGTTTGGTCATAACTCTTTACTTATTTCGCTCGTCTCAATAAATGCTAAATGTAAATTTTCATCACTCATATTTTCTTCGTCAGATGACATTTTTATAAACAATGAATAATTTGTGCCTATTACGATTATTTTATTTTTGATTATATAATTCAAGTGAACTCAGGAAATTTTTTCGGCAAATGAAAATAAAATTATTTCGTTTTAGACTTTAATGCATTCGCTGTCAAATTAAAAAAATTGAGCTTAAGCTCTCGATATTGCTAGCTTAAGCTCTACTTAAGCTCTGATTAATCCGCACGTAGCTTAAGTATTGCTTAAGCGACAAACTAGGGTTAAGCAACCACTGTGAAATCGGCCCTAAGAGTTACACTTATTTAGAAAAATACCATTCATATGTATAGTGTGGCAGTGAACCTTCGATGATAGGATGTAAATGAAACAGGTAGAACTAAGATCGTATAAACAAAATTTAATTACGATGCAAGGAATCCCATGCATAAACTATACTGCCATAAAAAAGTCCTAAGCACCAAAAATGAATTTTTGAGATAATGACCTTAGTTGATTCCGACCGATATGTTGATCTTCATACTAACAAAAAAAACCCATGTTTGTGACTCAGTTATTCGCAAACCATACATTCAGACACATTTGCGATACTTTTATCATTTCACTGCACATAAACTCTTCTATCATATATACCGAAGATTTTTTTATTACTATCGCTGGATGTTAAGGTGTGTCCAGACCAAGCAAGCGAGTAGGAACAAGCTGTTACGCTTACGAGCTTTCGCTAGGATTCGCCGATGTTTGCAAACACATACCAGCGGTTGTTCCAAACCAGACAATCTGTTAACGTTCGCCATTGATCCAAATGCCCGTCATGATGTCAGATGACAAAATAGTTGCATGTTCTTCTTTTATTATAATTTATAAATTATTAAGACTTAACACATTGTTGACCGCCAATTTTACGCTGAAACTATCTCATGTCACCGGCTATTATTTCGTAATTCAATGTGGAACTGAAACAATATAAATAACCTTCAATAAACTTTATTTATACATAATGAATTGAAATGAAATTTTGTACATGTCTTTTAGATAACTTTTAATATTTTTTTTTAGTATGAAATGCTGTATAGCAATCACCTACGTGTAATGGTACACAGCAGGTTTTGCAAATATATTTTGTTTCGCTGCGCTTTCCTTTTGAAGAGCATACTGTACACGTTCTAGTTGGATTTATTTTTACACAGGTAACTATTTTTTCTAAAGCGTGGTCTTTTAGTTGTCCTGACAGCCTGAAAGATGGATCATTGTACGGAGCCCTTTTAGAAGTACGAGAAGAAGTGCCAGGTATAAAGCTGTATTCATTTGAATCTACAGTTATCCATTCCCTAGCTACTTCTAATAGAAATTTTTTGAATCTAAGTTTATTTTGGAAGTTAGAGTTACAGTAAAGCTTTTGCAGTATTCTATACTGCCCTGGGTTTCATAAATTGAAATTGCTAATGCAAGTGCAGGCACGAGTTAGCTCGTGATCGGTCAACAACGTTTGGGTATGAAAACACGAGTTAACTCCTGACCGGTCAACAACGTTTGGGCATGAAAACACGAGTTAACTCCTGACCGGTCAACAAGGTGTTAAGAGAAAAAGACAGGAAAGGAGATGGTAGGAAACAACGTTTTTCAAAAATCGAGAATTTAATTAACTAAAAAATTTAAATAAAATTGATTCCACAGAGAAGGTCGATTTCTATAGTTATTAACCATTTTTAAGAAAGCATCATTTGCTCACTCCATATATATATTTTTCTTCAACTTTATCACTCGAATATTTATATTTAACAAATAATGGCTTTAATTATTAAAAATTATTACAAGGAAAGAAATGAAAATCTTCAGTGTCTATCACGTATACGTGACCAAATCTCAGTGCGAACTATAAACTTAAGGAACTCCTGCCAAAATTGAAAAACAAGAACAAGCGAATCCGTTCATACTTCCATTTGTCATGGATCATTAGTAAACGCTAGCGAACATTTTTTTGCTAGCTCGTGAAGGCGACCACACCAACTGGGCATTCGCAGAGAGCGTTTTGTGTCCTTGCTCACTCGCTTGATGTGGTCAAGCCTTTATATGTGGCCACCACTTTCAATAATTTATTTACAAGCGTCAAACATATGTCGTGAATCTACCACAATTGCGAATGGTTTAAAATTTAAATGAATATTCCGCGTGAACTTATAAATATTAGGGGTATTCATGAAAGCGCGTAAATCCCTCGTAAATCGTGTAAACTGCATAATTTTCCCACCTCTTAACTGAACTGTCAAAATTCCTATGGAAACTCGAATACACGAACCTGGGAAATTTCCGCGACAATTTTGGTGCGTAAATAACCTGGTGAACTTACACATATGTTACTTTTGCAATTACTATAGGAGGAAAAAAGAATTTTCTTGGACAACTAAAGAAATACTACTAATTTTTTGTTAAAAATATCGGAGTTAAGTCGAAACTAACCAAATTTAAGAATTAAATTGACAAAATTATATTTATGAGACAAGATTTACACAGTTTATATACGAACCCTTTAAGGTGCGTTCATGCAACACTCCTCGGAAAAATATACATTTACGCAATCGATAAATTTCCCACGTTTCATGAATACCCTTATTGTATTTCCAACTAAATATAATAGGTACCATGAGATTTTAAAATATGCGTGCGAAATTTTGTCAAAGCCAAACAGTGTCTTATTATTTGTATGTGTCTTATCTTAACCGATGTTAGATTATTATAACATAAACAGAAATATTGCCAAAGGATATAAATCTTCAGCTCTAAAGACACAGCTTGATATTCGATTTTGGAACAAGAAAGAAAGTCTACTCTACTCTATGGGAAAACATTTACCATGAAATCCGATATCCAAAAAACATGTTTAATACTATATTTCTTTTTATATTTTAAACATATGGAATTTTATTGCTGTAAACTTCCGACATTTTAAGCCATATTCAGAATTCAAATGGTTTACAGGCCCTTAACGATTATTACTGTTCTCAAAATACTACTCTATTGTTCTTTAGATTATCGACCACAACAATAAAAGTGTCGAGATTCAAAAACCATTTTCTTTAAGACAACAAGTTCAATTTTGAAGAAATTTTAAACCATCATATTTAAGGATATGGTTTTCGATTTCAGATATTTTACTTATCTTTTTAGATCGGTAGAGACCTGAGGAAAGTCATAAACTGAAACTGCGCAATGTAGCATTTGTTTTTTCCTTGATTTTGTTCCTCGAAGGAAGAATAAAGAGATTTCATACCACAATTTTCGAATTTGGTAATTAAATTTTTTTGTTTATGTTATACCCTAGTCAGATCTCTGATTTTAATTGCAAAAATTATTTTTTAATGCTATTTCTGGATGACCCATGACACATCTTCTTTTTTTCATAATGATCATTATTCTTGTCATTTCAAAATTTTCAAAATTTTCATGAGTTTTTTAATTGTTATTACAAAATGTTTATTAATTATTATTCAATGAAGTTAATATTTTTTTATTATTTTAACAAAATTTAAAGAAATTTTTGGAAAAAAAATAATTTTCTCTCGTTTTAAATTTATGTGAAAGAAGGAAATATGTCAAAATCTATTTAAATTTTTCAAATGTTTAAATGTAGATGGCCCTGTAAACAGTGTGAAGCAAAATTTGGGACCCTTTCACAATTTCATTTAATAATTAATGATGCTTGAAATAGATACTTAAAATTGATCATTATTACGTAAATAAAGGTCATTATCGAGTTTTAATGACCGATTGGGCAATAATGAGCATTAAAATCGGAGATCTGTCTATGATATTATGCTCTAGACATATATCCGATTTTAATTACAATAATTATTATTTAATGATACTTCTGGATGACCCATGACACATCTTCTTTTTTCACAATGATCATTATTATTGTCATTCCAAAATTTCCATAAATTATTTAATTTTCATTACACAATGTATTAAATATTATTCAATGAAGTTAATTTTTTTTATTGTTTTTAACAAAATTTCAAAAAATATTTGGAATAAAAAGAATTTTCCCTTGTTTTAAGGTTATGTGAAAAAAGACATGTCAAAAGCAGCTGAGATTTTTAAAATGTTCAAATGTAGATGGCCCTGTAAACACTGTGAGGAAAACATTTAGGACCTCTTGACAATTTCATTTGATAATTAAAAAAATAATGATGCTTGAAATAGATACTTAAAATTGATCAATATTAAAGGTAAAGGTCATTAACGAGTTTTAATGACCGATTGGGCAATAGTGATAATTAAAATCGGAGATCTGTCTAGTATATTAGGCTCATAGGCCGCCCACAATGCGTTCTGGATATCGTCATATTGCAAAAAAGCGAAATTTCTTTTTTTCTTCGCCGAAATCTGTCTTTGGCTCCAACATAACAAATCTTTCTATATATAACACAGTCGTGTTAGTTACACCATTTATAACTCAAGAACGGCTGGACCGATTTTTATGATCTTTGGTTTTTTTGGATTTGTCTCCGCCCCGAATAGCAGAATAACTATTGTTTGTCTTTATTGAAAACATAAAAAATTATTAAAAAAGTATAAGTTCTTTTGAACATAAATTTGACTTAACGATTTAACTACATCATTTTCGTTGATTCTTCTAAATTTTTCACAATATTCGGGTGATACCGTTTTGAGAAGATCCGGATGATTTGCACAAAATTTTCTTAATTCGAAGTGCCCCAAACCTAAAAGTGAATTAAGCTCTGCCTTTGATTTGTTGAGTTTTTCGATTGTCTCAGCACCGGTCATACAATCATCGACGTGAAAATCTCTGATCAGAATATTTGCTGCTGTTGAAAAGGTCGCCATGTGGTCAATTGCTAATTGTTTTAGACACCTTATAGCCATATAAGGTGCAGATGTACCATATGTCACAGTGTTCAATTGATAAACTTGAAGCTCTTCCGTGTTGTTGTAACGCCAAAGGATTAATTGATAATGACGATCAGATGGATCAATTAATATTTGTCTATACATTTTGCTTATATCAGCTATAAAAACATACCGATGCAGTCTGAATCTTATAAGTATTGAGAACAAATCAGACTGGATCTTTGGTCCAACCATGAGAACATTATTCAAGGATAGTCCCGAATTTGTTTTGGCCGAAGCATTAAATACTACACGCAGTTTGGTAGTGGAACTGTCAGGCTTGTGAACGCAGTGATGTGGTACGAAATAATGACATCGCGGTATTTTATTGAATGTGATTGCTTCCATATGACCCATCAACTCGTATTCCCTCATAAAGTCAACATACGAATTTTTCAAGTTTTCATTACGTTGAAGTCGTTTTTCCAAACTGAAATATCGTTTTTTTTGTTGTTTCATGTGATTCTCCTAGTAATTTGTATTCTTGACGGAATGGTAATTTCAATATGAATTCACCGGAAGATGAACGTTTAAATGTAGTCATAAAGTGCGATTCGCAAAGATCTTCTTCTTCGGTAAAAGTTTTCACAGGGGCATCGTGGCGTTCAATTTCCCAAAAGTTTTGAAGTTGCTTCTCTACTGACGAAAGTGATGGTCTGGTTACTATGTTGCACTGATAATTGTTCGATGCATTTGACATTGTTTTTCCCATAATGATCCAACCAAGCTGCGTATTTTGAAGGGTTGGTAAGCTATTAGAGAGGTTAAGCTGACCATTCATGATGAGTTGGCAATAAACTTCTGCACCGAGCAGAATATCTATCTTCTGAGGATTAAAAAACGTTGGGTCGGCCAACTCAATTCCTTGAGGAATATTCCAACAATTGGTGTCGATATAATAATTTGGCTGTTGTTCGCTAATTTTTGGTAATATATATGCTTCGATATCTGTTGAGTACGATGTTCTGCGTGAATGTAAATTAATAACTGTTTTGTACTGTGCAGTGACTTCGGCCGTTCCCACTCCACTGATTGGAATGTGTGTTCCAATGCGTTTCAATCCCAATTGTTGAGCCAGATGTTCAGTGATGATGTGCAACTGAGACCCAGAACCGAGCAAGGCTCTGCATATGACTGGTTCTCCGTATTTGTTCATAATATTAACTAAAGCTGTGGCTAATAAAATTGTTGAACATCTGTTGACCAATGTAGGTGATGATGCAATTTTAGATACATGGTGAGCCAATGCAATGCAATTGCCATCTGGAGCTGGCACGGTTTCTTCTACATTTGTTGAAGATGCGTTCACATCTTCATAAGTTGAATCATAATTTCGATGCAATAATGTATGATGTTTTTTACTACAAATGTGACAAAGTCCTGAAGCACAAGACCGTACTGAATGAGTATTTTTCAGACAATTAATGCATAACTGTAATTGCTTTGCTGTTGTATATCGTTCTTGAGGTGAAAGTTGTAAGAATTTCGTACACTTTAAAATAATGTGATTTGTATCAGAACACACATAACACATTCTGCGTCTTTCCCGGGCCAGTGAAACATTCAAAACACCGGATCGGGTTGGCCTTGCCTTTACTTGATTGATGATGTCTTGGGTGTGTCGACACAATTTTTTGCTTCTAGATTACTACACTTACGTTCTAAAAATTTCATGAGTTCATCTAACGTTGCTAATCTGTCAGTATTCATCTTCCCACTTATCTATAGTTTGTCAATCAAGTTTCATTACGATCAATGTGTAATTAGATCATCCCACTGGGCTACTGGTCGCTTTAACGATGTTAATGCTCTTAAATGAATTTTAAAAGTATCAATTAAATCTCTAAGAGCAGGTGCTGATAATTTGCTGATTGGGTTCATATTAAATAGTTGTTTGATATGTTCTTGCGCGATAATTCTTTTGTTGTCATATCGTTCAACAAGAAGTTTTAAAGCAACTGTATAATTTTCAGACGTAACCTCAATTGCTTGAATGAGACGTAATGCGTTTCCAGAAACCGATGATAATAAGTAATGAAAACGAGTGATGTCATTTAAATCTTGATTATTATGCACTAGTGTGACAAAAGTTTCATAAAAACTTAACCAATTGCTGTAATCGCCAGTAAAATTTGGTAATGTTATTTTTGGTAATTTTAGTGCCGTTGTAGATTGCGTCCTTGATTCAGACTTGGGAGTGAGTTCTGTAACCTAACTTCTCTTTTCATTTAAAACAGCAACTAACATTGGACGCAAAATGAAATACAGCTCCTCAAATTCTTTTCTTGTATCATTTTGAGTCTCCTGTGGGTCTAATTCTTCAAGAGCACTCTGAACTTCATCAAATTGAACAAAATATTTTTCCACCATCTCGAGACGCATTTCAAGTTCTGGAATTGAAATCTCTTGAAGTTTATTCATTGCAAACGCTTGCATGCGTAATTGTTGTTGTGTTAAGGTCACTCGTTTTACCTTAAGCTTATCAATTCTTGTAGCCATTGTTGCTTATTTGAAAAATAAAAGAAAAATTGTATGAAATCAAATTATTTTATATTTAATACACAATTTCTCTATAGTCCTTTTGTTTTCAGCAGCCTTTCAAATTATATTCAATTGAACTCGATGGAATCACGTCGGGGTCACCAAATTATGTTTATCTTTATTGAAAACATAAAAAATTATTAAAAAAGTATAAGTTCTTTTGAACATAAATTTGACGTGTTTTGACAAAGCTTTATTTTTCTGTATTAAAAATATTTGAAGTACAATTTTTATCGACTGAAAAAGGCAAAGCCAAGTCGATCATTCCAATTTCAAATTATTATAAAAACTTGTTCATATTGAAAATTATTAAATTATTTGGTGCTGCCAAATAAATGAAATTGGAATGGTTGACTGAACAACTATTAAAACATCGGAAAAATTCACGAAAAAAAAAGTTGATGAAGAAAATTCATTTTCTCATACATTTTGTATGGAACGGCTTTTTTGATGATATCTCGAGAACGGATTGACTGATTTCAATAAGTTCGTATGCAAACACAGAAAAAACACTTTTTTTTACAAAATTCGATTTTATTCTTCAATATAGTTGTCTTCGAGGGCGATACGCTGATTCCAGCGATTTTCTAACATTTTGATACCGGTTTTGTAGTACGATTTTGGTTTAGCCTCAAAATAGGCCCTTGTTTCGGCGATTACTTCTTCATCGGTACTAAATTTGTTTCCAGCGAGCATTCTCTTGAAGTCTGCAAACAAGAAATAGTCACTGGGGGCCAAATCTGGAGAATACGGTGAATGGGGAAGCAATTCGTAGCCCAATTTATGCAATTTTGCCATCGTTTTTATCGACTTGTGACACGGTGCATTGTCTTGGTGAAAAATGAATTTTTCTTCTTTAAACCAGGTCTTTTCTCACGAATTTTTACATCCAATTAGTCCAAAAGGTTTCAATAATAATCTGAGTTTATTGTTTTATCAGTTTGGAGGTAATCCACCAACAAAATTCCTTTTGCATCCCAACAAACTGATGCCATAACCTTCTTCACTGATCTTTGGGCCTTAACTCGTTTTGGAGCCGAATTATGGGTTTTTTGAGTTTGCTTTCAACTCAGGATCATAGTGATAGACCGAGGTCTCATCCATAGTGATGAATCCGCGCACAAAATCCACTTTATCCTTTCGAAAATGCTTCAAATGTTGTTGAGAAAGTCGCATTTTCATGTGTTTTGTTCCGTTTTTCGGAAAAGCGGCACCCATTTTGCACAGAGCTTCCGCATACCCAAACATTCATGAACGATATGTCCAACACGTTCCTTTGATATCTTTAGAGTGTCAGCTATCTCGATCAACTTCACTTTACGGTCATCCAAAATAATTTTGTGGTTTTTTTGATGTTTTCGTCCGTAACAGCCTCTTTTGGACGTCCACTGCGTTCATCGTCTTCGGTGCTCATATGTCCTGTACAGAACTTAACAAACCATTTCTCAACGGTTGATTTTGCTGGCGCAGAGTCCGGATAATAATTATTAAGCCAAGTTTTTGTTTCAACGGTATTTTCTTTGGCCATAAAGCAATGTTTAATCAATCCACGAAATTCTTTTTATCTATTTTTTTTTTCAATAACAAAAGTTACGTGACGTTCAAAGCAATAACTTGAGAACCAACGGTCAAATTTTGACACGTATCATTAAAAAGATAGCTGATTCGAGATATCGTATCGATTTATTTTTAGTGTCGCCGTCTATGTGAGAGCATACGAACTTATTGACCCACGTGTTATAAATCACACATTTTTTAGTTTACAACGCACTTCCTATAAGATAATTGTAGCAAGGGATAGCATAAATAGTCCTATGAATTTTGGACCAAAGAAAGAATGAAACAAACAATGCAATCGGAGTTTTTTTAAATCAATTTGTGTAAACAAAACCTACGCGTTTTCTTATACTTTTAGGCGCCAATATGATTTTCCCAACATTTTTCAACAATTGATGCATGTATAACAAACATTTTTCAAAAGCACGTGTGTTTGCGTCAGTAGAAGAAATTTTTTTATTACGTGTATTTCAGACACATTACATAAGTTTTGTAATTGCTTATTAAAGCTAAGTTCATATTTATGTTGCACTAATGTGATGAAATCTAAGAAAATGATAGATAGCTAAAAATATGACGGCTTGAATTTATATGTTTTTACTGTGAAAAACTGCACATCCATTGTATTTAAAAATAGGGGCGGAAGCAAAATTGGCATATTAATACACAAAAAGAAAAAAAAGGGAAATCACTCATCAGTTTTCATTGCCATTGAGCTAGCTGTACAGACGTGCGCCGCGATTTATCAACATTTTTTTCAAATTTTCACCAATTTTCATTCAATTTTCGACGGTTATTACATTTGAGTTCGATTCAATTAATTCTCTTCAAACGATTTTTACTGAAATTCATCAGCGAAAATTTATTTTAAAGAGGTGGGTTCAGTTTTATGAAGTGCACATTGTGAAAGGTTATGTCGTTTGTCATTGGGTGCGCATCGACAATCAATCGGTAATTTGGACTGTGCGTTTGATTTTCCAAGCGGATTTGTTCGTAAGTCTGTGGAATTCTACTTCCGATCGTGATTTTTAAACGGTAAGTTGCCTTTGAAGATATTCACTTTGTGAGGTTATCACATTTATAATTGTGGGCGCATCGATAATTGTTTCATTATGTAATGCTGCGAGTCAGGAAATCTAACCTTTTACAAGGAAGCCGTAATCCAATTAGACTGCGGAATATTACGAATCAATCCACTGCAGATGAACAAGAAATCACACAAGAAGAGCGCCGCATTAGTATGGCCGACTTCCTGCCACACAAATACAAGAAAAAAGAGAGGCAGTACGTCAAGCGGCTCAATTTCCAATGAGAAATCATCGAGCTTATCGCACAGATCAATAACGTGATAATCTTCGACTCAAAAGAAAGGTGAGGAAGTTCTCATTCCGAGAATTCCGATGATCCCAACCGATACGCCATTCGAGATTAAACGAATTCAATTTCCGATCAACAAATTACAAGGCCAATCCTTGAGTGTTTGTGGCCTGAATCTAGAAAATTAATATTTCTCTCACGGTCAAGTTTACAGAAGTCTAACTATGATAAAGTGTGGAAAGCGAGCGAAGTAGCCAGAAAAAGCACGTGGCAATAAGTGAGAAAGAATAGGCAAGAGTACATACAGTTTTCATAGGCAAAATCCATCAGGAAGAGAGAGAATGAAACGTTCTTAAAAAAACGCATGGAATTTATTAAATTACCCTTGGAATCTTAAGTATGGGACCAAATCTTATAAATTTCCCACACATACCAAAATTAAAAATTATCGCCAAATTTTTTTTGTGGTGTGTGTGCATTTGTGTATAAATTTCTGCCTGTTTCGTTTACATTTCAAATTACCCGAAAGCGAGAAATAGGATGTTTTTTAAAATAATGTTTCTCTTTCACCCATACGTAAAATTTTTAGTTCTATCTATGTCAGCAGTGGATAGAATATTGTTGGAAAATGAACAGGCAAATTTTGAAAAACGGCGGTACGGTAAGGATAGGAAGTTTCCCGGCTTTATTATTAGTTACACTTTGATTTTACGTAGCATGTTCACGTGTCGGCAAACCATCAACTTTGGTCGTTCTCGCACCTGATAACAAACCGAAAAATGTCGTATACCACAAGGTGCTTCAATGAAAGGAATCGACACGGGTGCAATCCATCCAGCAAATAGTTAACAGAAAGTAGTGCAACAATGCTACGTGAATCATTTCGATTCGCTTCAATACAGCAAATGCCTTGCTGCCACGTGAATTACATTCATTTCAATGTAATTAAATACATTTCATTTCAATTTTTGTACATTTATTGAATTTAATTCATTTTGAGTACTCATTTTTTATCTTTAAAAAAACTGAATTTAATTCAGCTAATAAGTTAACACAACATTTATTGATTCTGAGGCGGTACGAAGTTCGCCGGGTCAGCTAGTATAGTATATAAATGAATATTCAGTATACGTATATTTTCCTTATTTGATTACATTCTTAAGGTTTAAATAATTCATTTTCTTTTAAAATAAATTTCTTGCCTACGGCTAGCTTCATCTCATGAAGGAAATAACTTTGTAAAGGAAAATTAATCGTAATACCATGTTTCCATCTCTCTGAAATCTCGCGATTTTGATAAAGAGATTTCAAAGTGTTTCCATCTGGCTGCGAGATTTCATTTGAGGTTTACAATTCTGAGAATTAGAAAAAAAAAATTTAGAATGGAAAGATCCCAAAAAATAATTCTTTTAGAGCATCAGCTGCTCATATTGAAAAAATTTATATTTTTGTGTAAAACTAGGCGAAATTCATGTTTGTTAAATATTACAAAAAAAAGTGAGCACATCATTTGAATACAAAAGGCAAATTCAAACACAGAAATTTTTCGAGATTTTGAATGAGATTTCAACAAAATCTCAATGAAATCTCAAGATGTTGAAATCCTCTATTTGTATGGGAAACCCAGATTTGTACGTTGATTTGGTGAAATCTCGAAAAATCGCAAGATTTGAGAGAGATGGAAACATAACATAGTATAAGATTTTTTATCTGAAATCTATTTATTAAACTATTTTTTTTAAGAAATAATCTTTAAAATAGGTTAATTTTCCTTTGCAAAATTATCTCCTTCATTATAATGATGAAGCTATAACCGACGCCTAACGATATTGATCCTAATACCAACTCTGAAGCTCTTCTTGGAGAACTACACGAAAAACGAATGTAAATTCATAATTTCAAATTCATGAGAGTGTCACAGTTAAATGCAACCAAGTCAAAAAACGATGATAAGGTATTAACAATGTACATTATACAAATTTTTGGAAAATCTAATACTAATTCATTGATTGAACTGCCGCATAGCAACGTGCTAGAATGTCGTAAATGCAAGCGTTTGGGACATTCTGCCAGTAACTGCGGTATTGCAAAAATGCGATGAAAATCACAGTTCCGGGGTAAGCAAAATTCTTGCATAGTAATGCAAAAAAAATTATTTGAGTAAATTATCAAAGTAATGGGCACCGTACAGAGGATGCCCCAAATATGAGTCGATGATGAGTTATATGACGATCATTGTAATGAAGGAAATAATTTTACAATGGAAAATTAACCTATTACAAAGATTATTTCTTTAAAAAGAAATAATGCAAAACATAGGAAATAGTTTAGTAAATCGATTTTAAATACAAAATCTTAGGTATATCACGTAATTTGTTTTTTATGATTATTTTTATAATTTGAATGACGAAACATGTTTTAATCGATCAGCTGTTTTGTGGACTGCGTTTCAATTTCATTTCATTCCACTGGAGAACTACCAAGTTGATTCCTTCATCAGGAATTTTTCGTCGATATTTTAACCTCAAACTTCAGCGTCCCAATAAGAAAATAATAATATATAAAAAAAATGGATAAAATTTGTGACTCATCGGTAAAAAAAGGAAAATTGGATTCGATGAAAAAAACCATTACACGACTTAGCTATGAACGAAAATCTGACTAAAGTTTCTCTGACATTCGTAAAAGAGGTATAACCACCTTTCATTGGAAATCAAAGAAAAACATTCGGTTTTCACTAGTTCCACAATTTCCTTTATTATAATGATCGTCGTATAACTTAGGCCGAGTCAGAATTTTCTTCAGAAAAAAAGCAATCGGGGGAACAGTTGAAAATTTATTCATTTTTTCGGTTTTGGAGTTAAACTAAGCTGTCAGAAATTTTAACTGCAACGAATGTTTAAAATTTGCAGATTTCCTTTTTTTTAGGTTAAGTAGGTCCGAAAATTTTTCTCTGAAAGAAATTCTGCCAGGGAACGATTGGTAATGAAATGAAACAAATTTATAATCAAATTTATAATTTAATTCTTGTTCAGGGAAATATATTTTTAATATAATTTTTGAAGAGGATATTATATAAAATCAAATCGTGTTAACAAAAATATCAACATTATATAATTGCTGATATTTTGTAATCATTTTTGCATATGATGTACAAAAAAAGGAAATGAAAAAAAAATGTTTTTTTTTTTCTGAAGATAATTCTGATTTAGTATGTCTTAACCCTAAGGCTTTTTCAAAGGCAATTTTGTCTAATATTTTATTTTCCAACATGAATTCTATTTTCATTTTTTTTTTCTAGTTCTGCATCTACAAACTTTATTTTTTTTATTTTGCAGAAAATTTATATTCTACTAATGACTCATCGTTACCCCACAATCTATTAGAGAAAAAAAATTTTAAATTCGGTCCATTCTATCGTTTTCATAAAATTCATTCATCCAATAAATTGAAATTCCTTTTCTTATATATAGGGTTTGAGGTATCTTTTTAAATTTGCCGCCATTTTTTTTACAGGTACCAGACTACACCGATGTTTTTTCCAGGTATGAAGTAAGTAATTCCGGTTATTAAAAATGGATCGCTACACGAGTGAACAACGTGTTTTCATTATTAAAACTTATTTTAAATATGGTGACAGTTATTCAGAACTTGGAAGAAAATGCTCCGGCAAACCGTGGTATTAAACTTATCCTTGATAAATTTGAAAAATGTGGTTCAGTTCAAGATCAGAGAAGCAGAATTTATCATCGTAGTGGTCGTTCAAGTGCTGTTAGCACAAGTGTTGCTGAAGAGCCAAGGACATCAATTCGTTTTCGTTCACAGCAATTAAACTTTAAAAAAAGTTATTCAAAATTTTTGTAAAAAATTGACAGTCTACCGAGCTAGCAGAGAGGTCACTTGAACGACATTCTTTTTTATTATTAACCGGAACCCATGTATTTTAAGTTACAATAAAAATAAATAAAGATTTCACACACTTTATGCCTTTTGTTTAAAATTTAAAAGGATACATAAAATTTGAACACTCTATACTAGTATATGTTATGTAACTATAGCCAGAACCGTTGTTACTATATGGAAATCTAGCGGTTAATTTCGGGGTATAATATTCGAAGGGGATTTAAATTATATGCTAGGATGGAAAAAAGAAAAGAAAATTAAGCGGTTAAAATAGACTTTTGGTTAAACTTAATTAGTGCTGATGCTAGGCAGAAATATTACAAGTTAGAAATGCCAGCAAGGATGGGAAAACATTAAAGCAGGTGTTAAAACGATTTGTCAATTACTGCAATCCAAAAAATATTGCAATTTATGAACGTATGAAGTTTTATTGCAGAACACAAAAAAGTACAGAAAATATTCAGGGTTTTGTAACAGATTTCAGGTATTTAGCTGAAGGATGTGAATTTGGGGCTGAAAACGTAAATTCCATATGGGATTTCATCATATTAGGCCCAAATGACAAAAAAACGAGTGACAAATTAATGTCACAGACGGATTTACCTCGGGAGTTTCCCATCAGTAAGTATCGTAAGATGGAGTTGGTTAGAATACGGTTAGCGGTTGAGAAGACTTGAAAGTTCGCTACCATAGTTTCGAGTAGACCTACGAAATTGAAATCTGCAATAGTTCAAAGAAGCCCCAACATTTTAAATAAAAATAAATTTCCCATAAATTCCAATTCAATAATTTAAATAATTATTTTTTATTTTTGAAATTTTTTTTGAACTTTTTATATAGAGGTCGTACACCTTTGAAATGTTTGGCAAAGTTGTGGAGATTTTTATGGGGACTATTTTCATCGAAAACCCAATAGTTCTATCTCCCACCACTTCCGTTTTTTTTCATTTAAATTAATATAAAATCCAGCTCACAAATACAACAGGAACCAATTAATAAGTAACATAATTCAATAAAACACAAAATGATTTAATTTATTGGTAATCGGTTTTATTCAGAGATTTTCTTAATTTTTCTTTCTTAAATTTAAACAAAAAGATTCGATTTATACCAATGTAAATAGAGATAACTTTTTAGTTTCTAAAAATTGTATGCATTATTTTTTATTCCAATATCACATTATTGAAATAGATTCTAAAATTAAGGAAAAATACCTTAGATATATGAGTAAGCTAAATTTTAGGATTAGAAAATTGAATAAAAAATTATTAACTGAGGAGGGAAAAACTAAAATAATATTATTAAAAAATAAGATCGATAATGTAAAAATTAAATCGTTTTGTGTTTTATATAACTTTTACTTTTTTTCGTAAATGTATTTTTTTTAGTACATTTCCATAGTAAAATTGTACATCCCTTCATAATTTGGGTATAGTGATGTTTCTAAATGAACGCTTATTTTCAAACGCAATCTTTTTGTCTTTTTACTATATACGATATACTAGAATTTCTACCACCGCAGCTATTGGGCTGAAAATTTGTGTGTAACACAGGGATTACATTAGCTTTTATTTCTGGTATACCAGCTTACCAGAAATAAAATACTATCAGTTTTATTTTGTGTGGGCCAATTCTGGTAAGCCAATCCAGTATCTGACATGCCAGAAAAGAAAAATAGTCAAAATATTGGCTTTAAAGTGTCGAATTCAATTCTGTGGCAATATCTTCCCATGCCCTTTTTTTTAAATCAATCATTCTATAATTTTTTGATTTCAAATTCCATACACATTCTTTTTCTCGAAAAATATTGTTGCGTGTAACCCCTTTGGTTCGATGTTATAAAAATGATAACACTTTTTACTTTCCCGATAAACGAATGTGGAAAGTACTATAATCGTGCGAAAATCTAACTTTTGATCTAGAAGGGCTAGGAAGATGTAAATAAATGCAAAATCCGTTTCATGAAGATTAATTAGCCCCATGTCCGACCGTCCGCTTCTTTAAATCGTTAATAAAATCTAAATGGATGGTCCGATTTCCATGAAACTTTCACCATTTTGGTGTTGCATCAAATGCCAGAGGATGTTAGATTCTGGGCGAAATTAATATAGGACAACACTATTTGGTAATGCTTTTTTTGGCTAAAAACGAGAAAATATTGTCCACGCGGTTCAGACTAACTTTCTGGGCCAATTTTGATAAAACTTACACAGTTCATGTATTTGACCCTAACTTAGGACTGATTAGTACTTGGGCCATATTCGACTATGACAACACTGTCTAGGAATACGTTTTGTTCAAATATAGCCCATTTTTGCACTAGTTGTAAAAACGAAACTGCACGCCCAATTTTGATGAGATTTCCACAGTTTGTGTACTAAGGTCGAAATCAGAACATATTAACTTTTTAATGGAATTCACTTCTGGTAACACTAATGCAGAAAACTTTTTATAAAAAATGTTGTGGTGGAAATATAGAAACTTCCCTAATTCGGCCAATAAAAGTCGGATTTTAATGAAACTTCGAACGTACATTTGGGATGGACCAACTGAAAAGATAAAATGTATAAAATGTCGGTAGGGGTTGCGGGAGTGCAAAATAAAAAAACCTTAATAATTCGGCCAATAGTAGTCAAATTTTCATGAAACATGGAATGTACATTTAGAATAGGCGAACTGAAATGAATATTTTATGACATTATCGCGAAAGTTCCGCAGTGGTCCGGCCGATATAGGGAAAATGTAAATTCACTACTATGCTTTGATTTGCTCATTTTTATTTATGTGAATTTAGTGTATAAACTTTTGTTTACAATTATTTCCGCATTAACAATTAGTCTTAAAAATATTTGTCTATCAATTTTTAATAATTACGAAATAATTTTATCACAGTTTATTAACAATGGAAAACACTATTAATCACTTTTTAATCAAATTACTTTTATAATCAATTTGTAAACCAACCACAAATAAGCACGTTTCAAATCTCTTATGATGCAATCACTTTCGAAGTCTGACTTCAACTGTCTCGTTTTGGCGATGTTTTCGCTTTATATACTTCACACAGTTCAATTCTAGAATCTGCATGCAAACGTGCTTTCCCTCATTTGACAAGAAACTTATTCTTGACATTTCTCGAAATTAACAGTGATCATTTGTTTGTGATTTCTTCGTGTTAGAGTGTTTTCGCGATTTATAGAAGTAGGTATAGTGGCACTTGGCCAGGTTACGTGTATTTCGGTGCTTGGCCAGGTGGGCGTGGCCAACCAATGGGAGCGAAGCATTTGTCTCTTTCTATGGGTGTGGCAAAGGGGAATTGAGAGGGGCGGTCTCTCTAAGCGATGGCGGCACCGTTGGTGGTGAGGAAAAATGGGTGTTGCCACACCCCTAAAATAGGCTGTTGGGTTTTTAAACATGGCTGTCGACCAATTGTTTTAAACATGGCTGTCGACCAATTATTTTTAAACATGGCTGTCGACCAATTATTTTTGGAAATGGCTGTCGACACATGTCAGGGCGTGGTATTTAGGGCGTATTTCTTTGACACGGTTATAGCTGTATTACATTACAAAATTTAACCAGAATTCATGTAAATTTATGGAAAACACATTTGGATCAAGTATTTATTTGACACGGTTGTAGCTGTATTAGATTACAAAATTTAACATCTCGCTACAATTTTTCATGATAAGTACATCTAAATTTATGGAAAACACATTTTGGTCAAGTATTTATTTGACACGGTTGTAGCTGTATTAGATTACAAAATTTAACATCTCGCTACAATTTTTCATGATAAGTACATCTAAATTTATGGAAAACACATTTGGATCAACTGCGATCATGGCGGTCAGAAAAACGTGGGAAAATGTGAAATTTTTTCCAGATTACAAAATTGAATACATATGGTTACAATTTCGGGGTTAATTTAAAAACATTTGGATCATCCTTTAAAAAACGATCCGAAAACGTCGCGTGGGGGTGGGAAGATGTTTATGATCGACAGGACGTATTTTGTACAGGGCATTTTTTCAAGCTGTATTACAAAATGAATTTCCCATACAATTAATTTTTCGTGGTAAATGCATGTAAGAAATAAAACGCAGGTGTGTGAAAGTGGATAAGAAATTGTGGTATAAAAGGGCCGAATTATCTGAAGATCAGTGATTTATTAAAAGTGTTTTTTTTTATGGATATTTTAGAAAATATGTGCACCAAATGTCATCATCAAATTGACATGTTGTGGCGGCATTAGCAATGTGCACAAAGCATAGTGTGTATTCCCCAGAAGTCATAATATTTATGCCCCTAGTTGTTATTAAACCTACTTTGTTAATATTTTTGTTTATTATATAATTCGTAGTTATTGTTATCACTTCATTATATATATACATATTTATTTTCGTTAATAAAATAGTTCTGTTCACATATTGGATTTATTAAAAAGAAATTTGAATAATACAAACGAAAGTAAAATGTTCCAAATAACCAGTGAACGGGAAGTTTTTGTGCGGAGGTTTAATTTGACCGGGTATAAAATTAATTTCCAAATTAGTTCGATACCCGAAAATGAAGATCCAACTCGTTGGATTAAATCAGCGATAGAAGGTGTTGTTGTTAAAGCCACAGAAGGTTTGGAACCAAGTGATTTTATTGGATTCACATTCTGTGGGAAAAGTTTTAATGAAAGAGGGCCTGGATGGGTTAATTATAAACCTGTTACTGAAGTCAAATTTGAGGACATTTGGGGAATGATGTCCAAAATTTTTCAAAGTAATTCTGAAGGAATGAGTACCGATAGATTTTGCTTAACTGCAACTTCGGTAAAAATGCCTGTGGGAAGAGACCGGGAACGGCGATATAATAGTTTCGACGAGGAAAGTGTGAGGCGGAGAGGTATAGTACGGATTAAAAATAAAGACAACTTGTGTTTACCGCGTGCAATAGTTGTTGCAGTAGCAAATGTGAACAAAAGTGTTGAGTATAAAAAAATTAGAGATAATGTAAGAGAGCAAACACAGGCTGTAGAGAAATTACTGGCGGAAGTCAAATTGAAATACCTACAGAAGGTGCTGGAATACCTGAGTTAACCAAATTTCAGCACCATTTAAAAGACTTTAAAATAACTGTCTATCGATATATCAATAACAAAAGTGGTACAGATGTATTGTTTGAAGGCAGTAATGATGGTAAACGAATAAACTTATTGTACCACGACGGACATTATAATGTGATTACCTCTCTAACTGCAGCCTTTTCTTGCAGTTATTATTGTGAAATATGTCATGCGAGGTATGATGGTAAAAATCGCCATCAATGTGGTGGAACCTGCCCATGTTGTCAACAGACACCGGCCTGTGAAAAAGGTGTTGTAAATAAATATTGTGCAGCGTGCAATCGGTATTTTAGAGGAACTACATGTTTCGAAAATCATGTAAAAAGTGTTTGTGATAAACTAAAACGGTGTATGGAATGCCTGAAACTGTGTAAAAGAGACAGAATTCACGTGTGCGGGGAAATATTTTGTAAAAACTGTCAAAAACATGTCGCGAGTAATCACCTGTGCTTTATAAGTCCAAATGCGAGTAAAATGGATCAAAGTGACAATTTTTACATATTTTACGACCTAGAAACGCGTCAAGAAAAAGTTCTAGGTGACGGGGAAGCAATAAAATTGCATGAACCGAATTTGTGCATTTTTTCTAAAAGATGTAATGTATGCATTAATGTGGAAGGACAATATTGTTGTGAAAAGTGCGGATATAGAGTGGAAATTTTACAACAAAACGTTATTGGAAATTTTTTTAAATATTTATTAAATGTGCGGAAAGTCCATAAACGTGTTAAAGTGCTCGCGCATAACGGCCAGGCGTTTGATCATCAATTTATTTTGAACTATGTGCTCCAAAAGACTAATATTAAACCGGAATTGATCATGCGCGGTACAAAAATCATATTGATGATTATTGGGAATATAAAGTTCATAGATTCGTTGAACTACTTCCCGATGCCACTGTCAAAAATACCACAAGCCTTTGGTCTGGCAGATAAATTTAAAAAAGGATACTTTCCCCACTTATTTAATACAATAAGTAATGAGAAATATATCGGAAAATTGCCAGCAGTTGAATTCTACAGTCCAAATACTATGAATGTTGATGATCGGAAATGCTTTCTACAATGGTATGAGGAACACAAAAACGACGAATTCAACATGCAGCGTGATCTAATAGATTACTGCAAGACCGATGTGGAGATTCTAGCAGAAGGGTGTCTCAAATTTCGAAGTTTGATGCTGAGGGAATGTAGTGTATGCCCATTCGCGGAAGCAGTAACGATAGCGTCTGCGTGTAACCTGGTATTCAGACGTAATTTTCTTCGGCCGTATACAATCGGCCTAATACCAAAAGCAGGCTATCGTGAGGAAAAAATTGCATCGAAAGTTGCTATACAGTGGTTGCTTTGGGAGGAAAAACAACAAAGTTGATGGCTGCTGCGAGGAGACGGGACAAATTTTTGAATTTCACGGCTGCTATTACCACGGTCACCCCGTCTGTCTCCCTCAGAAAACAGATGCTTGTCTGTATGAAGGCTCAGGCGAGACATTAAATTCCCGATACGAATCTACTGTATTTAAAACTGAGAGGCTTCGATCGTCGGGATATGAGGTAATAGAAAAGTGGGAATGTGAATTCCGAAAAGAAATGTATGCTAACACGGAATTGAAAAGGTACGTGAGTAACCATTCTGTACTAGCCGTTGCTCCACTTAATCCTCGCGATGCATTTTTCGGTGGTCGTACGGGTAACAGCAGAACTTATTATAAATGTAAGTCAGGTGAGAAAATTAAATATATTGATGTATGCTCTCTCTATCCGTGGGTATGTAAAAATGGAAAATTCCCCATTGCCCATCCGAAATTATATGTTGGTAACCTGGAGTGCTCCAAGCTGAATTTAACAGAAATTGATGGCCTGATTAAATGCAAAATTTTACCACCACAAAATCTGTATCATCCGGTCTTACCGATGAAACAAAACCAAAAGTTGATGTTCTCATTATGCTTCACATGTAGTTTGGAAAAAAGTCAAGAGGATTGTACTCATGAAGAAAATGAAAGGGCATTAACTGGAACATGGGTATTGGATGAGGTAAATAAGGCCATTGAGAAGGGTTACCAACTGCTGGAAATTTATGAAATATGGTCTTATAAGGTGCGGCAAAAAAGAGATGGACTCTTCACAGAAATGATGAACAAATTCCTAAAAATGAAACAGGAAGCTTCTGGATGGCCTAGTGCATGTGTTACAGAGGAGGAAAAACATGAATATGTAAAAGAATTCTTTGAGAATGAGGACATAGTATTAGAACCGGAAAAAATAGAGAAAAACCCTGGTTTAAGATCCACTGCTAAGCTGATATTAAATTCATTTTGGGGTAAATTTGGTCAGAGGGAAAACCAATCGAAAACCTCTATAATAACACAGCCAGCTGAATTATATACACTTTTATCGGATCCATCTAAAGCAGTTAACCATATTTTACCAGTTAATGATGAAACTCTGATTGTGAACTGGGAGTACAAAGAAGAGGCTGCAGATACTCTGACTTCAATCAATGTATGTATAGCAGCTTACACTACTACACAAGCACGGTTGAAACTGTATTCATATCTGGAGAAATTGGGAGAAAGAGTATTATATTACGATACCGACTCTGTTATATACATAAGCAGAGATGGTGAATATGACCCCCCTGTTGGAAATTTTGTTGGAGATATGACTGATGAATTGGACTGTTACGGCACTGGCAATTATATTGAAGAATTTGTGAGCGGAGGGCCAAAGAACTATGCATACCAGGTATTTTCAACAAAGGACAACAGTCGAAAAATGGTTTGTAAAGTAAAAGGGATTTGTTTAAACTATGTGGCGTCGAAATTGGTAAATTTTGAAAGTATGCGTGACATAATTTTAAACAGCGATGGAGAAGCGAGGCCGATCAAGAACATTTCTTCTAGTATATAGTATACGGCGCACCGAAGATCATCGAATTATAACGACACCGGTGGTAAAACAATACAACGCCAGATCAGAAAAAAGGAAATTTTTGGAAAATTTTGATTCCATCCCCTATGGGTTCAAACACACCAGGCATTATTAAATAAAAATACTATTTTTAATAAAAATATATATTTAAGTGTAAATATAATTGCAAATATATATCGATTGTAAGAAAGATTATTTTTAAGTGTAAATATAATTGTAAAATAAAATGAATATTATTTCACATCGCGTCTATTTTATTTCTATCATTATTACATTGTATTACATACTGTTTTAGCAAATGAACATTTTGTAGGGCGCAACATCCTCTATGAGCTAAACACATCGGAGTTAGAGAATATCGCATCTCAAAGTGTTTAAATTCGGACATCCACAGTAGTCTAAATCAAATACCGTTGCTCTATTTCCGAGAATTTCACTGAGATATTTTTTCTTCTCCGATCCTTTAACATAAATTATTTTATTTTTCAAATTCGTCTGTAAAAATTGTATCACGTGATTAATTGACGTGTATCTGCCCTCCCACGATAACCCATGATGATTTATGGAAAGCCAGGTAGCTTGAGTCTGCAGTGATGATGGTAGTCTGTTAAATTCAAATGGCGGTTTTAGATGAAAATGACGTACTTCATTCGCATTGAACAGGATCGCAATTTCCTTAGGAATGAAACTATTACTTTTGAGGGCTGTTCTGTGACGAGTCTTACTGTATCGACTGTAAACTATCGAACTATTGAAAATTTCGAACGCACAATCGACAATTGGTCCTTGTTGTTGTAAATCTGCACTAATACCCCCAAAATGGAGATTACGACTTGCACAAACTTCGCAGCATTCTTACTACCCCTTTTTTTTAAACAGGGGGGTCAGTGCGAATTTCTTACAAAAAAGACTCAAGCTACCTGGCTTTCCATAAATCATCATGGGTTATCGTGGGATACACGTCGTGCGATACACGTCAATTAATCACGTGATACAATTTTTACAGACGAATTTGAAAAATAAAATAATTTATGTTAAAGGATCGGAGAAGAAAAATATCTCAGTGAAATTCTCGGAAATAGAGCAACGGTAGTTGATTGAAACTATTGTGGATGTCCGAATTTAAACACTTTGAGGATGCGATATTCTCTAACTCCGATGTGTTTAGCTCATAGAGGATGTTGTGCCCTACAATATGTTCATTTGCTAAAACAGTATTACATACTGTTTTAGCAAATGAACATTGTAATAATGACAGAAATAAAATAGACGCGATGTGAAATAATATTCATTTTATTTTACAATTATATTTACACTTAAAAATAATCTTTCTTACAATCGATATATATTTGCAATTATATTTACACTTAAATATATATTTTTATTAAAAATAGTATTTTTATTTAATAATGCCTGGTGTGTTTGAACCCATAGGGGATGGAATCAAAATTTTCCAAAAATTTCCTTTTTTCTGATCTGGCGTTGTATTGTTTTACCACCGGTGTCGTTATAATTCGATGATCTTCGGTGCGCCGTATACTAGAAGAAATGTTCTTGATCGGCCTCGCTTCTCCATCGCTGTTTAAAATTATGTCACGCATACTTTCAAAATTTACCAATTTCGACGCCACATAGTTTAAACAAATCCCTTTTACTTTACAAACCATTTTTCGACTGTTGTCCTTTGTTGAAAATACCTGGTATGCATAGTTCTTTGGCCCTCCGCTCACAAATTCTTCAATATAATTGCCAGTGCCGTAACAGTCCAATTCATCAGTCATATCTCCAACAAAATTTCCAACAGGGGGGTCATATTCACCATCTCTGCTTATGTATATAACAGAGTCGGTATCGTAATATAATACTCTTTCTCCCAATTTCTCCAGATATGAATACAGTTTCAACCGTGCTTGTGTAGTAGTGTAAGCTGCTATACATACATTGATTGAAGTCAGAGTATCTGCAGCCTCTTCTTTGTACTCCCAGTTCACAATCAGAGTTTCATCATTAACTGGTAAAATATGGTTAACTGCTTTAGATGGATCCGATAAAAGTGTATATAATTCAGCTGGCTGTGTTATTATAGAGGTTTTCGATTGGTTTTCCCTCTGACCAAATTTACCCCAAAATGAATTTAATATCAGCTTAGCAGTGGATCTTAAACCAGGGTTTTTCTCTATTTTTTCCGGTTCTAATACTATGTCCTCATTCTCAAAGAATTCTTTTACATATTCATGTTTTTCCTCCTCTGTAACACATGCACTAGGCCATCCAGAAGCTTCCTGTTTCATTTTTAGGAATTTGTTCATCATTTCTGTGAAGAGTCCATCTCTTTTTTGCCGCACCTTATAAGACCATATTTCATAAATTTCCAGCAGTTGGTAACCCTTCTCAATGGCCTTATTTACCTCATCCAATACCCATGTTCCAGTTAATGCCCTTTCATTTTCTTCATGAGTACAATCCTCTTGACTTTTTTCCAAAATACATGTGAAGCATAATGAGAACATCAACTTTTGGTTTTGTTTCATCGGTAAGACCGGATGATACAGATTTTGTGGTGCTAAAATTTTGCATTTAATCAGGCCATCAATTTCTGTTAAATTCAGCTTGGAGCACTCCAGGTTACCAACATATAATTTCGGATGGGCAATGGGGAATTTTCCATTTTTACATACCCACGGATAGAGAGAGCATACATCAATATATTTAATTTTCTCACCTGACTTACATTTATAATAAGTTCTGGCGTTACCCGTACGACCACCGAAAAATGCATCGCGAGGATTAAGTGGAGCAACGGCTAGTACAGAATGGTTACTCACGTACTTTTTCCATTCCGTGTGAGCATACATTTCTTTTCGGAATTCACATTCCCACTTTTCTATTACCTCATATCCCGACGATCGAAGCCTCTCAGTTTTAAATACAGTAGATTCGTATCGGGAATTTAATGTCTCGCCTGAGCCTTCATACAGACAAGCATCTGTTTTCCGAGGGAGACAGACGGGGTGACCGTGGTAATAGCAGCCGTGAAATTCAAAAATTTGTCCCGTCTCCTCGCAGTAGCCATCAACTTTTACCCCCTTTATAACAGCTTCTTTCTGGTTGTACGCGTGCCGGATTTTTATTTTACGTTGTTTTTCCTCCCAAAGCAACCACTGTATAGCAACTTTCGATGCGATTTTTTCCTCACGATAGCCTGCTTTTGGTATTAGGCCGATTGTATACGGCCGAAGAAAATTACGTCTGAATACCAGGTTACACGCAGACGCTATCGTTACTGCTTCCGCGAATGGGCATACACTACATTCCCTCAGCATCAAACTTCGAAATTTGAGACACCCTTCTGCTAGAATCTCCACATCGCTCTTGCAGTAATCTATTAGATCACGCTGCATGTTGAATTCGTCGTTTTTGTGTTCCTCATACCATTGTAGAAAGCATTTCCGATCATCAACATTCATAGTATTTGGACTGTAGAATTCAACTGCTGGCAATTTTCCGATATATTTCTCATTACTTATTGTATTAAATAAGTGGGGAAAGTATCCTTTTTTAAATTTATCTGCCAGACCAAAGGCTTGTGGTATTTTTGACAGTGGCATCGGGAAGTAGTTCAACGAATCTATGAACTTTATATTCCCAATAATCATCAATATGATTTTTGTACCGCGCATGATCAATTCCGGTTTAATATTAGTCTTTTGGAGCACATAGTTCAAAATAAATTGATGATCAAACGCCTGGCCGTTATGCGCGAGCACTTTAACACGTTTATGGACTTTCCGCACATTTAATAAATATTTAAAAAAATTTCCAATAACGTTTTGTTGTAAAATTTCCACTCTATATCCGCACTTTTCACAACAATATTGTCCTTCCACATTAATGCATACATTACATCTTTTAGAAAAAATGCACAAATTCGGTTCATGCAATTTTATTGCTTCCCCGTCACCTAGAACTTTTTCTTGACGCGTTTCTAGGTCGTAAAATATGTAAAAATTGTCACTTTGATCCATTTTACTCGCATTTGGACTTATAAAGCACAGGTGATTACTCGCGACATGTTTTTGACAGTTTTTACAAAATATTTCCCCGCACACGTGAATTCTGTCTCTTTTACACAGTTTCAGGCATTCCATACACCGTTTTAGTTTATCACAAACACTTTTTACATGATTTTCGAAACATGTAGTTCCTCTAAAATACCGATTGCACGCTGCACAATATTTATTTACAACACCTTTTTCACAGGCCGGTGTCTGTTGACAACATGGGCAGGTTCCACCACATTGATGGCGATTTTTACCATCATACCTCGCATGACATATTTCACAATAATAACTGCAAGAAAAGGCTGCAGTTAGAGAGGTAATCACATTATAATGTCCGTCGTGGTACAATAAGTTTATTCGTTTACCATCATTACTGCCTTCAAACAATACATCTGTACCACTTTTGTTATTGATATATCGATAGACAGTTATTTTAAAGTCTTTTAAATGGTGCTGAAATTTGGTTAACTCAGGTATTCCAGCACCTTCTGTAGGTATTTCAATTTGACTTCCGCCAGTAATTTCTCTACAGCCTGTGTTTGCTCTCTTACATTATCTCTAATTTTTTTATACTCAACACTTTTGTTCACATTTGCTACTGCAACAACTATTGCACGCGGTAAACACAAGTTGTCTTTATTTTTAATCCGTACTATACCTCTCCGCCTCACACTTTCCTCGTCGAAACTATTATATCGCCGTTCCCGGTCTCTTCCCACAGGCATTTTTACCGAAGTTGCAGTTAAGCAAAATCTATCGGTACTCATTCCTTCAGAATTACTTTGAAAAATTTTGGACATCATTCCCCAAATGTCCTCAAATTTGACTTCAGTAACAGGTTTATAATTAACCCATCCAGGCCCTCTTCCATTAAAACTTTTCCCACAGAATGTGAATCCAATAAAATCACTTGGTTCCAAACCTTCTGTGGCTTTAACAACAACACCTTCTATCGCTGATTTAATCCAACGAGTTGGATCTTCATTTTCGGGTATCGAACTAATTTGGAAATTAATTTTATACCCGGTCAAATTAAACCTCCGCACAAAAACTTCCCGTTCACTGGTTATTTGGAACATTTTACTTTCGTTTGTATTATTCAAATTTCTTTTTAATAAATCCAATATGTGAACAGAACTATTTTATTAACGAAAATAAATATGTATATATATAATGAAGTGATAACAATAACTACGAATTATATAATAAACAAAAATATTAACAAAGTAGGTTTAATAACAACTAGGGGCATAAATATTATGACTTCTGGGGAATACACACTATGCTTTGTGCACATTGCTAATGCCGCCACAACATGTCAATTTGATGATGACATTTGGTGCACATATTTTCTAAAATATCCATAAAAAAAAACACTTTTAATAAATCACTGATCTTCAGATAATTCGGCCCTTTTATACCACAATTTCTTATCCACTTTCACACACCTGCGTTTTATTTCTTACATGCATTTACCACGAAAAATTAATTGTATGGGAAATTCATTTTGTAATACAGCTTGAAAAAATGCCCTGTACAAAATACGTCCTGTCGATCATAAACATCTTCCCACCCCCACGCGACGTTTTCGGATCGTTTTTTAAAGGATGATCCAAATGTTTTTAAATTAACCCCGAAATTGTAACCATATGTATTCAATTTTGTAATCTGGAAAAAATTTCACATTTTCCCACGTTTTTCTGACCGCCATGATCGCAGTTGATCCAAATGTGTTTTCCATAAATTTAGATGTACTTATCATGAAAAATTGTAGCGAGATGTTAAATTTTGTAATCTAATACAGCTACAACCGTGTCAAATAAATACTTGACCAAAATCTGTTTTCCATAAATTTAGATGTACTTATCATGAAAAATTGTAGCCAGATGTTAAATTTTGTAATCTAATACAGCTACAACCGTGTCAAATAAATACTTGATCCAAATGTGTTTTCCATAAATTTACATGAAATGTGGTTAAATTTTTTAATCTAATACAGCTATAACCGTGTCAAAGAAATACGCCCTAAATACCACGCCCTGACATGTGTCGACAGCCATTTCCAAAAATAATTGGTCGACAGCCATGTTTAAAAATAATTGGTCGACAGCCATGTTTAAAACAATTGGTCGACAGCCATGTTTAAAAACCCAACAGCCCATTTTTCCCCACCACCAACGGTGCCGCCATCGCTTAGAGAGACCGCCCCTCTCAATTCCCCTTAGCCACACCCATAGAAAAAGACAAATGCTTCGCTCCCATTGGTTGGCCACGCCCACCTGGCCAAGCACCGAAATACACGTAACCTGGCCAAATGCCACTATACCTACTTATAGAATATTTGATGATTTCGCGAACCATCAAATATTTTAATTTATTCCTATTTAATTAGTGAATTAGTGCAATATTTATCAATTTGATAATTCACTTCGCAAAAATTTAGTTTCCACCATTTTATTAAATGCAAATGTCAAAAATTGGTATACCAGCGCTGTCTACGAATATGGTAGACCAGGATTGTTATGCCAGAAAAATTGGTATACCCTGGCTTTTTTTGCTGGTATACCATAAATAAAAGCTAATGTAGTCCTTGTGTAGGTTAATATCGAATAACCTTATGAATTCCTAAAGTATTAGACCTGAAAATGCACATGGCATAAAAAAAAGAACCTACAAACTTTCGAAATTAAATTTTTTATCGTAAACGGCTTAACGAATCGTTTTAAAAAAAAAACATATTGCAGATATAGATACAATTACAGCATATTAGCTGAAAAATTGGATTTAGGATAACTCCACATTGAGTCATTTTGTGGTAAGAAATACTATTAATGAGAATGCGTGTGCAGAAGTTACCACATAATATTCCAAGTTGGAAACTCTCTTTATTGTATTCTCTTTGACGATAGTTAAAAAAATCAAAATTATTATTTCTGCATGCCTATCAGACACACACATACACACATTCAACTTATTTCATCACTATGTTTGGGTTTGACATATGTTTGAAAGAATTGAAAAGTCTATTCTTTGTGATAAATTATTGCAATGCTATTACAGAAGCGAGAAATTATTTTCTTCCAGAGGATTCTGTGTTTAAAAAGTAATTATAGATGGTGAACAATCAACTTTATTTTTATAAATAAATGAGGTTGTCAAGCGATACGGAAGACTTTTTCTTGATAGCACGCTAAAAAAAACAAAAAAATTATATTGTTGACACTGTATTTTACATTCCCTCAAAAGAGTAGCCGGAATTGTTGACACACTAGCCAAAAAGCTTGGAAATGACTTTTCGATAACGAGCGGAAACGGAGAAAAACACATCAACATCACTCGAAAATCATCATGTTGAGTGTTTTCTTTGATTAGCATGGTGTTATCCACACGAAATTACTTCCGGAGTGGTAAACAGTCAACAAACAATATTTTCTGGGCGTTATGAAGCGTTTAAGAGAGAAAATTCACCACACATCAATGGTTGCACTCAAATTTTTGACCCAAAACTCAACAAATGTCATCGATCAAGAACTGCTTTCGCTACATATGGCTCCCTGACCTTTTCCTGATCCCCCAGTTAAAATTACCACTTCATCTGGAACATGTTTTGAGTTCACTAAAACAATAAAAAAAATTCGCTGGAGGCTATACCGGAAAATGCATATAAGAAGTTTTTCGACGACTGGATTAATCGTTGGCATATCTGTATCGCATCAACTGGTACTATTTTCAAGGAGACAAAATAAAGGCTGGAAAAGTACATTGAAAAAACCGTCTCATTCAACTGCATTGATTTTAGTTAAAATATTTGGTTGTGATCGTTGGTTATCCATTAAGCTAAGATCACACACAGCAACTTTTGCATCAGGGTTTTTTTGGTTGTAGCTGCAAAAGTTGCGAGTCTTGTTCACACATGTATGTAAAAGTGGCGCGCAATCTGAAGTTTTTATGCTGCTGCAACCCGAAATGCTGCAACCTTAAAAAAAAGTTGCAGAGGTGTTCACACATAGCCTGCAGCTTTTATTGCTTGCAACTTCCTCGCAGTTTTTTCATGTATGAATGGGTTAAAAATTTGAAATCTTGTTTTAATTTTAACATTCAATTAATGTAATAAAATATGTTTTATGGCGAGGAAGAACAATCCGTTGCATGTTTAATACTTATTTTATTGAGAAGAGAAAGATGACGTCGTAAAAAATTAAAAGAAAATGGATAAAACAACGTGAACAGTATGGATTTATTCATAATTTATTACATGAATTATGTGTTATTTTTTGAACATTTTTTGTAATTATCAACATCTAATTTTGATTATCTTTTGGAGAAACTGAGACCCATAATAAAAAAAGGGATATTTTCATTTAAAAACTTATCAGAAATAATAACACTAAACTGTCAAAAACTTGCATGCAGCATGCAGCGAAAGTTTCAACCATTTTAATATTTTTTGTTGCACTTTGTTTTTTGCTATTCAGACGTTGAAACTTTTCAGGTTGCACGCAATAAAAAAATCTAGTCATGCAGCAAAAAAGAATCGCAACTTTTTGTGTTGCAATGCTGTTCACACTATGCAGCACTCTAGTTTCGCATCTTTTTTTGCTGCATTGCAACAAAAGTTGCAGTGTGTAATTTTAGCTTTAGAAAGTGTAATGAAAAAATTAGGAAAATTCAAGATATACAATATTTAATGTTTTATTGTAGTGACTTGTTTTCTGGCAAGAGATGAACTTCCTTTCCAAGTTTTTGGCTTGCTTAAAAATGGTATGCATTTTTCGGACTCTGAGACATTAGATTCTATATTGTTCTTCTGTTCTTAAAAAAGCCACGCTTCGTGCCTGATATCTACAGTCCTTATTTTTACAAATAGTAGTAACGAGTTAAATAAAATAACTCGATAAATTCAACTTAAATTTGTTTACAGACCAATAATGGCGCGATAAAATTAGAGTTTCCATTTCTCGACACTTTCAATTTACCGGGATACGGGAAATTTTGAATTACATTTTACGGGATTGTCCTAAAAATATTGGAGGAAAGTATTAACGATAACATTAAAAATAATATTTTATTATAAAAACATATAGTAATTTAAAATCGGCCTATAGTCAATTTTTTGATGCCCTATGGTAGAAATGGGAAAAACTGTCAAAACTAACATTATTTCAAGGTTTTATCTTCATAACTTTATTTCTTCTTTTCAAAATTTCTTCTAATTTGCAGGTCACCTAGACCTATTAAGGGTATGGTTGTGGAGAGAATCAAAAGTTATGTCGATTTATGCATGTCCGTCCATCCGTCCGTATACAAGATAAATCAAAAACGCGTTATCCGATTTCGATTAAATTTACAATGTGGGTTGCTTATTGCTTAATTTGGTTTGGTATTCCATTTCAGAAAAATCGATCCAGGGGGAGCAAAGATATAAAGGAAAAACCAGGGTGACCGGAAAGTTTTGTTGTTTTTTTGTTTATGGTTTTTCGGATTTAATTGGAAAGTTGTGAACCAATTTTGTTTAAATTAATTAATTGTATATGTTAAGTACACAAATAGACAATACTATGTTAAATTTCAGTCAAATCGGATAGTGGAGAAATAAATAAACCGAGGAGAAAATAACTCTCCTCATATAGTTTTTTTTATGTACTTTAAAAACTAATACACCGATTTGAATAAAATTTTACAGATTAGATTAATACTGTTAGGGTCTACGTTGCTTGCAAATTTGAGGAAATTTTGTAAAGAAGAAACAAAGTTATAAAGAAAATACCTTGAAAGAATGTTAGTTTTGACAGTTTTTCTGCCCCATTTCTACCATAGGGCATCAAAAAATCGGCTATAGGCCTAAGTTACTATAAGTTTTATATTTAATCAAATAACTTTTTAAGAAATATAATTCATTCAGTGAATGGTCGCTTAATAATGACCTTTTTTTGGTTGAAAATATAGAAGTTATGGAGAAGACTCTTTCACTCTCAGTTGAAGTGGGCCTAATTGTTTTTAAACAATTAAATAAATTTTTTAAATTTTCAGTCCTTTCACCAGTTAATTCAAACATTTTTATTTCTTTTTGAAGATTACTGCCACAATCTAAGTTATTCGGCATTTTTCTGAAGCAATCATTAACTGCAGTGCGCAAGGTCTTCTTTAGTTTTAATTCACTGAAAAATATGTTGCCCAGCAAATAATTTGTTATCAAAAATTTTTGTAAATCGTAATTTTCCTTAGAATTTAAATATATTTTACTTGAAGTTGTCGGTATTAGGGCTACTAGGTATAATTAAAACATTTAAATTATCGCCACCGTTTCGTTTTAATTTAAAACTTTATCAAGGCTGCAATACAATATAGCACAAAATTAATTTTTTTATTTTATACTTTCTAACTTATAGAATTATAATATATACATATTAAAAATAAATATAATAAAAGTCACTAAAAAAAAAATTACCTAAACTAGTTGTTTTATCATTTTACCACGACACAAATCATTAGATGAGATACACAATACATAATTTTAAAATTACACAAAATTGGTTTTTTAATTTAATTTCAACTGATTTAAGAACTCTTGTGACTATCTAATAATATTCAAAAAAAAAAAATTTATTTAATCTATTATTAGATCCTCACTTATTGGTTGGACTGCTAAAACTATAATCTTTAACCCAAGAAACGAATAAGGATATAACAAGACAATTAAACTACTATTGCAGCCTTGATAAAGTTTTAAATTAAAACGAAACGTTGGCGATAATTTAAATGTTTTAATTATACCTAGTAGCCCTAATACCGACAACTTCAAGTAAAATATATTTAAAGACTAATTACTAAGGGTGCAATATTCAAAAATAAATTTCCTTAGAATTTTATTAAATTAAATTTCCCGGGAAATGAAAAAAAAATCCCGGAATTCGGGAATGAAAAATTATGTAAATTTCCCGAGAAATGCAAACTCTAGATAAAATAAAATACAAATTCATAAATCTGTTTATTTTCTCTGCACCTTTATTTTAGAAGGTTTTCGCAAACCCAAAAGCATATACGCATAGAAAAGTGTTAAATAATAAATTATTTTTATTTCAAAGGCGAAGATATATTTTACGTTAAGTATGAGTTAGAATTTTTTTATTAATTAATTAAAATGGATGCTAACGTCGATTGCGAGCGGGGGTTTGAGAAATATATACACACAAAATCCCAATTTTCTTAAAACTATGCATGCCAAGCACGGCAGTATAATCCACAATTCGTTAAATGAGACCATATATTTCGAAACTAAAAAAATTTTCAAATAATCTAGAGATGAAAAACGTCAATGACCAGCAGCTAATTAAACATGTCAGAAAAAATTTAGGTCAATTCTTAGAACTTCAGTTAAAATGCTATTGGAACAATTTAACTTTTAATTTTTTATAACGTGATGTTAATTGTACGATTTGAACTGTCATGAAGTTTATTGTATTCTTAGCAGAGATCTAATGAAAATAAATTATTAGAATAAATTTTAACATCTCAAATACGGCTTAAATGCCGGCGGCTTTATTAAATTTGTAATTATAGAAATGTAGAAAAATAAATTTGAATGGATAAAATTTAAAAAATAAATATTTTAAAAAGGAAAAATGAATAATTTTCAATTAAAAATACTTAAAATGGAAAGAAAAACAAAAATATATACAAACCTAATTTAGCCGAAATTTTTGAAATGAACCTGTTAGTTAAGTTTAGTATGGAATTCGAGCAAACGAAATTTCTCATACAATTGACATTAATAAATAAGATAAGTTTAAATTTGTAATAAACTATATTGTAGTATTTAGTTTTTTCTTTCAATTCGTAAACGTGAGTAAACGTGCGACAGAGAGGGTTTGCAAATTTAAGGAATTATTTGCTTCGAGTAATCCAATTCTAAATACCTATTTATGGCCATGAGTGAATAAGCACACTTTAAATGTAGGTTGATGTTTAATCAAAAAACACTTGCAAACACAATTTTACGATTACAATGATTTTTTTAGTATCTAAAGGTCTGTTTTATTTGCCACTTGCTCTGGGGTAGAGCAAATTTTTACATTGAAAACAAAAACAACAAAAGTGCAAATCCTACACTTCTTTCAGACCAGGGGTAGCTCTCACACCGAATTTAGTTCAGTTTTCTACCATAAAAAGTGTATTAGCTAAATATTTCCCATTTAATTACAATATGGTTGCTAAGCAGCGCTACAAACATTTGAATTAAAGGTTTTTTCTACTCCTGCTCGTTTTATTTGCCACTTACACTGCTCTGGTGTAGGGTATGGCAAATAAAACAGACCTTAAATTCTACACACTTTCGTTCTCAACAATGTGACAAATTGGAGACGTTCGAAAAAAGCATCGTAAATTGATCAAAATTTACTAAATAATTAAAACTTTCTGGTTCCCATGTTTTGATTATAAAATAAAGTATCAAAATAAATTATCGAAGTAACTAAAACACTGGAAAACTTAAAAATTTCATACAAAATGATCACTTGCTCACAGAATATATATTTATAGTATATCCTTTTCCAATCTTAAAAGATCAGAGTAAGATATGAAAAGCTGAACAGCGTGATAACTAAAGAAAAATTCGTATATAAAGGGAAAAGGCAGAGAAGAGAAAATTTTAATCATACTCCCAACAACTAATTTCAAGAATTATTTGCATTCTGCGGGCGCATTTAAAATCCATTAAATTTTTGGTGTAAATAGAGACAGTTTTATAGATTCCAAAAATTTTGTGCATTAATTGCTATTTCAATATCATAATATTGAACTAGATTCAAAAATTAACGGAAAATTCCTTCGATATGCAAATGAGTCTGGTGGACAAACTGAATCCTTTTATGTTTCATTAAATTTTTTACTTATTAATCTGTTCATACAAAAACTAGTCTTAATCCGGCACAAACTGATATCCGAGAAGATTGTTTTAGCGACATACTTATCTGTGTGCATTGGTGTTGCTGCAATTAGTTATTTTTGTTGAGCTTAGTGTATTTAATTAAAGTTTTTGTACTTTTTATGTATTATTTTTTTACATTTATAAGTTCATCTCTCAATTTTATTGATTTATATTTGCATTTTTAGTTTAAGTTTTTGTATGTGGTAGTTATAAGTTTTTCTTTATAGATTGGATATGTTTAAAGGACCATTATGGACATATTATGGAAATATTTTTATATATATATAATAAATTTGATAATAGTCTGTTCCTAAATCTATTTGGTTCGTAATCAGAAGTTAAAATCGGTTTTATAATTAATCTGGATAATTGCCTAGTGTTTTTTTTTGTAAGAACAAACTATATAACGGGTTTTTCAATAACGACACTACAAATATTTTTTTAAATAATACAAAAACGGTTTGAGATATCAATGAATTTTTTATTTCAAGTAAAAGCATATTCGCATAACCACCACGGGCACGTTTGCAAAAATTCAGTTGTTGTAACCCAATTTGCGACCACTTTTTCGCATAAATCGGCCAATATTGCAGCAATTTCGCATTAACGTCGGCAGCTTATTGGTATAGAATAGACCAATGCCTTCGCGTGACCCCAAAGAAAATAGTCGAGAGGCGTCAAATCGCATTAACGAGGCGACGGGTCCATTTCTGGAAATAACACGCTTACCAAATTTACTTTTCAATAAATCGATTGTAACGTTCGCTGTGTGGCAAGTGGCAAGTGGCACCGTCTTGTTGAAACCACATATTGTCCAGTTAGCATGGTTCGATAGCGATTTACATTCCCAATTCTTGAGAACGGAGTGTAAGCCAACGATTTGGGTCTTCTTGAATTGAAGCGTTAGCGGCCACGATATTTTCTTAACTGCGTGCACTTCTTTGTCTGACACTGGAACATTATGTTGCCAGTATGTCAATTCAAATTTTCGGTGATGTCGTCCATAAATTGGTGGTAATGCTCTAAAAGATGCGGCGACCGACTCAGAATTTCGGTAATAAATTTTAATAATTTGTAAACGTTATTCAAGTGCGTACTGGTCCATGATGAAATGCCAACTATTCACGAGCATAAATGTCAAAAGAACAAAACAAAATATTCCGTGGTTCGCCGTCCCTATTGGAAAACATTTGTAGTGTCCGAATTGAAAAACCCGATTTCAAGATATATTATAAAATGTTGACACAAAAGATAACTACGACTGCAACATGAATCATGACATATCCTAAGAAAATATCAAGAATTTTTATAAACATAAGTGAAAAACTATTAGATTTTGAAAAAAAACACTGCAAGAAAAATACGAATTCGTAAGGAGAAACGGTCATAGAACAAATATGAAACCAAAGTAAACAAAATTCTTATCATGAGGAAATTCAAATAATTTGCAATGCTTGTGTCCCAAAATGCCGTTCTCACTGAAAATTCAGTGAATATACAATATTGCACTACACATCACTAGAAACTGCTGGAAATATTTTTTATTTCTTTATTAAATTCAAATCAAAAATATTTCCAGAAAACTCCAAAATTCAATTGTTTACACGATCGAGACAATACAATACACTTCTCAATAATGTGAACAATGGCAATGAACCATGTCTTCAAACAAGAAAAAAAGCACATACAAAAGATCTTTTTCAGAAATAAATAATAAATCATTGGCACAAACCTAAACAATGATTAGAGCTTTCGAGAAGTATTTTTTTTGTGTATTGAATAAGAATTTTCGAGAAACATTCTTTGTGTAAACGTTGCCATCTAGTTTTTAGAAAGCCAAACGACCAGGCTTTTCGAGAATATTCCGAAACACACCAATTTTGTATAAAAGCAGCCCTAGAGTCGAGGCTAGAATCAATTCAAATCAGAAAGCCGAGCTGTGAACTTGAAATATTCGGAGTTAAACAGAAACTTTGATTCTAAAAGTAATTAAAATAGTGAAGCTCCAAAACTGTGATAAATTAATTGTAATAATTAAATTATTAAAAGACAAATATTTTTAAGACTAATTGTAACGCAGAAATAATTATAAATAAACTTTATACACTAAATTCACATAAATAAAAAGTGTTATCATTCTAATAACATCGAACCGAAAGAGTAGCACGTCACAATATAATAATCTTTAAGGATCCATTAAGATCAGAATATAAAATGGGGTGTCCATTTGGTATCAAATCAGTCGTTTTCTAGCCCCAGTAAGACCAACATTTTATATTAATTACAAGCTAACAATATCATTCATAATCATATCGAATAAACGATAAAACGAATGAATGCGTGCTGTCATCTCATCATTAGTACCGGGAAGAGAGGAGGGGTATGAGAAATACTAGGGCAGAGAAAGGGAGGGAAAAGAAATACCATCACCGAATCACCATCTTTAACCTTCCACCATCCATTCCCTGACACAAAAAAATCTATATAAATAAAATCGTATCTGTACGTTTGTACAAAATCGATAATCTCCGAAAATTCTTGACCAATTGCTTCGAAACTTTCGGAGATCTTTCCTTTCGAACATGAGCAGGTTCTTACATACTTTTTATTTACCTATATTACACTTGTAATTAGTAAAAAAAGGTTTAAAAAAATTAATCACTAACACATAGCCACAAGCATCTCATAATTCTTCGCCTTCCAACGAGAATACGTGATTACTCTTACTCACACGCGCATACATCAATAAAGTATAATACGAAATAAAAAACTTGGATTATAAAAAATACAGATGGGCGTAGTGGCAAAGTTAAAAATAACAATTCGGAGGGGCAACACTGTAAATGGGCTTAATGCTCATGTATTCTGGAACATCACAATTGCGAAAAATCTTTGCGTTATTTATTCCAAAAAACAAGTTTCTCTTAAACGTGCAAAATTAAATTATGCGCTTTAGATCCACTTTATTGAAATATAACGAGCAAAATATATCTCTACTAATCGGCGTAAAATTTTGTGAACCCATAGCCGAAAGCCATTTCATTTCTCATTCTTTGGAAATCTTAAAGCCAAAAAAAGGTATTTAGAACTGACAATGCTGAATTCTCAAAAACTTTGACGAATTTTAAGAATTGCCCACATTTTCACCAAAAAAATGATTGTCACTCTTTTCGTTTTAATTAAAAAAAAAAAAAACGAGGGATATTGGGCTACGATCTAAATTCAAAGTTGATTCGAACATAACAAATTTTTTTCTAAATTATGAATTAACTTAATTTATGTTTGATTAATTATAATTAAATAAGCACTATAAAAACTGTTTTTTATACAGCAATAATGAAAATTCGCCCATTTTAATATATATCAAAGTTAAGAAACAAACAAATAAAATTCCATACATATTTTCCCCTCTGAAATTGATAATACGAGCTAAAAAGATATCGTAAAAAAACGGTTTATGCCACCGCCTGCTTGCATTTCTATTGCGGCATTGAAAATATGACTTCGGAGGCGCAATACTCTAAATGGGCTGTATGCTCATGTATTGTGGAACATTCGAATTGAAAAAATTATTGCGTTTCTTATTTCAAAAATCAAGTTTGTTTAAAACATACAAAATTAAATTATAAAATTATAATCTACTCTCTACTAATTGGCGTAAAATTTTGTAAACCCATAGCCGAAAGCCATTTCATGCGTAGAGCGTCATTTTCTGGAAACCTTAAAACAAAACAAAAATTTAAAACTGGAAATGCTGAATTTTCAAAAAATCGACGAATTTTAAGAATTGTCCCCATTTTGATCAAAACAATGACTGTCAATGGTAGTTTTCGTTTTAATTTAAATAAGAAGAAAGTGGGATTTAGGATTCAAACTTGATTCAAAAAAACAAATTTTTTACTAAATTATGAATTAACATAATTTCTGTTTGATTAATTATAATTAAATAAAGCCTATAAAAACTTTTTTTTGTACAGCAATAATGAAAATTCGCCTATTTGAATACAAAATATATCAAACTTACGTGCGAAAGGAAATTTTTTCCACCCCCGAAAATTATAATACGAGCTAAAAAAGATATCGTAAAAAAGGGTTTATGCCAAAAATCAAGTTTATTTAAAACATACAAAATTAAATTATAAAATAATAATCTACTATCTACTAATTGCCGTAAAATTTTGAAAACCCAAAGCCGAACGACATTTAATACGTAGAGCCTCATTTTTTGGAAACCCTAAAACCAAAAAAGGCATTTAAAAATGAAAATGCTGAATTTAACAAAATCTTAGATGAAATTTCCAGCTTGGGATGATTTACAATACAACAGCTCTTACTTCCTGGGTAATCGCTGAAATCGCTAATGGATTTCATGATAAAACATTAAGTGTTTGGGTGTGTGCGCTGCTGGATGTACTCAGTGGAAAACAAAAGAGAGGATTCCCAAACGTACATATACTAATCTGGCTCTATAACAAAATCACTTCAAACGAAATAGACGATGTAATATGTGCTGAAATACCCCATGTCAATGATGATAAAGATTTACATGAAGTTGTGTGTGTACCTTGTGGTACACTGAATCCAAATTCCCCATGCATGATAGTATCCAACACAGTTACAGGAAACGATGGATATCCTTTATACAGAAGATCAGCACAAGATAGAGGTGAATTAGCAACCCCTAGCATATTCCATGAAACTACGATAGGCAATCAAGATGAATGCTTCTTTCTTCGCACGCTGTTGATAAATGCGGCCGGTCCAACGTCTTTCCACCAATTGAAAATTGTGAACGGTGTTACACATGCCACTTTCCAGAGGGCATGTCAAGCTCTGAATTTATTGGAGAACGACCGACACTGGGATGTATGCATTAATGACGCGTGCAACACGTCACATCAAATTTGTGCATTGTTTGCAATCATATTGACCGCCTGCTCTCCTGCATCTGCAACAGAATTATAGGAGAAATTTAACATGGCTGAAGATATTTTCCGTCGAATATGCAAGGAAAATTCAAATATGAACATGAATTTCACAGCAGAAATCTACAACGAAGTGTTGATAATGATTGAAGATTTGTGCTGAGAAATCACGAACAAAGCCCTGAATCAATTGGGAATGCCATCACCGAATCGATCTGCTGCTGCTTCGTTCGATGTAGAAATGCGTCGTGAGCAAAATTATAATACGGGTGATGTTTTGCCGTATGTGCAATCAAATATTTCTAAGCTAACGTTTGACCAAAAAGGCATTTAGGATCAAATACGGCAAACTGTCGCGGTTGGAAAAATCTTCTTATTGGAAAAATCTTCTTCTTAGAAGCGCAAGGAGGTACTGGTAAAATGTTCCTAATAAGATTGACTCTGGCTGCAATTCGATCCCAAAATTACATAGCCTTAGCACTTAGATAGTCCGGAATAGCTGCGACATTGCTACCAGGTGGAAGAACTACTCATTCCGCTTTGAAATTACCATTGAATATGCAGTTCATTGAAACTCCGACGTGCAATATTTCCAAAGCATCCGGCATGTGAAAAGTATTTTTGAAATGAAAACCTATTCCTTGAGATGAATGCACAATGGCGCACAAAAAATCGCTCGAGGCTCTTGATCGATCATTGCAAGATTTGCGTGGAAACATCAGAAAATTTGGGAATGTATTAATATTGTTTAAAGGAGATTTCAGATAAACATTAACTGTAATTCTTCGATCGACATCAGCGGTAGAGTAGAGTATTTTAGACAAGCATTTATTTCAGCTTGCCTAAAATACTCTGCTTTGTGACCACACATAAATTCGAATAAATTAACTACAAATATGCGTGTCCAGGTGCAAAGCGGCCGATTAGCTGAGATATTCTTACAACAATTGCTGGAAACTGGGAACGGAAAGGTGCCGGTTGAACTGACCTCAGGATGAATTTCATTGTCTCATATTGGAATTTAGTGACGTCAAAAGGAGAATTGTCTGAAAAAGTATTTCCCAATATCCAAACCAATTACAAGGGTCACCATTGGGTGAGTAAAAGCGCTATTCTTGCGGCCAAGAAGAAAGATGTCTACGAACTTAACAATATTATTCAGTCTAACATTCAAAGCGAGATAGTCACTTACAAGTCAGTCGATACTGTTGTGGAAGCAGATGAACCGGTTAATTATCCACCCGAATTTTTCAATTCACTCGATCTGCCACCGCAGACCTTTCAAAGGTGAATATGTCCTCATTCCTCGCATTCCTATGATTCCAACGGAAATTGCATTTCAATTTATGAGATTGCAATTCCGAATTCGATTGGCGTTTGCAATCACCATTAACAAAGCTCAGGACCAATCTTTACAATTGTGCAGTTTAGATCTAGACACGGATTGCTTCTCACATGGACAATTATATGTTACGTGTTCTAGAGTCGCCAAACCAGAAAATCCCCATATCTGCACAGAAAATGGAACAACAAAAAATATTGTATACCCACAAACATTGTGAAATTAAACATATTAGAAACGTGGGCTTTCTCTTTTCCATTTAGCCAGACTGAGCCACAGTAACGCGTGGTCGGGTACAGCTAGTAATACATATAACTATTATGTTAGTCTCACCCTACTCAATAACAAGAACACATATGGGCGACAACCAATAGAACACAAAATGACTCTTCAGTTTCTCCTTAATTAGTAAGAAATCAAAGTATGCAGAATTATTGTATTCACTCTGTAACATTCTAGCAACTGGTCCCAACCTTACAGTTAGAAAAGCTGATATGTCTTAGAGAGTGCGCGTTAACTTTAAATTGTATGCATTCCAGAAGGCTCGAAGACTCAATAGCGCCCACAAGAATTTGATGAATGAAGACTATGTCAGCTACTTTGCGGCGTTACTGCAAAGTCTGAAGGTTTATTAGTTTTAAACGATTACGGTAAGGAAAGAGATTGATATCATTGCTCCAAGGAAGACCATTAAGAGTAATGCGAACAAATCTACGCTGAATAACTTCAGTTCTCTCAATGTGTACTTTATGGTACGGAGACCACACTTGACTAGCGTATTCAAGCACCGGTCTAACGAAGGTAATGTATATAGATTTAGTAATATATGGGTCAGATAACTCTGGACCGCATTGACGAAATTTTGTTGATAATTTTGTCAATATGGCAACCAAAATTAGGCTCGCTAAATCAGAGTTCTCGATAATAGACGTAACATCATTAATAGAGATGATGAATAAGATGGGTCCTAAATGACTACCGTGAAGGACTCCATGATGGCGGGAGAGACAAACCCAGTCATGGCTTTAAGGAATCCATGTTCTTTCGGGGATATAAATGGTTTGCAGTGAAAGTAAAAGGAGAACAATACTTGCAAAAAGCTTAGGCGTGCACGATAATTATGGGCCTTTAATTACTCATGTCAGATTTACAACCCTTTCTGTGAACCGGGATAATAAAAGAATCTTTCCAAGCACTTGAAAATACCCTTGAAAAAAGTAGCAAGCTTTACCAACAAAATATGGGAACACTTCTTTAAAACTATAGCAGGCAAACTATCAGGACCCGAGGTAAAGTCATCCTTTAGCAATTGGATCTGATTAACACCCATCCCGAAGTCAATACAAATTGAGTTAAGTGTGATACTCGGGTAATCATCCTAATAATTGAAGTAGTTATAACCTGGTGTAAAATTGCCGCCCGAAAGAACTTGTCCAAAAAACGAGGCGAACAGATTGGTAATTGTTCGGGCATTATTTCACGAGTTATCCAAATACTGCATAGTAGAAGGATATCCATGAGTTTTACGTTTACAATTAACAAATTTCCAAAATTGTTTCGGATCCACAGTTTACTCGTAAATCGCGTATTTTACATAAATATGAGTTGTACTCAATTTCCATTGGAAATCTTTCAGGAACGACAAATATTCGCTATGATCGGAAACATTACTAGAATTCAGATACTTCAACCATGCCTTATTCCGCTTATTCCGTAAACGTCTGAATTTTGATAACGTATACAAAATTGCTATTTAGATTCAAATCAGTTTGTTTTTTTTTTTTGAATTTTAAAAAGAAAAACAGGCAAAAAATATAACGAAACAGTTGGAAAATATATTTATGTCAATAAGTTCCTCTGTAATAAAATGATTTTAAAAATTTAAACTAATATACCCTCTGGTAGAACTTACCCTAGGGCATAATAATACTGTGTAACCAAATGTCATAGGGTACATTTTGATGCTTCACACACACTATGAAGATGGTCTTCTGCGCCTAATACTTCCAATCTATTGAAATTGTTTTAAATATCGGTAATACGTTCTAAGACAGTGTTTTCCAACCTTTGCTGTGCCATGTCCCGTACGTAACATATAACTCCTTATGATAGGCTAAAATTTTTAGCCTTGCATTCCTTAGAAAAGAGGCGTGAAGTGGCTGATGTGGCGTTTGTTCATCAAATTTTTAATTGTGCCATCGATACTCCCTCTATTTTAAACGAAATGCACCTTAATTCAAACATTTATTCCTTAAGATCCGTGGAGTTGTTTAAAATCAATTTCCAGAATGTTACGCGAGGTAAATTTAAATATACAAGCTTTTGACTTTTTCCTTAGCAAGTACAAGCTGGAAAGACTCTTATATAATTACTAGCGGCCAGTCCCGGCTTCGCACGGGTGGACACTTTTTTTTTAAACATTAGAAGGGTCTTTGTGCATGAAGTTAGACTACAGAAAATATTAGACGCGACAGACATGAATGTGAGGATCATTGGATACAGATGTATGCGGAACAAATCTTTCCTCTTTACAATATTTCTATAGATTACATTATTTAAGTTTTAGTAGGGATCCCTAATTTTTTCTAGTAATAAATATAGCCTATGTTACTCATGTAGCATTCTAATGGTGAAAGAATTTTTGAAATTGGTCCAGTAGTTTTTGAATTTATTCGTTACAGACATACAAAAATACAAATCATTTAAGTTTTAGTAGGGATCCCTAATTTTTCCTAGCAATAAATATAGCCTATGTTACTCAGGGATAATGTAGCATTCTAATGGTGAAAGAATTTTTGAAATCGATCTAGTTTTTGAGTTTAGTCGTTACAAACATCCATACAAAAATACAAATCTTTCCTCTTTATAATATTAGGTTAGAAGGTTAGATTACCTTCCTTTTTGAACTAACATTTATGTGACAGCCTATGCAGTGGTCAATTTTATTTTTATTTATTTGTGTTGGTTAAGGGGTGGGGGTATTCTTTCCTAATTTTCTTTGTATACTAATATCTTCCCTTTCCCTCCTTCCCAACACTAATGATGATAATATCACTTTGTACTACATTCGATGATTCGTTTAATCGTTGCCTTATAAATGATAATATGTGATGCTTGCTTTAAACATATATTTGAAGTGTTCGATAAACAAAATTTATAATATGTATAGAAAAATTGAATATACATATAAAATTGCGGGAATTCGAAAATTGACTTGTCCAGAGTTTAAAAGCAAACGTGTAACTAGTATGTTATTTATAAATTATCCGATCGAAACGGCACATTTTTCTTGAGGATCAGCTTCCTGAATAATTTTCAATAGTATATATGAAAAGAGTTTTTAATCCCTACAACGTTTTCATAAAATATGGTGGAATTAAGAAAATTTATTCTAAGTGCAAAGAAAAAAGTAACATTTTTATAAAATTGAGAAAAACATTACATTACATTTCACCAAGTTGTAATGATAAAAAAAGAAAGACCAAATTGTTGAACCCCTTTTTTTAATTCAAAACAAAAACTACCATTTGGCAACACATTTTTTTTCAAATTACATATTTGAAAATTTAGTATTTTGAGTTGCTTTTTTCATTTTGTAGGTTGCCAAAATAAATTGGTTGTTTGTCTAGTCTAGAATTAATTTGCATTATTTATAATATATTGTATATATTGTATTAAAAAATCAATGTATTGTAAAGCAAAGAAAAGTAGAGAAAAAGTGAAGAACCGAGACCTGGATTCGAACCAGTCTCATGAGGCAAGGTCGAGGTCTTAACCAACTAGACCATTCTACACTGTATCTACCAATCTGTTCATTTGCCTTTTCATCTACTAACAACAATATTATTCAAATGTTTTTGTCAAACCTCTCAATTGTTTATCTAATTCCGTTGTATCCTATTTTTAGCTCTTACAGTATCAATATATGTATAATTAATAAATTTTACTATCACAAAATATGTGGTTTTTATTTATATTTGTTACATTAGTCTGACAGAAAATTCTTAATTGCAATATGTTTTTGAACCTGTGCATAAATTGGAACGAACAATTTTTTGGATTAAATTAGATACAATATTTACTATTATATATATTAATAATAATTTAAAAGTTATCCACATAGCGCATGAATTGCCATATTTATTTGTCAAGAATATAACAACGTTATAATTTTTGAAATCGACTGGTCCTGCGAACTTCACAGGAGTTATCAGCACTTTTAAATCTTATTGAAAATTGTACAACGAGACAATGATACACCACGATTTACATATGTTACGTTTCGTCACCTGATCACACATTTCTTTATATTTTTTTAAATTAGAATGTACTTACATTTTCACATGATGATCGACAAGATCCAAAAACTTCCGAGCAGCATGTAAAAAGATCTGTTTGGAAAAAATGGGGTGATAAAGATTTTATTTAAAAATATGAAAAATTAAAAATTATACGTTATACAAAATTGTATAAAAAGAAGTACCCAAATTTAACTCATAAAAATTGTTTTTAAATTCAATAAATGAAATTAAAATGAATCTTTTCTTTTCATTAAACTCGTTAAGAATTTTAAACAATATACTTGTAGTATGGGAAGGTTTCTAGTCGAAGTGTTGCAAATAGTTGATTTTGTAATGAAAGAATTTAAACGCTACATCAGAATTACTAGAGACTACAAACATTCCATTTTAAAGAATGAAAACAATTGAAATATTGTATTAATGCCCGGTACTAATTTAGGATTTATTGCGAAAATTTTGGGAATATTAAGCAAAAACCATGTGACTAGAAAGTTTTGTCCTTTTTTAAATGATTTATCAGATTTAATCCGAAAATTTGTGAAGCAATTTTTTAAATAATTCTTTACGTACGTTCGCTACATAAATAGGCCTTAATATGTTAAATTTCAGTAAAATAGGCACAAGGATAATGAAGAAAGAAATAATCGTAAGAGAAAATAAGGGTATTCATGAAGTCATTTTTATTATTTTTATTAGAATAAAATTTGTAAAAACCAGGTCTAGGCTAGCTGGAAATTCGAGCCAATTGAAAGGAGAGGAAACAAAGTTATGGAGAAAAAATTTTGAAATACTATTAGTTTTGATTCTTTTTTTCTTAGATTTAAATCATTGAACTATAGATTTGCTAACTACGAGCGCCATTTCTACCATAGGGCATTAAAAAATTCGATTTGAAGTTACTATATGTTTTAATATTGTTTATATTGTTTAAAATTTTTTATATTGTTCTATATTACTAAGCCAGGAGGTTACCCGTCCTAAGACGGGCTGCTAAGAATTTCACTTAACGAAACCCTGAAAATTAACAAATTTTATCCCAGGCTGGTTTTAATATATTAACTCGCCATATTGTAGATTATTAAAACCCGCCTTACCAATTTTTTGGTTATTTTACTAATATTTTCCCCGCAACTCAACTGAGATATTGTAAATTTCATGTCTTAAGCTGGCCTATTCAGAATGGACATTCCAAATTTCACAGACATCTCCCAACAATTGAATGGATTAGTGGCATTTTTCTGTACTTGCACCTCAACACCCCCTGCGAAAACATTAAATCGGTTCAATTTCCCCCGTTGATAAAATAGCACTCGAAAGGTAAAAGCAAAAACCTAGATTGGCCAAAACAACCTGGAAACGACCGCAGCTCCACAACACCCGAAGGCAGAACTATAATGCCTGTGTCAGAAATAATCCCCATGAAAACCTCCACAACTTTGCTGAACATTGTTATCGTGTGTGACTTCTATATAAAAAGTTCAAAAGTTCAAAAGTTTATATTGACTACTACAAGGATTTTCCAAAGTAAACAGGACTTTTTGAATCAAGCGCCCCTAGTGGCGCCATCTATATGTCGACTGGTGCATTAGAATCTGCTATCCTTTATCGACTTCCTGTGAGAATTTAATGACATTTTATCTATTGAAAGGGAAGTTATTGCGTTTTAAGTGCAGTATGTTTGTGTCATCGGTGCGAAAATGAGCTTCGACGACCAAAAATTGCTCAGAATTCAACATTCGAAGGACATCATTAAAGAGGTCAAAAAGGACAAAAACTTCCTTTATAACATTGTGACTGGTGACGAAACGTGGTGTTTTCAATATGATCCAGAAACGAAACGCCAGAGTGCTGAATGGAAGGCGCCGGACGAGCCGAAACCCAAAAAATCGCGCCTGGAGAAGTCAAAAGTGAAGACAATGCTGATTTGTTTTTATGATTCCAAGGGTATTGTCCACAAAGAATTTGTTCCACCCGGTCAAAACGTTAATGCGGTATTCTACCTAGGAGTTTGGTGCGCCGTATTCGACGTGTTCGGCCCGAATATCGCGAAGATGGAAGTTGGCGTTTGTTGCACGATAATGCGCCGTCTCATCGATCGACGCTTGTGACCGATTATCTCACCAAAAATCACATTTTAACCATCAACCACTCCCCGTATTCACCGGATATGGCACCGTGCGACTTCTACCTTTTCGGAAAAATGCATTTGCCGATGAAAGGAAAGCGTTATGCAGACGTAGAGGCCATTCAAAAGGCTTGCACCGGTATACTGGCAGCCATACAGGCCAACGAGCTAAAACACTCGTTCGACATGCTTTTGGACCGTGCAAAAAGCTGTATTGAAGCAGAAGGAGACTATTTTGAATAAAATCAATTGATTTTGCCGAAAAAACCATTTGTTCTGTTTTTTTTTTTAAAGGCCTGTTTACTTTGGAATCCACCTTGTATATACAAAGTTCGTAAATTTGCTTTGCTTTCATCACCAAAGCGGTGGGAGATGGAACTTTGTCATGTGCGTCAGACTGTGTGCCATAAAATTCTCAATAAGGTCTCAGGTTAGAATCATGTACGATGCATATTTGTATGTATTTCCGAAATGAGCTTTCATGCCCACCTTTTGTAACCTCTTCGATCTCCAATCTCTCCAGAATCAAAATTTCTCCACGTTTCAAGCAATTTTCTACAACATATGAAAAGTCGTCTTTCTTTTGCTCAGCAATAGGACGAACGGAAAGAAAGAAAGAAAGACAGAAGGACTTGTTTTCTATTGTATATACTTGTACTTATGTATATAATATTGTATTAACTCAGAACTTTTTTCTTTATTATTCCTATATGATTATTATTCAAATCCAATTTACTAAATTACCGTCGCGGTGTCTTTTTGTTTTTTACATTTTTACCGGATATTATCATTTTAAAATGATTAATGCTTGGTTTGCAGCGATGTTGTGAATAATTCATAATGTGATAATAAAGTGAATAAACAATGTAGATTGGATAATATAATTTTTTTTAGTTCGGTGTTATCCGAACTAGACTTGTCATCACATTAAATTCAGCTTGATTATCATGTTATATATGTATTTTTAAGAAGACTTGTAAATTATTGCTTTTAACTTTAAGGTGATTGTCCCAATTATCGACCTAACTGGATACATACATTAAAATTATACGAGCCGTTTATTTTGGAAGTGGTTTGAGTTAAGTGCTTTATTTTAGCCTTGGCAGGCTTCAAAAAATACGTGCACTTTAAGGACCTCATAAACTCTAACAAAATGATCGTGTTATGCCCAACTTACATCACCGAGGCATGCAAAAATAACTAGCGATGTGAGTGAGATAAACGATCTCTTATGCAAAAACATATGTATTAGTATGAAAAGTAAGGCAAACATTGAAGGCGAAATTTTGCCCGAGATATTTTGTTACTGTTACTGTTAGTATAATTGCTTCAGGGAAAGAAATTTTGATGTCGAATATGCATCTCGCTCTGGTCGGCCTAGAAAAAATTAAGCTAAACCGAATTATTTCCACAAAGCCATAATTGTGTACCACATAATAAAACTCAATAAAATTTAATGAAACGAATCTCCATTTGCGTATCGTTTCAGTTCTCTCGACTGATTGAAAAGAGGGATAACGTACAAAAATACTTTTTGAAAATGAAGAAGCTCCACAAACAATCGCAAAGCCCCTGTTAACTCCGGGCAAGGTGATACAGTGTTTGGTGCGATCGATAGGGAATTGTTTATTATCAGCTGCTCCAGGTTGTCAGAAAATAACAAGATTGAAGTAAATAATTGAAAAAATCTGACAGAAGTGATTACCAGAAAGGACGCTAAATTCGATTACGGCAACGATAGACCGCACACATTGTTCATGATAAAGGAAAAATTGAGAGAAAATAACATAAACAATTGTATTTTTGGAGTTTTTTAAAAGCTTAGGTTACCAAATTATTTTACATCCAAGTACAAATTATCATAGTTTTTATAATCACTTTCCTATCTATAAGTTGCTATAAATATGAACTATACTACAATATAAAAATCATAGAAGAAGGAATAAATAGAAGAATTATTCTCTATGTATAAGTGGAAACAGTTTGGTGTTCTGGATACATTAGTATCGTTCGGTCTAAATTGAGACTGTGTATGATTTATCGCATTGCCACCTCTTAAAAATAATGTCAATATAGTACTCCAGAAAACGATTAAATAAGACATAATTTTTTCATCAATTTCTAAATAGTTATGAAGCATGAATCAAAACATAAATAAAAAAAATATCTTAGAATAAGTGCAAAAGGTCACGGCTAGTTTTCAAAGGCGAAATCTATCAGAAAGAATTTTGTTTAAAAGAAAAATTTTATACAGGGTGGCGCAAAATGAACGCTGTGTAATTGCTTAAAAGAGCCACTGAGCCCCTTGCAGTATCTTGTTAGAACCAAAGGATTGGATGGTTTTTCACAGCTGGCCATAAAAATTCTCCAACATCGTCCGCACTATTGATTGAAACTGCAACACCGTCTTCATTTTCAAATGAAGGATGAAAAGGTTCAAATAATATGTCGAATTTAAAACTTTGAATTTTCTTTTACTTTTTTATTTTTCTTTTTATTAAATAGCTTCCAAATTCTGGGTGAAAGGTAATTAACTAGAGTTGAAAAGTTTTGTTCTCACAATAAAATTTTTTTTGAATAACTAAAAAAGTGATCGAGGCTGTATATGTTAGAGTACTAAGGTTGAAGAGGCTTATTTTAAAATCCATAATATGGCGAGTTAATATCCCACGTTCGAGTTATTTTGTTCATTTTCAGTGATTTGTAAAGTTAAATTCCTAACAGGACGGGTAACCAAACAAAAAAAGAAAAAATTAATTGGATTTAAGGCTCAATTACAATAGGAAGAGCCAAGCATAACCCAACTTAAGGAAATGTACTAATCTTCACGAATCTTTTACTGCGATTACAGTGTGTATACCCAAGATTTCGTTAAATTTGATTTCCGTCAATACAAATCAATTAGTATGTTCCATACAAAAATTTTGACCATTTAATTGAAAATATTTTTTTTATGAATCAACGATTTGGTCTTTTATGGAAATATGTTTTCTAAACGATTATAACTTTTTTAAAATCACTTTTAAATTACCAACAACAATCTGAAAACCACGGAATTCTTTGACGAAATACTGTCAAAAGCTGATTCTTGCTTATGGACTGGACATTATAATCAGATTGGCCGGTTTTACACTGATCTTACATGCGCCTAAGTAACTCGGGTATATCCATGCTGATAATGCTACACTGGTCTTCCATGTGCCTTTCTTCACTGTGAATTTGTATACGTCAGATCAATGTGTGCGTGTCACGTGGGGGAATTTTTCTAGTTGATTTGAGCAGAAAACCAATGGGAAGTGTTTATGTGTGCGTTTCTTCAATTTTGCACTCAAGCTAAAGCTGGCGCATTTCCCCGGCATTCGCGCACCCTTCTGGCGTATCAATTTTTGAAGAATGCGCCCGTTTGAAGACCAGTGTAAAACCAGCTATTTACGGATTTGATATGAATAAGTAAGCATTCAATCAGTTTTTTTGTCTTTCTTTATTCTTTGCTTTTCTATTGTAATTGACCTTTGATTTCTAAAACTACAATCGAAACTTTTATAACTATTTAGTTGTACCAAAGCCTTCTAGATATTTTCATCAGGCCAGCACATAGACGACAATGATGTCTTAACTTCAAGCGTGTGAAAAAGAGAAATAATTATTAAGCACGAAAATAAAAAGAGAGAAACCAGCTTCTAATGCAAATTACATTAGTGCTTCTTTATTTCAACCTTCGTCCTTCATAATTATTTTTCTTTTTCACATACTTAGAGTTAAGACGTCATTGTCGTCTATGTACTGGCCTGATGAGATATCTAGAAGGCATTGGTTGTACCGATGGGTCTTTATTATATGGTTGAATTCGTAGACATAGTATATATAATATATATTGTATACATACAATATAATACATGTTTTAACTAAGTTATTTATTTTCGAATTCAATTTTTAAGACAACTGACAAGTTAGTTCCTCTTAATCAAAATTCATTCTTATTAAATTTTTGATGTTTCCCCAATTATTTGCCTAAAAAAAATTATTTATCTATATTATATTTGTGAATTTGGCTGTATATACCGAGTTGGGTCTTAAACGGCTGGACCGCTTTTGATGAAACATGTATCAAAACATTCTTTGTTGCAGCGGCTAGTTATAGGCTATATCAAATTTAGCCATGCTAAAGAAACTGTTGAATCTGTCCATGCATACACAGTTACTTCCTTCGACTTCCTTTTCCAAAAGTTTGGCTAGTAATACGGCTCCGCATAGTTCTAAACGGTGTAGTAAAGGCTTCTTACTTATTGGCGCTACCCTTGATTTGGTTGCTAAGAGGTGTGTAATGTTTTTGCCACTATTGTTTAATGTTCATATGTAAACAGCTGCTGCGTATGGTATCTTTCATGCGTCGCAAAATCCACTCATAATATATCCATCGGGATATTCTTATGTTTTCTAAGACTGGTAATTCCGTTTTGAGCTAATTTTTGGTAATGTTAGGCGATATTTCCTGATCCCAGTTTATAGCAGTTAGCCATAGCTCTTGAAACATATTTTTTGCTACTATTGTTACTGGTGTTAACGATTCCAGGGGTCAAATATTTTTGACACCTCTGACAGAAGATTTAGTTTAATTGGTGCAATATTATCGGTCGGTAGATTTACTTTAAATTGTCCTAATGCCTTGATTGAATCTGAATATTCTTCACTTATTTCAAATAGACCCATTTCCGTTGCTTCCTTTGGTACCTGTTCCAATATTTGCTTACAATGAGTTGACCATTGTCGTAGTTTAAATTCGCCTCTCGATAAAAAATTGATCAGTTCACAAGCAACAATTTAGGTCGATTTGACGTGTTGGCTACCGTTTACTTTACTTTAAAGTAGTTGGCACTTGTGATAATTACGTAATTAATACGTTATATCAACGTGCCTGCTCCCTAAATGGGGAATGATTCCTGGGTTTCTATTACGTTTATAATACTACTCCGGGACTAACACAGTGACGTCGTTGGAACGTATAATTTACGTAGTCATTACTGACTCTCATGGCTCTCATACATTCAAATTATATTATACATACAGTCGATTATTGTATTTTTACAATATTCAGATATGTTTTCGAATATTTGTAAATGGAATTCATTTAATTTGGTATTTTATAAATCATTTTTCTGTAAATGGTGGCTTCGGTACTTATTAGTATATTAGTATTTAATATAACATAAGAATTTAAAAGATGTACTTTAAGTAAGCATTTCGGCTATTTATTACATGAAAATTTAAAACAAAAGAAAATTGATTGTTTAATGTGAGCATTGTAGCTCGAAAAATAATAACGCACTCTAAAAATTCTCATATTTAAAGAATTTTATAATTTTTTATTTTATTTAAATATGATCAATATTTTAAAATTACTCCGAGAAATGTGTTTTAAATAACAGATAAGGCGTGAAAATAACAAAATATATTTTTTCTATTTTGATTTAAAATATTAATAATATTAAGCAAAAAACTGCAAATTTAAATTTCATATTTTTCTAGCAATATTAAAATTAAAAAAAAATGGCTATTAAAAAAATTTTTCACTTTAAAGTTGTCTTTACAACTATAAAGAATTTTCCACTTTTCAAAAGTCTTTGGAATCTCGGAATTCTACTTTGTTGAACTTATAACGCTTATTTGGTAGTTTTCTATCCAAAGTTTCAAATTATCGTTACTTGAAATTGACATTTACTTTAAATAGATAACAATTACTTTGTACACCCGTAATAAACTGTGTAATGAATATAGAAATTAATGCATGTGCAGCATCGTAGGACTGACAACTTAATAAATTGTTAAAAGTTCAATATATACATCGTTAAAAATTTTAAATAAATTTTTTTTAAATTGTATTTTATAAATGTTATCGTAAAACTTCGGTTTTTTCTATTAATTTTATAATTTCGTCAAAATATCAAACTTATTTAAAATAAAAAGTCAATAATTTTAGCAGTGTAAATAAATTTATATCAGTTGTCATTCCTGCTGCAAAAGTCTAAAATAAAAGTGAAAGAAAAGTGATAATTCAGTGTTTGTTTGTCAAATTGCTAAAACAAAATTAAAACTAGAAAATGGAAATCGAAATTACGGAGTTTTTTAAAGTTGTTGCAACCAGGGCCGAATTTCCCATTACGCAACTTAGGCTGCAGCCTAGGGGCCCGCGTCACAAAGGGGCCCGCACCACAAAAAATACTTTATTATTGTGGTACAAATTAATAAATATTTCTTAAAAGAAACTTCCTCTCCACTCCATCTCTATTAGGGTTGCCAACTTTTTCAAAACCCAATAAAGGACGGATTTGGCGATCAAAAAAAAAAAAAAAAGTCCACAAAATGAACCAAACAAAAACAAAATTTCCCTTTCAAACCATTCAGTGGGCATTAAATACATTACTTAACAGACTCTGTTTAAATTGGAATCCATTTGGTGCCCCTATGAGCGGCGCCCGGGGCATGATAGACCCCCTTACTACATAATTATTTATGTATCATCATATACAATATGACCCCTTTATTTTGAAAGTGAGGTAAGTAAAAAAAACATCTTAGAATTGTAATATTATATAAGATTTTAGAATGGTGATTATCGATGAATTTTTTAAACTTTAGACTTTCAAAATGAACGGCTCATATACAGTGGTGTTCAATGAAATCCGGACACTTTGAATTCCTGGAAAAAATGCATGGTGCAGGTCAAAATTTCATCCCCCCCCCCATTTTTTTTCAGTATTTAGTTACTTGATTTATGTAGTAACTGTATATTTCAAAAAATAGTTTAGAAACAATCGATAACTCAAGTAATGAGCATAAACATTAACTAAGTGAAAAAAATGTCGAAATTAAGTGAGTCTGAAAAAAGTGTTATTATCGCATTATGGCACGAAGGATTGTCAGTACGGGAAATTAGTGATAGAGTATCACGGGGGAAGTCCTCTGTTGCTGATTTAATCAAAAAATTTAAAAATACCGGGACCACAGAACGCTCCAAAGGATCTGGAAGGAAACGCAAGACAATCATAGTAGAAGACAAATTTCTGGTCCTTCGTTGCAAACGAGACCGCTTTAAACCTTCCACAAAATTGAAAGCGGAGCTTGCTTTAGCCAGTGGAACTGAAATTTCTGCGGTAACCGTGCGGAGGAGGTTACTTGAGGCAAATCTAAGGTCACGTTGCTCGCTCCAAAAGCCATCTTTAAAGGTTTCATCAAAGATCACTCGGCTTCGGTGGGCCCAGGAACATTCCAGTTGGACCCCAGAGATGTGGAATAGAGTAGTGTTCTCTGACGAAAGCAAATTTAAGCTGCATGTCGGGGATGGGCGGCTACGCGTCCCAAGGAAGCCAGGAGAACGCCTCAGTGATAACTGCATTCAGGAAATTCCCAACAAAGCTGAAGGAGTAATGGTCTGGGGATGTTTCAGTGCAAGTGGTTTAGGTCATCTGGGGTTTATAGATGGAAGAGTAACCGCAGATGTGTATCTAAATGTCCTAGAGAGTCATTTGAAACCATCAGTTTTGGAGCTGTTTGCTGAAACTGGAAGGTTCATCTTTCAGCAAGATAATGCGCCAGCACACACGTCAAAAAAGGTATTTATTGATTTTTTTAGAACTATTGGACAATCCTCTAAAAAATCTAGTTTAAACATTTTGTGAAATTTTATTAATTTCCGTTTTTTTTTCATTTTCAGGTAATAGACTACCTAAACGAAAACTGTATTCACACCTTGGAATGGCCTCCGTACAGCCCAGATCTTAATCCCATCGAAAATATCTGGGCTATTATGAAGAAAAAAGTCCGTCAGGGTAATCCCCAAACACAACAAGACTTAAAGCGGCAAATTCAAAGTGCTTGGGATGAAATTAGTGATGACGTCACTGGAAATTTGGTGAATTCCATGAAGCATAGGTGCACAGCGGTAATTAAGGCAAATGGCAGTCCTACTAAATATTAAATAGGAGGTGCCAGGAGGTGTGTACAAAATGCAATTGATAAATTTTAATGACTCTATTTATAACATGTTTTTTTTGTACCCTAATAAACTTAATATTTACAAAAAATTATCTGAATTCTTATTAATTTCTTTAATTTTCCAATAAAACCATAAATACTGATTGAACCATATAATTTTTTTAGTGAATATTATGTGAGGTAATATAAAAAATTATTTCACCGAATAAGCATCACTACTTTTTTGGAAAAAATCGCTTCAAATCGAAAAAAGGTAAGTGTCCGGATTTCATTGAACACCACTGTATAAATGATAACTGCTTTTAGTGAATATTTATATAAGTTTATATTGCTATATATACATACAATGGTAATACAAAAGGTTTTTATTTTTTAAAATTATATTTGCTCTGCCTTTTTGCTGATTTTTTTAGCTGAATATCGTCTCTGTTTTTTTCGGCAAATTCTAGGCAACTATATGTATAAAAAAAATCAGCTTCTCTTTCAAACTTCTCAGCAGAAATAACCCAGTAAACACACGACAACAATATGATATCATACTGACCAGTATTATTTCATATGATATCATATTGATGTCATACTGTTATCGTGTGTTTCAGAAATAAACGAATGCAACGCGTAGACTCAGTATAATAAACAGACAGTAATTTGACTAGGAAATGCAGAGAAATTAGACGCGATCTTCCCAATACTTCCTCTGAGAATGACAGAAAGAAAAAATTCCGGACAAAATAAGGAAAGAAAATTAAAATTTTTCATTAGAAAGAAAGAAGTAACCTATAAATCAAATATATTAAATTTTAACACGTGCTCCCTATAAGATAATTCTAGCAAGGGAGACAAATAATAGTTTTATTATGGTCTTATGCGTTTTCGGCAAAAGAATGGATGAAACGAAGAAAGCAAAAAACCCCGCGTGCTTCTTAAGCCCCTAATCCATGTCCTGACACTTTTTTCAAATTGTACTAAAGTTTTTTTCAAGTGTTAGTGCCTATTTAACAGCAGTTTTGATAAGCACGTGGGTTTTTTTAAGTAGAAGAAATTTTTTGTTATGTATTTTTCAAATATTTTTGGTGTTAGTGCCTGTATGAATTATTATTTACATAAATGTTAGAACTGTTTATTAAAGCTGAATGCATATTCATCTCTGTTCCACCAACATAGCGTAATCTAAAAAAAAATGATAGAACATAAAAAGATAGCGGTTTTTTTTTATATACATTTTTTATTGAGAAAAAGCACACATGCATGGAAAATAACAAGAATGGGTGGCAAAAGCGGGTGTAAAATTCTAAAAATAAACGCAAAATTGGCGAGGTCATTCGTAATTTTTCACATTTTGTTCGCCAGTTTTCTTACTGTTTATTATACTGTGGCGTAGAAGCCAGTTTAAGAATAAAAACTCTCTGGATTATAACTTTCAAATTTTCCATAAAATCGAATAACGAGTAGCTGTTGTTGAGTTCCTATAACCCCTTTAAATGTATTATTTGCGGACATACGGTAAACAAAATAAAAATCTTTTAATGCAATATCTGATGTTTTTGGGATAACTGTTGCACTCGTCCCTTGCCAGTTGTCGTAATGTACTTACTGTTAGATATGGTGTTGATAGTGTACCATGCGTCACTGTTGTTAACTGGCATCACTTTGTGGATTATTCTTCAGAATTTCGCCATAAAATTGGTTTTGAATTTAGGTTCCATATGTAATAGCCTCGCTATCCCTTTTCCTTCTGAACCATCTAACAATTCATGTTTTTATTTGTCATTAAACGGTAGTCTAACAGTATATTTACCATTTTCTGATCTTTTAACGTTCACATTTGTTTTCATCTTCTGTTAAAATTTCTTCTGTCGGAAGATTTTCCATTTCCCCAAATCTTCTTAAACTTTCATCAATTTGTGTATATGTTATGCAGAGCTTAACATTTTTGGGCTTATTCTTTCCGTTAATACTAACAGAGATTATCCATTCAAGACGTGTTGGCTGTGCCGCAGGCGTGCTCGATGGTTCCTTATTTACACCTGGCATAAATATTTCTATAAAAATGTCAGCTTCCAATATTACGTTAATGATCTTTGTTTCATTGTAAGTTAGATCTGATAGTGTAAGTTTTTCAAGCTGTTTCCAAACTAATCTTTCTTTTAATCTTGTAGAAAGAATCATTTTCATTAGTCTTGTTAATACTAGTGCTGTTGTTGTAACCTTATATGTAGATGAAAATGTAGGTTGTATGCTGAGTAATATCCTCTTTCTAGCTATTGCTGTTCCCAACAAATCAATGGCATAGCAGTCTAAGACCAAAAAACTTAATTACATGTCCATTTACTATCAAAATATAAGGGGACTTCGCATGAAGACACGTGAGTTGCAGCTCGCTTGTTATTCATCGTCGTATGACGTAATTGCCTTGACAGAAACCGGGCTTAATTGCAGTTTTTTTAATGATGAATTGTTTGCATCAGATTATGAAGTTTTCCGCAGACAGGTATCCAGCCGACATTAATTTTTGGGAGATGGCCTTCTCATTGCGGTTCGTACTTGTTTTAATTGTACTGTTCTCAATATTCCAAGTGCTGATAACTTAGAATTTGTGTTAAAATTGTACTGCAGCGAGAATGTTTGTTTATAGCAAACTGTTATCTTCCACTCAATAGTTCTTTAGTCGCTTACCAAATCTTGCTGGATAGACTAGCTTTTATTACCAATCTTATGGATTCGAACCATAATATTATTCTCCTTAGTGATTTCAATCTTCCAGGAGTGAAGTGGTCTTGGATGGATAATGAAACATTTATTCTTGCATCCAATTTGAACTGGTTTTGACAGTATCGTTGGTGTTTAACTCTGCTATATTCGACTGTTTCATTTCATCTGTCGCTTAACCTTATAGTTATACTTACACACTTGCCCGAGCGTGGCTTAATCATGAACTACGTTCCTTACGAAATAGAGAACAAAGCTTGGTAAACCTTCTTTATTACCCGCGGAGAGTTGAATTTCACAAATTTTACTAAATTATTCAACAAGTTTAAAGCATTGTGTACGGATCTTTATGATTCTTACTTATGCGAAATGCGAACTAATTTCGCAGTGGATCCCTGCCATTTCTTGAAATTTGTGAATAGTAAGAGAAAGACAGATGGATATAAATCATCTGTGAAATAACTGAATGAGTTATCGAATGACCCTAGTATCTTTTCCAATCCATTTGAATCTCACTTTGCCGAAGAATTTATTGACGATAATTTTGAGACTGAAATGGAATACTTCAACAATTTTCGTGATTATCCAAAGTCTACTCTTTACAACATTAATTCAGGTGAGAACACAGTTTTTGAACATATTAATAACTCAATAGATGATTATTCTAGCGGTCCCGATGGTATCCCTGCGATAATCTTGAAAAAGTATCGCAATATTCTTGCAGTTCCCCTTTCTGTTCTCTCCTAAATTTCCAAATATTTGGAAAAATTCATACGTTGTTCCAATTCATAAAAGGGGTAGCAGAGGCGATACTGGTAATTACAGGTCAGTTCCAAAGCTTTCCAGTATTCCAAAACTTTTCGAATGCATCTCATATTAATTCGTCTACTTTGACTACAAACCTTTTACATCTTAATCTTCGCTTGAAATCCTGAAGGGTAGATCTATTCACTAGTTTAGCTCAATTGGTGTCATATTCAATTTACGCTATGGAAAATGGTAACAGTGTGGACTGTATTACTACTGATTTCAGGCTTTTGACAAGTCAGCTCATAAGATTGTATTAATAAAGTTATATGCGATTAGGTTTACAGACTTTTTCGTTGAATGGATCCGCTCATACCTTAATGGTAGAAGGTATCAGTTCTTCTTTCGGTCTGCTAAAGTTATTTCCTTTTTGGCGACATATGCTGTCCTTCAGGGTAGTCATTTAGGACCCCTTCAGTTTATACCAAATATCAATTATGTGGCTTCTGTAATCAAATTCTCGAAGATTTCGAACTACACCGACGATATGAAATTGTACGTAGAGGTCATCCAGTTGTACGATTCTCTCCAGGATAACTTTACTAATTTTTTTACGTGGTGTCGTAAAAATAGCCTGAGACTCAACACAGATAACTCCACGATTATCACCTTTTCTCGTAAACATGAGAACTCTTATCGTAATTATTTTATTGAAAACGTTCCTCTACATAGAGTTTGTTGTATTACTGACTTCGGAGTTACTTGCGACAGTGAGCTTAACTTCAGACTTCACTGTGACTCCTTGGTTCATAAAGTCAATTCGACTTTGGGCTATATTAAGCGGTGGTCGCTAAATCATTTTATATCGCTTTCGCATGGAATATGCGTGTCAGGTGTGTTCCCTGCACCACAGGTTTATATCAACAGGCTGGAATACGTCCAACGTAGGTTTTTACATTTTGCTTTACGTAACCTACCATGGAATGATCCTTCACTGTTGCAACCTTACAATGATAGGCTGAAGTTGCTAAGTTTGCACTATCTGGAAAGGCGGCGAGAATCGGCAATGTAATTTTCGTTCCTAAAATCCTTTATGGGGCCATTGATACACTTAATATTTTAAGAAAAATGCACGTTAATTCCAACAGTTGTTCACTGAGATCGGCGGTCTTGTGTAAAATATGTTTCCACCGGACGGACTACGGGAAGAATGAGCCAGTCTCCCGAATGCTACGTGTGGTAAATGCCAATGGACAAGTTATTGATTTTTGCCCTAATAAGCTTGAACTGACGAATGACTTTATTATGAAAATTAATCAATATTTAGGTTCGATTTGAGCTGTTATTGTTAAGTTATATCAAATACAGTGGTGTTCAATGAAATCCGGACACTTTGAATTCCTGGAACAAATGCATGGTACAGGTCGAAATTTAATCCCCTCCCATTTTTTTTTTCAGTATTTAGTTACTTGATTTATGTAGTAAGTGTATATTTCAAAAAATAGTTTAGTAATAATCGATAAGTCAAGTTATAAGCATAAACATTAAATAAATGAAAAAAATGTCGACATTAAGTGATGCTGAAAAAAGTGTTATCATCGCATTATGGCATGAAGGATTGTCAGTACGGGAAATTAGTGATAGAGTATCACGGGGGAAGTCCTCTGTTGCTGATTTAATAAAAAAATTTAAAAATACCGGGACCACAGAACGCCCCCAAAGGATCTGGAAGGAAACGCAAGACAACCATAGTAGAAGATCAATTTCTGGTCCTTCCTTGCAAACCAGGCCCCTTTGAACCTTACACAAAATTGAAAGCGGAGCTTGCTTTAGCTAGTGGAACTGAAATTTCTGCGGTAACCGTGCGAAGGAGGTTACTTGAGGCAAGTCTAAGGTCACGTTGCTCGCTCCAAAAGCCATCTTTAAAGGTTTCGTCAAAGATCACTCGGCTTCGGTGTGCCCAGGAACATTCCAGTTGGACCCCAGAGATGTGGAATAGAGTAGTATTCTCTGACGAAAGCAAATTTAAGCTGCATATCGGGGATGGGCGGCTACGCGTCCCAAGGAAGCCAGGAGAACGCCTCAGTGATAACTGCATTCAGGAAATTCCCAACAAAGCTGAAGGAGTAATGGTCTGGGGATGTTTCAGTGCAAGTGGTTTAGGTCATCTGGGTTTTATAGATGGAAGAGTAACCGCAAATATGTATTTAAATGTCCTAGAGAGTCATTTGAAACCGTCAGTTTTGGAGCTGTTTGCTGAAACTGAAAGGTACATCTTTCCGCAAGATGGGACGCCAGCACACACTTCAGAAAAGGTATTTATTTATTTTTTTAGAACTATTGGACAATCCTCAAGAAAATCCAGTCCTAACATTTTGTGAAATTTCATGAACTTCCGTTTTTTTTTCTTTTTCAGGTAAAAGACTACCTAAACCAAAACGGTAATCACACTTTGGAATGGCCTCCGTACAGCCCAGATCTTCATCCCATCGAAAATATCTGGGCTATTATGAAGAAAAAGTCTGTAAAGGTAATCTCCGAACACAACAGGACTTAAAGTGGCAAATTCAAAGTGTTTGGGATGAAATTAGTGATGACGTCACTGGAAATTTGGTGAATTCCATGAAGCACAGGTGCACAGCGGTTATTAAGGCAAATGGCAGTCATACTTAATTATAAATAGGAGGTCCCAACTAGTGTGTACAAAATACAATTGATAAATTTTATTGAATCTATTTATAACATGTTTTTTTTTTGTATCTTAATAAACGTAATATTTACAAAAAATCATCTGAATTCCTATTAATTTTTTTAATTTTCCAATAAAACCAAAAATACTGATTGAACCATATAATATTTTTAGTAAATATTACCTGAGATAATATAAAAAATTATTTCACCGAATGAGCATCACTGCTTCTTTAGAAAAAATCACTTCAAATCGAAAAATGATAGGTGTCCGGATTTCATTGAACACCACTGTATTTGTTTTTTTTTTTTGTCCTAAAGAACAAACAGATATTTTCCAGACATATTTTATGCAACGCGTAAAATTATACTGAAATAAAATTCCCACAATAATTTTTTTTGTATAAAAAACTCATATTGTTTAAAATAAAATACTCCGATTTCAATTCCATTTATCCAAATATCAATTTGAACTTTTATATTGAATTAAATTTGATATTTGGATAATTTTTATAAATTTACGATTCCCACATTTAGAATTTAAGAAAAATTCTTTACCAACTATCGGAAGAATCTCAAGATTTGAAAAACTGAATCATATCTAAGAACAAGGGTAGAACTGTTACAACAGGAATGGAACGTTTAATGATCGTCATTCAAAACTCCTGGCGATAAAAACTAAAAATCCCACTCGTAGTTATTTCCAGTCCGATTTCTAAACGAAAGTACAAAAAATATACAAAACAGTCAAAACCACATTAGAAGAAGAGTTATAAAAACTAGATGATGAAAGGTTAAAACCAATTGCAGACGAATCTCTAGGCACTTACTACAATAGCAGTAAAGATCAGAAAAGGAGAATATGTCTACAACGGAATCATCATTTGATACATCATACTCAAAGGTACACTGTCAACAAAAAATCAAATCAATCAACAACTATTGGTCAAGTATTATCAGTCTACTACATAATGACATTATGGCTGAAGAGGATCGGTTTGTCTATGTAGACAAGGGCTTTTTACAGCTCGAAGACCGCCAGGAGCTAATCATCATTAAACTACAATAATAATGCGCGCAAGCATCTCCATCGAATGGAAAAACCTCCATGGAAGCGGAAGTCAAGCTCCCTCTGGTCACATTACCACCTTCGACGGAAACTACTGGAAGTGGAGAGGGTTTAATGATCCATTCATGCACTTAATACACACCAACCTATGGGACATTCACAAAAAATATTCTATCTGAAGGCAAACATTACAGGAGAAGCAGGCAAACTTATCCAAGATTTACAAATTTTCGAAGAAAATTACACTACCACATGAGATATATTACAAAATCGACACAAGAACACACGATTTCTACTAGCGGCTCTGCTTAATACTCTCTTATCGCAATCAGTTACCATCGGCAATCAAGCAGCTGCATGATACAACGAAAGAATGCTTACTAGATATCTTGGAATAGATACCAAAAATTGGTATACGATAGTTCTCCACATTCTGCTTCATAAAGTACACCGTGAAACCCAACGCTTATTTGAACAATCGCTCGAATCACCGCGCTCCATTCAACATTTGATAATGTTCTTAACGTTTTTGGAATGCAGATTTAAAATTATAGAGATACTAGGAGAGAAACCACACTAGGGAAAACAGAATACAAGTAAACATTCTACTTTTATTTCATCGGAAAAGGATATCACATGTCTATTCTGCAAAAAACAGCAGCATGGTATTAATGTATGTTAACCTTTTCTTCATCTATCTCCACTAGAACGGCTAGATGCAGCTAAAGAGCTTCAACTTTCACCAATTGCTTAGGAAGAGGAAATTTCCTCCAAAATTGCTCATCCAGAAATTACTTTAAGTGTCATGCATGACATCACACATTGCTGCAAATCGAAACACCGAATATTACAAACAAAACTGGTGATTTAGAAAACCTGCCACCAACACAAACTAACACAACTCATGTTGCTCTTTAAAACAATAATAACTCTGAAGGCTATGTCTTCTTAGACACAGCCATTATACAAATAAAGGACGGATATGGATATCCAATCGGCGCTAGAGTAATTCTATATTCGGGATCTCAATTGAACTTTATATCTGAAAGGCTACACAAGAAGCTAGGAATTGTCGGATGTAATCAACAATTAAATGTAAATGGTATAGGCTATAACGCAGAGCCAATATTTCATTACAACAACAGGAAATTGGAGTAGAGTTAAATTCACTACAAAAAGAGAAATATGTACAACCAACCAATAAATTGGCTACGTTAACTCCTTTTTTGGATTATCAAGGTCTTATACGACTAGGTGCTAGGCTAGGGAAAAAACCCACAAAGGCATATATTGCTGTTTTTGTATGCTTCACTATGAAGGCTACCCATCTAGAAGTAGTCTCCAATCTGAAAACCGCCGCCTTTATAGGTGCGCTTAAGCATTTTATTGAAAGACGAGGTAGCCCAGCAAAAATCTTTTACGATAATGCGACCAATTTCGTAGGTGCACGAAATGAACTACAAGAGTTATACAAATTATTTTCAAGAAAAGAACATTAGAAGCATCAATGATATTTTTCTTACAAGCAACGACAACATTTCAGTTTTTTTTATGAAATAAAAACGAATTCTTTTTTTTTTAATTACATTTCTGCCACAGGATTCATTCCGTAATAAGAATATTTTAATCAGAAGCTTAATAAAATGACAGAAAATGTAGAATCTTTATCGAGCGGAAGAACCGCTGATCAATTTATTATGAGAGTGGCAGTAAAGTTACCTCCCTTTTGGCGTGATCAACCAGAGTTATGGTTCAAATCAGCAGAGGCCCAATTTAGTATCTCGGCCATTTCGATTGATGAAACAAAATATTTTACGGTCGTCGCGGCTATCGAGTCAGACGTGCTGGCGCAAGTTAGTGATATTATTCTAAACCCACCATTAACAGATAAGTATTCCACCCTTAAAAACAGGCTAATCGAAAGATACTCTGAGTCAGAGCAAAAGAAGTTAAAGAAATTATTAGCAGAAATTGAGTTGTCAGATCGAACTCCAACTCAACTTTTAATGGAGATGAGAAAGTATGCAAATAATAAGGTTTTTGATGATTTTTTGCAAACACTATGGTTAAACTGTTTGCCCCAGCAAGTTAAAGCAATTTTGTCAACATTAGAAGATGAATTGGACAAAATGGCTAAAGTCGCGGACAGGATCTTAGAATTCAGTGATACCGAAATAAATATTGTTTCTCATAAAAATAACTCAGGTATAGAAGAGAGAAAGAAGAATCTGGAAGAGAAAATGGTAGAAAACACCAAACTCTTAAAACGTTTATTAGGGCGACAACGTTCACGTTCTAATTCGAGTTCTAAAACTGCACTTAGTACAAGCAATGTTAATAATTCTAGTCAATAAACAATTTGCTGGTATCACGAAAAATTTGCAGAGAAGGGAAATAAATGCATTAAACCCTGCATGTACGACTCAAAAAACTAAATCTGCAATCTCATCTCAGGCGGGTGAGGGGATTGCAGAAGTAAACCGCCTATACGTATCAGGCAATAGTACTTCTATCCACTTTTTAATTGACACTGGAGCTGATATTTCGGTTTTACCTTCAACCCTGTATAATATTCGACGACCTTCGAATCGTTATTTGTTTGCTGCCAATGGTACACGTATCAAAACTTTTGGCGAAAAACATTTAAAATTGAATTTTGGTCTTCGTCGAGATTTTGAGTGGGATTTTATTATCGCAGATGTTGAAGTAGCTATTTTGGGTGCCGATGTTCTTCGTCATTTTGAATTACTGGTGGATGTTAGAAGCAACAACCTGGTTGATTCTAAAACTAAGATTATCCAACCAATTAGAATTTCTTCAATAAGCCAAGAAGATTTTTCTTCAAGTTTATTTGGCAGGAAAATTTTTTCAACAACGGATTTAGTACGTGCCTTCAATCAAATTCCAGTTAGTCCTACGGACATCCCAAAATCAGCTATAATCACGCCATTTGGGCTCTTTGAGTTCTTGTTCATGACATTTGGATTGCGAAATGCTGCGCGGACGTTTCAGAGATTTATGATGGAAGTATTGAACGGTTGGGACTTCGTTTTTGTGTATATCGATGATATAATCATTTTTCTTTATCGAAAGAAGAACTCATCATGCATCATCATCATCGTCGTGTTTTTAAACGTCTTAAAGAGTACGGTTTGCTGATCAATGTTGCGAAGTGCCATTGGGGAAAACCAGAGTTAAACTTTCATGGACACCTCGTTTCTAAAAACGGAATAGAACCTCTTCCTAAGAAAGTTCAAGCTGTTCGTGATTTTGCTGTGCCGAGAGTAGCCAGAGAGTTGAAACGTTTTCTCGCCATGAAAAATTTTTATCGTCGCTTTATACCACATGCTATGGAGAATCAAACTAAATTACAAGAGCTGATTCCCGGAAATAAAAAGAATGACAACACTGAAATTAGCTGGGACAGCGAGTCACTCAATAAATTTCAACAGTGCAAGGAGGATTTAGCTAATGCATCATTCTTAGCTCATCCTTCCATAAATGCACCATTGTCTTTGACTGTTGATGCATCTGGCATTGCTGTGGGCGCAGTTTTACATCAAAGTATATATGGCCAATTACAACCACTTGGTTTTTTTTTCAAAAAAGTTATTGTCAGGAGAGAGTAAGTACAGTAGTTACGACTGTGAATTGCTGGCAATATATCAAGGAGTTAAACATTCTCTTCACATGGTGGAAGGGCGAGAATTTTACATCAAGACTGATCACAAACCACTAACTTTTGCCTCGTAGAATCACAACTGACCAAGGGAGACAGTTTGAATCGTGCTTATTTAGAACACTCTCAAAAATGCTTGGAATTCAACATTTACGAACTACAGCCTATCATCCGCAGTCAAACGGATTGATAGAACGCTGGCATCGTACCCTGAAAACTGCCATCATGCGCTATGGTAAGGATTGGGGGAGTACTTTACCTTTAGTATTACTCGGCTTACGTACTACATTTAAAGAGAATCTCCAGTCAACTCCAGCTGAAATGTTATATGGCACTACCTTTTCATTATCGGGAGAATTTTTCGTTGACAATGATGAGCGAGCAAATCAACCAGATTTTGTGAAAGCATTAAAAACGCACTTAGGGAACATTCGCCCTATTCCTACTTCAAATCACAGTAAGGAAAAGATTTTCATCCAACAAGGTTTAAACGAATGCTCTCATGTTTTTGTTCGTAACGATTCCGTTCGTTTATCACTAGTTCCTCCGTTTGATGGGCCGTATGAAGTTGATGTAAAATGCACCAGAAATGGCAGAAGAATTAAACGTCTTAAACTTTGTAACGAAGTTACAAATAAGAAATTAACGGAAAATATTTTTTCGAAAATATTTTCAGTTGCGAATATAATTCGCAGTTAAAAGGAGTCATTTGGAGTATAAGACTCAAAATGAACTCCAGTATAATCAGTCTATTACCAGACTCAGAGAAAGCCGATTAGTAAGAAAGCTTTACTTAGGAGACTGTGTTGGGAGTCACCCGTACCCCGACTTAGGAATCCTTCATAGTATAGTAGGACCTCTTCATAAGGGACACCTATTCGAGTCACCTGAACTCTTATAGGAAGATCTAATTGATATTGGACCGCTCTTACTAAATACGGAATCTCTTTTTACGAAATAACCGACCAGAATACTGTTTGCGTCACCCGAACCGGCAGTATAGTGGAACCCCGATAAAAGGTACACCTCAGCAGTGATACCATAACCGATTTCGCCTTGTAAAGAGGTACCTGCCCCTGATCCAAAATACTGTTTGCGTCACCCGAACCGGCAGTATAGACCGCTTGTTGTTTTGAGTCTCCCGTACCACTCAACAAGATCTTCCAGACCAGATTTCCGAGGTAGTAGGTAAAACTACTGACCTGCTCGTATATGCGAGATACCTGTGTCTGATATTGTTTGCGTCACCCGAACCAAGCAATATCAAACAAATACCGACCGATACGAGCCATACACATCCCATGTATTGCTCCCCACCTCGAAATATCCAACTTAACCTCCTTCCCCAATACTAAACAAACGTATCTCCAAATAGGCAGGCAGGCATAAAATAGTAAATAAAGACAAAATTATATTATTTTAAACACAAAAACTGACTTATTATTTCAACCGCCCGTATCCGACCCCTGGAGCCGGCGAGCTCACCCCGTGCAGAAAACAACGTTACAACTTTATTCCTAAAATTAATATCATAAATTTTTGTTCATGTCATTTAATGTATTCAATTTAATTTAAAACCAAATTTTTTCATTTTCGTAGTATATTCAAAATTAATTTTTATTTTGTAAATTGCTTTTATCAATTCATGTTTCATTAATTAATTAATTTCATTCCGATATATTCTTGACTGGAAAGGGAGTACTGTGGTGGTATTGTTTTATAAATTAAATATGTATATATGTGTGGAGAGACGAGTCAGTCGTTTATAGACCGTTGATTAATAAACTTCAAAATATATACCTGCGGTTCTTCCATTCTAATTCTCTACCCCTTATACTGGGTCATTTCTTAATTGGAGAACCGTTAACTACAATCTTGGACCCACAAGCCAAACCTAACAATGCAACTATCTCATCACGATGGCAATTAGTAAGAAATATTCACCAAGAATTCTGGAAGCGCTGGTCCAACGAATATCTACAACAATTGCAAACTAGAACCAAGTGGAAGCAAAAAGTCAAACAACTTAAACCAGGAACTTTAGTCATCATAAGAGATGAAAATTTACCACCATTAAAATGCCAAATGGCAAGAATCATAGAAACTCATCGAGGTAGTGATGGACGTATAAGAGTAGTTGATGTTAGAATTACATCCTGAATTCTAAGAAGATCAATTCATAAAGCATGCCCTTTACCATCAGAAGATGATAATGCAATACTGGCGCAAGGGGAAACCTCAAACTGCAAAGGAATTCCACAGTTGTCATCAACACATCTAGTCTGTTTAAACGGAGGAAATATTCATTGCCATCAAAAAATAAACCGTCGAATGCATTTAAAAGGATACCTTTAAAGAAACCGCGGCATCCTATGCAAGGAAGATTTTTACCAATAAATTCAGCATGGCTTGACAATTAATCAGAAACAAACCATTTAAAACGAACTTATCAAAACCAGTCAAATACAACTCAAGACACAATCATTTACAGCCGATATCAGAGAGTAAAAGAACAAAAAATAATCAAATTAAATCCACTGTTAACACTGCTGTTAGTGACAACCATAAATACCACAAATTTTCAGCAATCTGTTGAACCAATCAGTAGAAATCATTCCGTTTCATATCCAGGAACATACTTTGAAGGCGTAGGACAAGTAAATATGGCCGCAGAGGAATGGAAACTTATCGTGTATTACGACATGGAAAACTATTGGAAGGAATTAACTGGTCTTCATGACTGTATGTTTAAATTAAACAAATTATGTAAACTAATGACAAACTACAAGGATTTTTGTTTGATCATATTATCACAGCCTGAGCATCAACTTAAAACATATGAGAATAATAACGAGATCGTTGTCAAAGGAAATGGTGGTAGTTTAGCGTCAAGTTCCAAACGATCTCCATTCGACATTATTGGGGCTATTTCCAATAAATTATTAGAAATTTTAGATCAGGAATATGCCACGCAACTCTCTGAAACTATACAAAACGTTAAAACAAATGAAGGGCATCTACTCGAACTTATAAAAAACCAAACATCCATCATCGACTCAACAACAAATATCATCAGAAAGGACGAAGAACATATAGACAAGCAGTTTTTAGTTATTACCGACTACATAACCGAGCTTTTTTAGATATTAAAAACATAAGTAACCAACTAAACGACGAAAAAACAGTACAATTGTTTAATTCACTATCAATCCATGCACCACTGATTATGGTAGCTGAACCAAGGAATTCAATCTGCCTTAATAGATGTGGTAACAGACACTCATAATGGAAAAATAAATCCCTTACTACTCACCACTAAACAACTTCGGCAACAACTAAATGTAATAAGGGAAAATCTGCCAGCAAATTTGACGATACTTGGACAATTCGATCATCAAGATCTACTAGAATTATATCATTTAATGTCTGCAAGGACCAGAGTAACATCTAAATCCATAATCTTTAGCATAAATATTCCACTTCCAGCTAAGGAAATATATGAAATATTCAAGGTCAGTCCGATACCTACACTTGTGGACGGGAAACTGATCCTAATAAAACCGACTGCTGAATACATAGTAGTAAACCTTCATCGAGACCAACACTTCTCAATGTCTGACGACGAAATGTCTGCTTGTATAATTAGTCAAAAACAAAGGTATTATGCAAACAGAAACATGCTATTCATAACCAAGAAGCGGGACAAGATCAATGTAAACTGAGTCTATTAAACCATCAGCAAAAACTTCCTGCTAGCTGTGCAATTGAAACCACAGTCCCATTCAAAATTTGGATCCAGTTGCATAATCCAAATCACTGGATATACTGGTTTGATCACGAATACATTTTATACATTGTATGTGGTACACATTGAACAATAGTCAAAGGTGAAGGATTGCTAAAGTTTAACACCAATTGCGTCATCAAACAAGATTCACCTATGATCAGCTCTCATAACTTTCATTCGAATGAAATCAGGAACTCATTTCTGCCTTCAATTAACATTACTGCTTTCAACATCGAGAAGCATCTAGAGAATCAAGAAATCAGAATATGCAGCAACACCTATCTTTCCAAAAACAACACAAAGGAAATTTAAAACTTAAAGGACGCCATAAGAATTATAAAAAATCAAGAAATACTTCCACAAGACATTGACTCCACGGACATTCATCATTTCTCAATCCGCCATTCCTCCTTATTAATTTCTCTCCTTATTTCTCTCCTATTTCTCCATATTCTATGCAACTCGTAAGATTTTGGTATTACAAAATTCCCACAATAATATTTTTTGTATAAAAAAAGCTCATATTGTTCAAAATAAAATACTCCGATTTCAATTCCATTTATCCAAATATCAAATTTAACTTTTATATTTAATTAAATTTTATATTTGGATAATTTTTATAAATGTACGATTCCCACATTTAGAATGTAAGAATTTTTTGTATATTCAGCATTTAAATAGTAGAAATTCCAGACCCTTCCATAAATAAATTCAATTTAATTTTGAAGCCCAACAAAGCCTTTTTACTTCGATAATTAGCGTTAAGCTGCGCTAATAAAACAAACTTAAGCGGCCAAATAAAGGAATTTTGATCGCTATAACAAGAGTTATTATTAAAATTTAAATTTAAATTTATTACCATATTTTCTACGCCTGAAATGTTGACATATCTTTTGATTTACTCAGATATAATAATTGAGCAGCATTTTCCGTTATAAAGACCTGTGAGCCTTGGTCAACCAATGCTCGTAATATATGGTGCTTTCTATATCCTGATTTTACCCTTATTTGAGCTGTTGCCAATAATACGTCATTTAACCCATATTTATTGGCAATATATACTTGGGTTTGCATTCTGATTGAACGACATTTTCTTCATTATAGGTTGTACCTTCTGTGTTATTGATTTCTTGGTTCACAACTGCGAGGGTACAAGTAGTGCTTGTTTCTGCGGGCTCTGTGTGAAGTAGAGTGTTATGTTTCGTTTTACAAACTCTGCATATTTTAATGCTTTTACATTCTGCATTGAAATGATTAACTTTTAAGCAGTTGGTACACAATTTTCCCTTTTAACTACATTTTTTCTTTCGTTTATACTCATCGTGTAAAATTTAGTGCATGTGTATATGCTATGAGGATTTTCCTTTATGCAAATGGGGCACCTTTTTGTTGATAGCAGTTTTTTGATACTTGTCTTCGATTTCTTCGTAATAGTTCTTGGTAATGTATTCCTCTAGCTCAGTGTTTCTCAAAGTGGGGTACGCGTACCCTGAAGGGAACTCGAAAAAATATTAAGGGTACTTCAATAAAATATATTGTATATATATTGTGATTCATTACGGATGGACTAAGAATAAATATATATTTTTTAAATATTTAAATGATATGGCAGAAGATATCAGAAAACAAATTAACGAAAAAATAATTTTTATAAAACAGTTTGCATTATAGCTTAACGAATCGACAGATATATCAAACAGCGCACAAATGGTGGTATTTATTAGATATATTGATGATAATGATGTACAAGAAATAAAAGAACAAATATACTATTGCAATGAACTAAACACCATGAGCGACAGTAGATGCAATCTTTAATTTATTAAATGAACAAATTGAAAAGAATGGTTTATTATGGAAAAAGTGTGTGTCAATCTGCACAGATGGAGCAGAATCTATGTTAGATCGCAAAAGTGGACTTAAATCTCGAATACCATGTGTGAATCCTTCAATAAAGTGTAAACACTGCATTATACATAGAGAAGTACTAGCTGCAAAGCAATTAAATGCAAATTTGAACTCTGCTTACAAATTAGTGTTAAAATAGGTAACTTAATAAAACCAAGATCGTTGAATTCGCGCCTTTATCGCGCCATTATCGCTTCATACGGAGATTCGCTGGCTTTCACGTGGAAAAGTATTTAATCGATTTTTGACACTTAAGGTGGAGGTGGCTATTTTTCTAGGAAAAATAAACTCCGACTACGGACAATATTTTGAAAACGAAATTTGGATTTGCATATTGGCATATCTTTGCGATTTTTTAATAAATACAACGACCTAAGGTTACAGGGAGTTAATTCAAATATTATCAGAACACATGATAAAGTAAATGCATTCAATTGGAGAATAATCTTTGTACAAGAAAACAAAATTACTTTAAGTGAAAGTTTTAACAACACAATAGCCATACATTTAACAAATTTAGAATTAAACTTGGGAAGAATATTTCCTTAATATAGATGAAGAGGAATACAAGAAAAATCTTTGGGTTATAGATCCATTTAATGATAAATTTATTGAACAAGCCGGAACTTCAGATATTATGACGGAAAAACTGATGGAGTTTTCTGTGGATAACACTTTAAAAATGAAAGATATTTCAGCGTTTTGGCAAAAAACCACAACTGAATATAGTGAATTAAGAAATCCGGCTCTCAGAGAACTTTTGCCATTTCCAACTACCTATTTTTGCGAAGTTCGTGTTTCTGTGCTAACGCAATTAAGAAATAAAAGGAGAAATAGATTGTGTCCCGCAAATGCTATCATTTATAGCAACATTAAGCCAAGAATATATATTTTAGGAGCGGCCAACCAGGGTCATTGCAGAAATTAATTTTTTTATTATAATAATAATATAAACTAATAAAAACTTATTGTTAGTTGTCAAAATTAATGTTTTAGTAACATGTACATATTTAAAGTTTGGCTGGGGTACTTGAAAATCAAATAAATAACTAAAGGGTACTTTACGCAAAAAGTTTGAGAAACACTGCTCTAGCTCTTCTTTTGGTTTGTTGTTATTGTACTGCAATAGTTTGTTAGTGTTTGCATATTTTGTCGATAAAGGCCAATCTCCACACAGCCAACATCCTATTCTGACAAAAGTATGGGATGCACTTATACAAAATTTAGTTAAACAGAAAGGGAGAAACAATCATCCTACGAGTTTTGTCGTCTTCAGGCCAATCTCCACACAGCCGACATCCTATTCTGATAAAAGTATGGGATGCACTTATGCAAAATTTAGTTAAACAGAAAGGGAGAAACAATCATCCTATGAATTTTGTCGTCTTCTGCAGTTCAAATTTCCCCATCTGATTCTTCATCTGCTAGATGATTCCCCTCAAACGCACATAAACTTGTTCATCTGATTTATGGCTTTTCATCTGTATTTGCATACTCTCACAATAATCATACACGATATCGGCGCACACTACCAAATTTTCTTATAGGAAGTTTTTCTATGACGAACAGATTTTTATGGTTTACACAAGTTAAATTTTTAACTTCTATACGAAGTATATAAAAAATATAAAAATTTGTTTTGCAAATCTTCACGTTTTATAAGATTCTAAATGGTTTGCAATCATTTTTATCCAATGTCTGTCTGTCTGTATATCACAACAAATGTAGTGATTAACTAAGGACCACGTTCGCTCTGAATTTCCATATTCATATAGCTTTCTTTTAGAAAGGCTTTCGGAAGGTAACGTGGTTTGAACATACGTATAGAAGTTTCGTCGTTTTGCACTATAGCTTGTTTTTAGATGTGATAGGAATTTAAACCTTATGATAAAGGCTGAAAACACAATTTGGTGCTACATTTTCCTATAAAATGGAAAGGAATGTTCTAAATTTTCCCATAATATTATAAATTGTGTGGGGAGAGACCCTGATGTTTTTATTCGGTCAATCCTAGCGAAAATTGCAAAAGTCCATCTCTTTCTACTTTTCTGATTTTTCTCGTCAGAATAGGATGTCGGCTGTGTGGAGATTGGCCTTAATATGCTTTTGTATGATATTTGTCTTCTTCACTTTCGATATTATTTATTATTCGAATAACAACCTGAATCACCGGCAGTTGTTTTCAATATTCAACGCTTTCTATCTCGTCGTCGATGTTTTGGTTCTTTGATGTTGACGCTTTGGGATCAGAGATTTTGATGTGTGCAATATCACGGTCTTCACCTAATTCCCGTAATTTCTCTTCTAGAATTATTTTGATTTCTTGATATGCCTTTTGTATTTTGTCATGAAATATTGATTGGAATTACACATGTTGTGGTTTAGTCGTTTCAAATGCCGTTATTTCTGGATGTTGTGCTTGAAATGGTTCCCGCTTTGGTTTTTCGGGCAGATGAATTTTTTTGTAATTTATAAATATTTTCTGAATGTTTTGCCCTATCTCTTTTTGTCTTATTGCAAACCCTTCTATGTTGGCCATCGTTAGAACTATAAGTACTTGTTGAGATAGTACAGCTGTTGCTATTTGGGAATGCTGTTATATATTTGTGCTCTATATGATATGTATTTGAAGTCTATGCTGCTGCTGTAGATTTTCTTTCAATTGCTGTAATAGCTGGAATTGCTGCTATGTTTAACTTTTAAAGATTTTTTGTGTTAATTCAAAATTGATCGAAGGACCATGCTCAATAGTGAAACGATGAGTTTTAAATGATAACTAACTTTACTCTGTAAAATATTGCAAATTTATACAAAAATGATGCAGATATTGCATTTTATAAAATGCACAATTAAATATTTTTCCCAGGAATTTATTAAAGAATGTTTCAAGTGTTTTTGGATTCATTTTAACGTTTTTGTTTATCTTAAAGTAATATCATTTGACAAAGTAAATTTGATTAACATACTTGAAACATTTCAGCGACAGTTATTTCGATGTGTTAGAAATGTAGTGATAAAACTAATATACCTTCTGGTACTACCTACTATAGGGCATAAATATTCATTATCGAGGAATTTTAAAAAGGAAGACGTCATGCCTTATATTCAATTCTAAGTTTATAAAAAATTATTTCTCCCTCTTTTCTGATACATTTTGCTTTGAAAACAACTAGCCGGCTCTTTTACACTTATTTTAAGATATTTTTTTATTTAAGGTTTGTGTTGATTGATGCCTTATAATTATGCGGCCATTGTTTTTAGGAATATATAAGGATGAAAATGGCGTCCAATTTAATCATTTCCTAGAGTACTATATTGGAATTAGTTTTAAGAAGTGGAAATACGATAAATCACACACACAGTCTCAACTTAGACCGATGAATACTAATGCAACATAAGCGGCAAACTGGTCCCATACTGATATTGGATATGAAAATCCTGTGGCTTCCTTATTTTATGATATTACACAACCCAATAGCTTGAATTTGAACTGCATACTTTCTTACGTGAACAATACTTCCACTAATCATCTCTTTGGGGCAGATTTAAATTAGCCCAAAATGTATGAAATTTTAATACACCAAAAAGAGAAGAAGAAGAAAAAAAAACTATGTGGTGTATAATGATTTTGTTGTTGGATTGAAACTAAATTTCTTCTAACCCTTTTCTGATGATTTTTTTTTTTTGATTTGGCGCACATTTTCATTCAAGTCCTCTGATCGAACACATCTTCCTGATTCCATTTTCTTCTGGGTGTCCGATGCTGCCCTCTTATTTTTGGTATCACCAGCCGAATTTTCTAATATTTTTATACGAGTTTCTACATAACACCGCATTGTTTGTTTATTTTTTGATCGGGGTTGCTTCCAAAAAAATGCGAATTTTAGATAAACATCAAAAAAATAGCTTTAAAAAATAATACAAAAAATCGAAGATGTGTAAAATTTAATATTTATATTTAGCTAAATATAAATAAATAATAATAATAATAATAGTAATAAAATAAATTTTTTGCATATGGAATAACGAAATTTTATTTAATTTCACAAAAGCATATTTTCACAATTGTCACTAATTTTTGTCTCTTGTTACAAAATTAAGAAATGAAGCTAATAGCACAGATACTATAATACAGATGTCCATCGTGAATAGGGCAAAGTGATGTTCGAACGGAAAAAATCGCTTTTATAAATATTTCTCTTGAGCTTTATAAAAATTCTAGCTCTCATTCTCATTTAATTTGTGTACTGATTTTTGCTTTTTAAATGAAAGCTTACCATATCGTAGTTTTGAATTTTGTTTGGTTTTTCTTTTCATCATATTTGCCAAAAAACTACAAGGCCTGCTTTACGCATTTAAAATGTTATATATTTTTTTTTTTTGTCTTCGGCCTTTTCTTTTCATTTGTTCTTAACAGCACTGAGATCATGAATCAAAAGATTTGGAGATGATGAATTGACCACTCATTTTCTTCAGTAAACAATTCAGAATGAATCTATCTACAATACGACGAATGACGAATGATTTAAATCATCCCTTTACCTAAGATCATGAATGCAAGTTCATATTTCAGTTCTTTTTAATAATATACACAAAAAGTTATCAAAACCGAATATTAAATATAATATATATGTTACACTGAGTGACCAAAATTTCTTATACTCAAGTTCAAAACATTAGTTAAAATTTTTCTTGAAAACTTGATCCTAGATTAAGTATTCAATAAAAAGTTGGGTTTTTGATAGTCCTATTAAAATAAAATAGCAAAAATAGACAGTATTTTCAGCACATTTACTATGCATTTCGTTTTTTCTGGTCATTAATTTTGGTAGCCACTGTATGAAATATGTTAAATTAGATAAAAACAAAATATCAAACGAAAATTTTTAGTCTTCCATGTACAGTGTTGCATTGAAAAGTTGTAGAGAAAATCATGAACAAAATCTGTTAACCAACGAAAAATTTGGCAACATATTATTCAAGAGAAAGAAAGAGGATGACATGATAATATCACGTGGCTTGAGTCAAATTTCAGACGACCACGACATTCCTCCTTCGAAGATGAATTTAAACTGACCGCGAATATCAAACATTTTGTATGGCATAGAAAAAGCTGTCGGTTAGAGAAAAAAGCTTTGTAGTCTTTGTTTAGAGTAAATTTGTCAGTTCCCAGTTGTCGGTTAGTAGAAATTTTTTCTTCCACACTTTTGACTAATGAGTTTGTTCATCTGGTTATCTGTGCTAATAGTCCATTACACCTTTTTTTATTATTCCAGTTTTATTTCAAATGAAAGGCAAAATTAATTGAAAATGAATTCGTCGAATGTCAAAAAGTGAAACAACTCTTTTGGCAATATAACTGTTTCACATTCCGTCTCCGTCGCCGATCGGTCTTCGTTTCGTTAATATAACTAAAGTTTTACACGATTTTGGTTAAAAACTACTTTATTTTTGACTGTGAATACGTATAAATTTGACATTAAATTTGAAGAAAACTTTTATTAAAGTAGACTTTTGTAGTCGATTATGTTGCCACCTGACAATGATAGGCTGAAGCTGTTAAATTTACATTCTCTGGAAAAGTGCCGAGAAGTGGCAGATGAAATTTTCGTTCATCAAATTTTTAACACGGTAATATGCTCCTAAAATTTTTATCAAAATGCACATTCCAACATTTCTTCGCTGAGATCCGTGGTCTTGTTTAGTTCAGTTTCCACCGGATGGACTACTAGCCCAGTCAATAGAGCATAAAAAACGGCTCCAGCTTGCAAAAGGTATAGGAAACTTTATATTTTGCATGATTGTTCAGTTAGGTGAGTTATTGAAAATTCCAAGTTTTCGACCTTGGGGGGTGCAGCTCGCCCCCCCACACCGGGTTAAAGGGGTGGAAAATCGCCTTTTCGCGATTATCTCGTTACCGGTGTAAGATACGTCAATTGAGATCAATATAAAAATTGTAGAGCATGCGATTCTCTATATCTTTTACTTGACACTTTTTTTTCTAAAGTTTATAGTTTGGTCGAAAACTTGGAATTTTCAATAACTCGTTTTGTGTTTTGTTTGTGAATGACGTGTTTTTCAGTGTTGTTTGTGTGTAATTTAATTTTAATTTAATACAATTAATTAATTACTAATACTTCTAGTGACTAAGTGTGGTACAGTGGTTAAAATTTAAAAGAAAAAGAAAAAAATATAAACTTCAAATCTTATGTAATATATGAAAATTTGAAGTTAAATAATTATTTTATCTTCAGATTAGTAGTGTGTAAAATTCAGATTTGAAGTTTATTTTTGGCAGTATTGTTTTTCCCGTTTTCAAGGTACCGTATAAATATTTTTTGTTTTTGTGCACTTAGAAAGGAAAAATTTTTTATTCTTTTCACTTATAAAAGAGTACAAAGGTTTTTTTTTATTTCATTCTTGTGGTATTAGCACAGTATAATAAACAGTAAGAAAACTGGCGAACAAAATGTGAAAAATTACGAATGACCTCGCCAATTTTGCGTTTATTTTTAGAATTTTACACCCGCTTTTGCCACCCATTCTTGTTATTTTCCATGCATGTGTGCTTTTTCTCAATAAAAAATGTATATAAAAAAAAACCGCTATCTTTTTATGTTCTATCATTTTTTTTAGATTACGCTATGTTGGTGGAACAGAGATGAATATGCATTCAGCTTTAATAAACAGTTCTAACATTTATGTAAATAATAATTCATACAGGCACTAACACCAAAAATATTTGAAAAATACATAACAAAAAATTTCTTCTACTTAAAAAAACCCACGTGCTTATCAAAACTGCTGTTAAATAGGCACTAACCCCTGAAAAAAACTTTAGTACAAATTGAAAAAAGTGTCAGGACATGGATTAGGCGCTTAAGAAGCACGCGGGGTTTTTTGCTTTCTTCGTTTCATCCATTCTTTTGCCGAAAACGCATAAGACCATAATAAAACTATTATTTGTCTCCCTTGCTACAATTATCTTATAGGGAGCACGTGTTAAAATTTAATATATTTGATTTATAGGTTACTTCTTTCTTTCTAATGAAAAATTTTAATTTTCTTTCCTTATTTTGTGCGGAATTTTTTCTTTCTGTCATTCTCAGAGGAAGTATTGGGAAGATCGCGTCTAATTTCTCTGCATTTCCTAGTCAAATTACTGTCTGTTTATTATACTGAGGTATTATTATAGATATAATTTATTTATACTAAGGGGCCCTGTACTACACGTCATTCAATTTCAATTTAATTTCATTTTGTTTTCGTTGTTTTTGTTTTTTTTGTTATTTTTATTTTTTTTTATTTTTTTGTTGTCGCTTTTAAAAAATCAATATGGCAACAATTGGATGTCCTATCTGTAGTGGGCCAACGAGCGATACTCCATCCATCGCTTGTGATGGAGTGTGTGATCGTTCATTCCATCGATCATGTATCAATCTTCCTAAAAAAAACATTTGCTTTACTTGTTCAGATTGCTGTGACATTAGGCCTTGTCACATACTGAAATTCTTGAAGTTTTCTTCATCAAACGCTGACTTAGTGAATGCAGTCCACGATTCTCTTTTAGTGGATTCATCATTCACGGCAAATAAAGTCAAGGCAATTGATGGGAGATTATCGAACATTGGTGAGATTGTTGATGACCTGCGTACTCGCGTTGACGATATTGACAAGCTCTCTTCAACTTGTCAAATAATACACCACGACCTTTCCAAATTAATGAAGAAAACGATACAGTTTGAATCCAAATTAAACACCCTTCAGAGTGATGTCTCTGAATTTATGTGTATCTCAAATTCATCATCGCCTGTTGCCGGTGATGAGTCTCACGTGAAATTTATTATCGCTGAAAAGCTTGATACCCTGCTAAATCAGTTTCAATCCTATACATCTGTAATATCATCCAACACGGCTGCCGTTACCGAATTGAAAAATTTAACTTCCAAACTTGCTCTATCTAATGGCAAGAATACTAATAGGCAGGTTTCAGTCACTGACGTTTCCACTTGCATAGATCTAGCCCCTGAAGCCACCTTACGTGGACCTCCCTTTACTTCTCCTAATAACAAGGTTAATTTAATTAATGATAATATTGGGGATAGCAAAAACAAAAAGGAAAAAAATATTAATGGTAAGGTTACTAAAAATAAAACTACCAATAAAGGTTCGAATAACGGTAATAATCACATAGCTTCTGATATTAATAATAAAAATAAGAATAAAATAAAAGAGAAAACCAGTAGCATCAATTCCATTATTCAAGATAAAAAAAACCACAGTAGTGATAGTAAATTTCTCACTGCTAGTGTCAATACCATTTCTCACATAAAAAAACAAAATACAAATAGCTCTAATAGCAACACTTTTGTTGATAGTAGTATCAACAGTAATGCTAATAATAATACCGGACAATCTACACCTGCTGCCCTTGAGTTACCCGTTCTACACATTGTACCCCATCCGAAATCTATCTCTGTCTCCCGTTTTCTCCCGTCAACCACACCTACGGATGTTAATAACTATATAATGTCTTTGCTACCAACCGAACTTAGGAATACTAATGCTGCTAAGGTTGTTAAAATTAGTAAAGTCGATAGTATCGTCGCATCCTTCAAAATTTTGGTCCCCGATAAAGTTTTCTCTCAAGTAATTTCGCCATCCTTTTGGCCTGACAAAACTCTGGTAAAGGAGTTTATTCCTAGAGAATTCTCTCGTCGTCGACCTTCCTCTGCTAGTGTGCCAAAAAACTCAAAAAACTAAAACGTTTATCCCTTTACTACCAAAACGTGAGGGGACTGCGTCCCAAATTGAGTAAAGTTTTTCTGAATGGACAAACACTTTCCTATGACATTTTTGCTTTGACGGAAACGTGGTTGAATCCTAGCTTTAATGACAATGAGATTTTCAGTTCGGACTTCCAAATATTTCGTAAAGATAGATACACAAGTGTAGATCAATTCAGTTGCTTGGGGGGAGGTGTGCTTATTGCAGTTCGATCTACGTTCGACTGTTCACGTTTTGTCATTCCGAACACTGAACTGTTAGAAATGGTATGTGTTAAAGTTTTTTTGCAACATGAAATTATTTACATTTTAAATTGCTATTTGTCTCCTTCATGCACAAATGAACACTACCAATTGTTGGTCGCTGCTGTCGAATTCGTTACCGACTCCATGCACCCCAATGATAACCTAATTATTCTAGGCGATTTCAACTTACCACACTTGACATGGGTGCAGTCGGATGATGATTCTCATTATATTGGCTCCAATATTTCTTCGTTGCAAGAAACTCTCATTATTGATAGCTTTTTGGCATGCGACTTACAACAGATTAATGGTATTAAGAATAGTTTGGATAGATTGTTGGACTTGGTCTTCTGTTCTAATTCTAGTAACTGCTTGGTCAGGCAGGCTGATGCTAGTCTTTCTGACATTGATACATACCATCCTCCTTTGGAATTATTATTTGCCTACGATTTAACCAATGAAGAGTTATTTTCTGATGATGTTTGCAAGTTTAACTTTCGTAGGGCTGATTTCAAATTACTAAACACTTTGCTTCATGACATTCCTTTCAAGGATATTATCAATGACCCTGATATTAATGTTGCCATAGCGAATTTTTATTCCGCGATTTTTGGGTGTTTTGTTTTATCTGTGCCCTATTATTCACAGAAAAACTTAACTTCATCTCCACCTTGGTATACGAGTAAACTCAGGTGCTTACGGAATCAGCGGAATAAAGCATGGCTGAAGTATTTAAATACCAGCAGTGATCTTGATCATATTAAGTATTTAGCATTGCTGAGGGAATTCCATTGCCTACTCAACTTAGAGTACAACTCATATCTGTCGAAAATGCATAATAGCTTACTCACAGATCCCAAACAATTCTGGAAATTTGTCAATAGTAAACGTAAAACTGATGGATATCCTTCTACCATGAAGTATTTGGATACCTCGTCAAACAATACCCAAATAATCACCAATCTTTTCGCCTCATTTTTTGGACAAGCGGTCTCTGGCAGTAATTTTAGACCTGACGAAGATTACTTTAGATACTTGGATGATTACCCAAAATCCACTCTTGACTCAATTAGTATAGACGTTGAGACGGTTATTAATCAGATTCAGTTGTTAAAGGATGACTTCTCCTCGGGTCCTGATGGTTTGCCTGCTATAGTTTTAAAAAAGTGTTGCCATATTTTATCGGTACCGCTAGCTACCCTTTTCCAAAAATCTTTGACTTCGGGTATTTTTCCAAATGCTTGGAAAGACTTTTATTATCCCGGTTTATAAAAAAGGTTCTAAGGCCGTAATTAATAATTATAGAGCCATAGCTAAGTTATCCTGCACACCAAAGCTTTTTGAAAGTATTGTCTACTTTCACTGCAAACCATTCATATCCCCAAAACAACATGGATTTCTCAAAGCAAAGTCAACAATTACTAATTTGACCGAGTTTGTCTCTGCTGCCATCAACACGATGGAGCAGGGCAAACAAATGGATGTGATTGCTACTGATTTCAGTCAAGCTTTCGACAAGTTGTCTCACAGTATTATTTTACTAAAATTACGACTTCTTGGCTTCCCTCCCTTTTTTATAAAGTGGATTAATTCCTACCTTTCTGGTAGGCGTTATCGGGTTCTCTTCCGTGCTATTGAGTCTGATCCTTTTATTGCCTATTCTGGAGTTCCGCAAGGTAGTCATTTGGGACCTATTTTATTCATCATCTCTATTAATGATGTAACGTCCATTATTCAGAACTCTGAGATTACAATCTACGCTGACGATATGAAAATTTCCAAAGTAATCTCTTCTTCGCAGGACTGTCATATGCTTCAGGCTGATCTTGGTAAATTTACTTCTTGGTGCACAAATAATGACTTGTCACTTAATATTAGTAAGTGTCAAACAATAACATTTACGCGGAAACGTAGCAAAATCATATTTGACTACACTTTACTAGGAAACTCAATTTCAAGAGTTGATTTTATTACAGATCTAGGTGTTGTTTGTGATGCCGAGCTCAATTTTCGTTGTCATATTGACAATATTGTTAACAAAGCGTCGTCAATGTTGGGGTTCATAAAACGATGGTCTAAAGAGTTCTCCGACCCATATATTACTAAATCCCTTTACATTACCTTTGTTAGACCGGTACTTGAATATGCTAGTCAAGTATGGTCGCCGTATCATAGAGTACACATTGAGAGAGTTGAAGCTATTCAGCGTAGATTTGTTCGCTTTGCTCTTAGAGGTCTTCCTTGGAGCGATGCTATCAATCTTCCTCCTTACTGCAATCGTCTAAAACTGATTAATCTTCAGACTTTGCAGAGGCGCCGTGAGGTAGCTGATATAGTTTTTATTCATCAAATTCTTCTTGGTGCTATTGAGTCTTCGAGTATTCTCGAACGCATAAAATTAAAAGTTAACACTCACTCCCTACGAAGTGTCAACTTATTCAAGATCGACTGTCATCGTACTGACTATGGAAGGTTTGAACCTGTTACCAGAATGTTAATGAACGCAAATAACAGCTCTGGTCACTTTGACTTCTCGCTGAACAAGGAGAGACTAAAGCGCCTGCTGGTTAACGACTCAGCTGTATCATCGCGCATGTAACCTTTATGGTCAACGTTTTTTATGTTCTACCGGTTGTTGACCATATGTATTTTTTATTTTTAATTTTAACAGATACTAAAACGATATATTTGTATTTATCTTATTTTGTGTTGGTGAATGGGTGGTGGATTGATGGTGGTGGTTTGAAGGTGGCGGTTAGGTGATGGAATTTTTTTTTTTTTTCTCCTTCCGACTAATTTTACCACTGCCGCACTAACATTTCTCTTCCCCCTCCTCCCTTCCCGGCACTAATGATGAGATATAGCATATACATTCGATTTATCGTTTATTCGATATGATTGTGAATGATATCTTGCTGTGCTTGTATTAAGCATATCTGAAGTGTTAAAAAAAAAAAAAAAAACTCACCTAACTGAACAATCATGCCAAATATAAAGTTTCCTATACCTTTTGCAAGGTAAAAGTACCCATTGACTGGGCTATACGGGAAGAATGAACCAGTTTCGCGAATATTGTATGTGGTAAATGCAAATGCACAAGTTTTTGGCTTTTGCCTCAATAAGTTTGAACTGAGAAAACTTTTATATAATTCCTAATTCCTAATTATGGAAATTAATCCACATTTAGGCTCGATTTGAGCTGTTCTTATTAAAACGTTAAAACATATCCTTTTTATTAAATATAATTATTGGATTGGTAAAATTACAAAGCAAATTTCGTTATTAAATATTATTTTATGAATAATAATTTTCTTCAAATAAGCTAAAAACAAATTTATCTAATAAAACAACAAATGAAATATAAAGATAAATTCCAATACCATTTTCGTACAAAAGAAAAAAAATTCGGATAAACAATTTTTTAAGAAAATTGTAAATATTTTTCTTTTACTTATAAAATAAATAATATTTATTTTTCAAAAATGAGTTTACGTTTTTAAAAACCAAAAATGCATATCAAATATTAATCATATTCTTAAAATTTAAGGAGCAGACATAACCTTAAGACGTTCAAAAGCCATTTTCTCAAGGCCAGCTGTATGATCTGGATGTGCAATTTGTATTAAATTATATGCTCGTTGACGCATAGTTTTACCAAATAATTCAGCAATACCATATTCTGTTACAATATAATGTACATGAGCTCGGCTAGTAACGACACCAGCGCCTGGTTTTAAAACTAGTACAATTTTACTTTCACCTTTATTTGTTACTGATGGTATTGCAATAATTGGTTTACCTCGATCATCAAAACCTTCAGCAGCGCCACGTATAAAATCAACTTGTCCACCGGAACCGGAGAAAAATCTTGTACCAATCGAATCGGAACATACTTGACCAGTTAAATCGACTTCTATACATGAATTGATTGCAGTCATTTTTGGATTTCTTGCTATTATACTTGTATTATTTACATAATCGATTTGTAACATTTCAATAAATGGATTATTATTAACAAAATCATAAAGTCTTTGTGTACCAATTAAAAATGAACCAACTATTCGTCCTTTATGGAATTTCTTTTGTTTATTTGTAACACAACCCTTTTCCACCAATTCAACAACACCATTTGCAAACATTTCCGAATGTATACCCAAATCTTTATGATTATGTAATGCATTTAATACAGCATCTGGAATACTACCTATACCCATTTGTAAGGTTGCACCATCTTCAACTAAATTCTCAGCTATTAATTGGCCAATTTTCATTCCAACCTCTGTCGGATCAACACCACCATGTTGTCGTAATAGTGCCGTCTATCTATTCTGTGGCTACGTGTACATTATCAATTTTATTTGTAATATGACAAAAGGTGTGAGAAATATTTAATAATTATTTAAATTAAAAGCTGTTCTGTTTATTTATTTCTTCAGTAGTATATACCTATGTTACATATTAGGTTGAAGGGAAAATTCTTTCGTATATTTTGCGGCCCATGTTGGAGAAATAACTATATCTAACAACTAAAGATTTTGCAAAAGAGTTCGGCATTCATCATACAACTGTTGGAGGCCACATTAAACCTCTTTGTTTTGTCTTAAAAACATTTGGGTCTCACACGAATTGATTGAAAAGAATTTATCTGATCGTATAAGAATATATGTATTCATCACTTCTTAGTCATAATGTGTAGCAGTTTTTGGACAAGCTGATTACTGCAGATGAAAAGTGGTTTCTTTATGAAAATATTGAGAGAAGAAAAGCTTACTGCAAACCAGCAAGACCGTCAATAACTTTTGTAAAACCACATACTTACCAAAGAAAAGTATTGCTGTTTGCGGCGGGATAGAAAAAGTCCAGTGTATTAGGAGTTCCTGAAACAGGGACAATTTGTCAATGCGAATGAGTACTGCAACAAGCTCGATAAATTACATGCAGTAATCAAGGAAAAGCGTCCAGAAAAGGAATCGTTTTGCACCATGATAAAAGCAATAAAATTTATTAATTTCACGATTTCAGAAAAATAAAATTAATAATTTTTTATTAATTGAGCCGTTTATTTTGAAAGTGGCCTAATTCCACTTTTTTGATTTTGAGTTATGAGCAGGTTTTGTAAAATGATTCCAATACCAATTGCACTACAGAATTCAAATATAATTAATTTTTTAGGTATTTTTGCGATAGAGAAATGGCTATTAAACTATTTTAGAAGAAGGTACTATATATCTATATAACTATAAGGCGCTTAACTATTTTTTTTTTTTTTTTAAATTGGGATTAGGCTAGGGTGACCATTTATTTCCGCGGTGAAATCAGTACAAAAAATTTTGTAACTTTTCATGTAAACTGTAAAGGCTTAAACCTTTAAAGACATTAGTGAAACAAAAAAACCTTGATAAACTAGTAACAGAAACATTTTATTTACGTAAGTGGAAAACGAACGACTGGCAACACTAAATTAAGCCAGAATGGAACGAAGAGGCCATCTTCTTTTCATTAGTTTAGTCAAAGTGCAATTAATAATAAAGTCCAGAAAGCTGGCGAAGTTGCCAGAAAAAGCACGTGGCAAACAGGGGAAAGAATACGCAAGAGTACATATATTTTTCATAGGCAAAATCCATCAGCAAGAGAGAGAATGAAATGTTCTTAAAAATCAGATGGAATCTTATAAATTGATCCCAGAATCTTAAGTTTGGGCACAAATTTTACATACATATCAGAAAAAAAAATATGCGCCAAATTTTTTTTCTGGTATGTGTGCATTTGTATACAAATTCCTGCCTTAGTTTTTTTGTTTAAATTTTAAAATTACCCATTAGTGGTGTTGCCAATATTGCAAAATGTTATTCTTTCAAAAAAAAATCGTTGGAGTTAGATGCGGTTTAAAATATGGAAAATTTTAAACGTTTGAAACAAAATAAATTTAAGTGTTTTGTACCTGGCTGCTTTTCAACATTTGAAAACAGTCAAGTACGGTTTTCTAAATTCCCGACAAATCCGGAACGGCACACATATTTATCAGTTACGTCTTTGTAAAAAAAATAATAGTTAGTAGTAGTAGTTTTTCTTATGCCTCTATTTACAAATTCTATTAATCTTTAGTTAGTTGTTATGTTTTTGAATGCATTTATTTTATTAAAGATTTTCATCATTTTTCAAAAAAGTTAAACAGTCAGTTTAAAAAAAAAACATTAATGGCAACACCATCATGGGATCAATTTTTCGAACAAAAAAATGAGGGATGTTTTTCAAAATCATATGATATCATGTTTCTCTTTCACCGGTATGTACAATTTGTAGTGCTATCTATTTCAGCAGTGGATAGAAAATTGTTTGTAAAAGAACAGTCAAAATTTGAAAAACGGCGGTACGGTAAGGATAGGAAGTTTCGCGACTTTATCATTAGTTACACTTTGACTTTGGTTTAGTCTTGTCTGAACGCTGAACGAAACCGAACGTTGAACGTCGAACGTGAATTATGATTTAATTTCTAACACTTAATCTGTAACAATCAAACTCATTTTTATATGTATATCTTTTACTTGAAGTCTATAATAAAATATATTTCCGACTTTAATTTTACATTTATTTAAAAAATCACATTTTCTTTAGAAAGCTTTCGAACCGAACAACTGTTGGCAAAATTTTAATATTTTTATAGTTTGAAGCATCCGTCATAATAGTTATAAACTTTGCTGTTTCTATATCTGATTTTAATATATTCATTGCATGCTTTGATAAAACATTCTTTATAAAAGCTTCGGCCTTTGTCCGTTTACAAGAAAACTTTGGTTCGAAACATTTCTGGATTATATTTGTCAACAATCCATGGATCGAAAGGATTGATTGTGGTTGGCCACATGATAACAGTAAACAGCTTCGGCTAGATCTAATTCTTTCTCTTTAACTCCTAACGAACTACTTCCGAAATAATTTGTTACTTTGTCTGATTCGATAACCGAAGTCTTAAAAGTTTTATGCCTGTCTGTCCGAACATTCTTCAAAATATCGCATCTTCCTGCATTAGAAATTGAAAAGGCCCTAATAATACACAGAGTACATCTCACAAACAGTACGAACTTATTCCGGAAGATCGTTTCATTCATTTTGGGATTTCAACTCGAATTCATAAATAATTAAAAATTAATACTTAATTGGAATTTCCGTTGAACGAAATGAACGAAATTTCACAGTATTATCAAATAATCAGTACTTTCAGTACTTGGAAAAAAAATCAGTACAATTTCAGTACAACTTTTTTATTCAGTACAGAAGCTGAAAAATCAGCACTGTACTGACAAAATCAGTACGGATGGTCAGCCTAGATTAGGCCACTTTCAGAATAAACGGTTCAATTATTTCATTGGTGGCTGTTAAAAATTATGTACTCGAAAACTTTTAAATATTTTGGAAAATTCATTTTTAATATAAATATATTATCAATTTTCTAGAACATTTTTTTTCTTGTGAAGTCTTATTTTCACACTCAGGATGTGTGAAAACAAGATTTTGAATAATTGCTGTCAACTAAATTATTTTATTAGAATTTGTTTATTTTCTCTTTAATTTCGTTCACTTTGAACTTTGCTTTAGTTTTCACTGTGAAAATAAAATTTAGATGTATTTCATCCTACATCATACATTTTAAGGTGACAACTTTGAAATGTAAAACTTCACAGCGAGAGACTTTGGGAAGGAAAATTAGTTGGAAAGAAAACGGTCCGACAAAAATTAAAAAGATTTTCGTATTTTTCTTCAAAAAATGCGTGCGTGGATAAAATGTTCATTTAATTGTTGGCCAAGAGTGTTACAGTTTTCTTTATTTTCCATTTCTTTTTCTTTTTCTTTTTTTTAACTGTCGGCTTTGTTGAAAAGATTTTGTTCTTTTCATCTTAAAATAAAAATTTGTTTTATCTCTGCACTGCGTATGTATCTATTTTTCCTTAAGTAACTAATATACCGATATAATTTTTTGCACACTTTTGATTACGGCATAAAAATACGATGGCGACAAATCACATATTGCGATGTGAAATATTTCCTTCGGAATGTATTTTTAGTATAATAAGAATGCCCAAAAAGAAAAAATGATGTTCTTCCATAAGATTTTTGAGTGTGTACATAATTTGACGCGAATAAAGTGAATTTCACATCTGCTCTAAAAGTATTTTCTGAATTCAGAAATTTTTAGAGAGCAACTCAAAAGGCTGGTAATTTGTTTGTTTGATTGTTGTTTCACTGGTAAAGCAAGGCAAACGCTGAAAATAGATAATTAAAATAGCTGTAAATTAATAATGAACTTGACTAATCCATGGAAACATGTAAAGCAAAAGGAATGTTTTGTGTAAAATATTGCATTCGTACGAAAACCTAACTTTTTCTCTACAAGGGGTAGAAAAATGAAAATAAGAGTAAAATCCGTTTCATCAAATGCAATTAGTTCCATGTCCGTTCGTCCGTCCGCTTCTTTAAAACGTTAATAGACACTAAGCGGGTGATCCTATTGACATAAAACTTGCACAATTGGTGTGTTGTACCGAATGCTAGGTGATGTTAGTTGTTGGTCGGAATTTATAAAATCGACAAAATTTTGCAAGCACGGTACAGAGCAAACCGCTAGGCGTTTTTGAGCAAATTCATACAATTGATGTAGTTGACCGCAACTTAGAACTGATTAGAAAAACGTCATTAATAATAGTAGATTTATGTGAAACTTGGAATGTAAATTCTGGATAGGCAAACTGAAAGGATAGGATGGGCCAAAATAGAAAAATTTCAATAATTTAGTTAATAATTGGCGTGATTTCAAAAAACCTGGAACGTACATTCGGGGTGGGTCAAATGAAAAAATACAATATATCTACTCGGACGGGGGTGCAGGGGGTCAAAATAGAAAAATGTCATGAAACTTAGAATGTATATTCTAGATTGCCGGACGAGCGGAGCGGCGCTAGAGCTCGGTGGGTTTTGAAACGAGATCGCAATGCGGCAATGGCATTGTCGGCAAAGTGCCATAGCAGTCAGCTCGGAATAGAGAAAATTATAAACTCACTACTATGGTTTCCTTTGCTCATTTTTTTTAATAAACAGTTTAATAATTAAATAATAATTTTATGTTATATTAATTCATAATATATCATACAACTTTTTTTGTCACTCAAATTTGTTAGGTTATTTTTTATTCGTCATTTAAATTTGGTGTTATTATATTTTATAAGTTTCTTTGGGTCTCCTAAAAATAATATTAGTTTGAAACTTTGTATTAGCTTACAATTATTTATATTTAAGTTTTTAGCTAGGCAAATTAATAAACCAGCATATTATTATTCTGAATATTAATATTAGTAAAATAATATATTTATAAACTTTATGTATGGTACTTGTTAAAGTCTCAATAAAACAAACTCAAATTCAATATTTTATACTTATTTTAAATATATGTATGGCTTAACTATAAGAACTTCTTGCTAACTCTGCGTCAACTGATCTATAATAATTGTCGAATTTGTATGATTCTAGATAATTCGGAATACCTCTTATTAAACGTTATACTAAAAACATACTAGCAGCGATAATCTCGATTATCTTACGATTCTCGGTTAAAATTGGATAATGGACCAGATTTTCTCAATTATTGAGGATATTTAACCGAGAATTTTGATCTGAATTATTGAATAATTGAGAACTTTTCGCTCTCTGAGTGTTAAAAGCTTTACCTTTGTATCTGGTAATACCGCACATATTTATAGATATAAACTTTCAAAAATGAAAGAGTAAGAAGATGTCGAACAGAATAACAAATTTCAATTCGGCGGTTCTAATTTTTTGTATTTTGAAGGAAATAATTCTTTTTTTTTAAAAATATAATATTTTTAAATTTTTTCTTTTAGATTTTATATGTTTGCACATTCATAAATTATTTTTTGTTACTTCCAAAATTTGCTAACCAAAAAAAATATATATAAAGTTTTGAGAAATGTCAAAAAATAATTAAGAATTAATTTTAATCCAGAAAAACAGAATGATCTGGATTAAAAATAATCGACTGGATTAAATTGTACAGTATGTCTAGGGCATTATTTAACATTTTTAATGCTGTTGGATTTGAAATCTAGTTGATTGTTTAATAATTGGTCTTTCGTTAGTTTGTGAGTTATGTAGATTTTAAGCCCTTGTCGCAGTTGTCACATTTATTATATAGACACCCTAATATGTTTCTATGGGCTTCTTGGCTTAACTCGTTTCAGTAAGTTGTTACTCATTCCGAAAGAAACTTTGTAGTCAAATTTCTTGAAGAAGTTGGTAATGAATTTTGGTAATATATTAGTATATTCAGTTGAAACAGAATTAATTCGTTCATTGTTGTCACAATTTATTTGCGGATGCTTATTACATACATGTTTATTAAGTAATCTGTCTATGATTTTTGGTGTAACGGTTACTTAAAGCTATGTATTTCATAGTGTTAAATTCGTCATTATGTATAGCTGTGTTGTTATGGATTCTCGGTATATTTTGAATTTCGAACCGTTGTCATGCCTCTGGATGGTTAAGTCAAGAAAATTGAAGTCCCGGAACAATTGTACAGACTGTACTACATTTGTTCCATTATTTTTGAGTACTGTACTAGACAGGACAGGTTAAGGAGATGGGCATCGAATTGCTTAAGTATTACGGCTGAAGGGGGTTACTTTAAAATCCATAATATGTTAGGTTAATATAATAACTTCGAATTATTTTGTGAATGACCAGTGATATGAAAACTTTAATTCCTATGTAGCCGTCTTACGGCAGGTAGCCTACTACTTCTTCAAACTTAAAAAAAAAGTCTTCTACACTTGAGTAAATGTGATTTATAATTGTGTAATCGTGCACCATGAATGAAAGAATATAAGATTGCGCCACGCGCATGTCGGCCATTTTGAATTATTATTTTCATACTTCTATGACGTCAAGCGGGATATATGAAAAACTAATGGTAACCGTAAACTACTTTTCTGTGAATTGCTTTTCTGTGAATTGTTTTTCTGTGAATTGTTTTTCTGTGAATTGTTTTCTGTGAATTGTTTTTCTGTGAATTGTTTTCTGTGAATTGTTTTTCTGTGAATTGCTTTTCTGTGAACTGACCTAGAGTCAAAACTAATATAAAAATTTTTTCATACAAAAAAATTTTCATACATAAATTTTTTCATACAAAATTTTTTTCATATAAACGGGTGACGTAGATGCGCAGAAAAAACCAATTTGAAATATGTGAAGGCGCAATCTTACATTCTTTCATTCATGATCGTGCTCTAACCATAGTGAATGTGTATTTTATTTCCCCAAACGCAATTACGAATTCAGTTCGACTTCTGAAAGATAATTTAAAGAAGTGTTGGCAACTTGTTTTGAAAGGCGATATAAGAAAATCGTTTGCTTTCCTTGTTGTGTCATCGGAGCTTCTTGACCCTTTTATTTGGCTAGATCTTCTTTTCAAAATTTTAAATAATTTATTTATATAATCGGCTATAGGGCGATTTTAAGTTACTATATGTTCTTTTTTTTCAAAATGTACTTTTGCGCCATTTTTTTATCTTCAAAGTGTCTTTCTAGTGACGAGACCTTCTTGAAACTAATTGAAGACATCTAGCTTATGTGAACTGTTTCAAGGTCCATTTTAATTTGTCATTTGGGAGACCACAAATTCGCGTGTGCTCAAAATGCAAAGAAATTAACTAATATTTAAGAAATTAACTAATAGTTCATAAGGACATCCAAATTTTATTTCAAAATCAAAGAAATCACTGAAAAATCTCAAGTGGTTGGTAACATTATCATGTGTTTGGAGTTTGATTATATGCAGAAACTTCCAACGCCAGTTCTCTCCTGGAAGTATTTTATTTCCGCCAACTATGGGTCCATGAATTTTGGTGCATAATATGAAAATGGCGAAACTAACATTTTACTCCCGAGAGTCTAGCCCTCAAGGGACCCAACGAAGTGGCATCATGTTTAAATGATTCACGAATATGTGAAAACGTCTCTGAAGAAATAACGGAGTTGCACTTATTCTGCGACGAATGTCCGGGACAAAACAAAAACAGTCAGTCGAAAGTTTAAAGTTTTCCTGTATTTTCCGCAACGAGGCTTTTCGTACAATGAATGTGTCAATAATGTTTTGTGATAAATAAATTGACTGTTTTATGATATGCCATACATTCTTTATTATTCCATTTTATTACTAAATCACCTGACTTCTTGGATCAATTTCGAAAAGGAGTCACCTCTGCAAACTTTAAAAGCTGTTTTCTTCGGCCCTCTTATATTGAAAAACAAATATTTCCGTATGTTATGATGCAGTCCAATTGTCAGGCCTTTCAAAAAAATTGCACTCTTAAATTCAATACAGTTTGGCAGAAATTCAGTTTTTTGTACGTCCTGAACAATTCGAAAAAAAAACGACATGGCTCTTTTCGAAATTAGTGATTCATGAAATTATTATAATTCAGAAGCTAGTGATATTAATAAAGAAGTTTTTAATAAATTAAAATCCTAATCTTTTTTGATAATACGGAGTTGCGGAGGGAAGAAAAAGAAAAAGTTCTTAATATTTTTTCAAAAAACCCTATATACAATAAAATAAAAAATGTTGGTACCAAAAAAAAAAGAATAAAGAAATATATATGTATTGTTGAGTCCTCAACATTTTCTAAAAAATAAAAATAAAATAATAATTAATATAAAACAAAATAAACGTGTTGTTTACCTTTTTTTTTGATCTGTCAAATGACAACCGTATTTTACACTATGGGATGAGATTATGTTTGTTCAGCGGTTTTTTAGGTATCCACTGAACAGAATTTTAGATTAATTAATTAATTAATTAATTAATTTTTTGACGATTAATTCCTATATTTATTAATTTACGGCATTATAAGTAATGCTAGGAATTATTATGTAATTAGTTTTTGGTAAGAAAGAATATTTGATGAAATATTTCAAGAAAACTAATACATTGGGTATGAATTTGATTCAACACAAATTCAACTAGATCCTCTGACTTGTACACCCCTGCATTTTGGAACTTTGATTTAAGTTTTTTGATTGAATTTAATCGGAAAATACAAAAGGATTACGAAAAAACTTAAAGAAATCATATACATGACAGCATGACATCAAAATGTAATAGCAAACTATAAAATAATATATTAATGTTCTAAAACTGTATTCTATGGTTTTGCACACCCCTGAAATTATGGATATTTATGCCCTATCGTAGGTACTACCAGAGGGTATATTAATTTTGTCACTAAGTGTGTAACGCATAGAAATAATCATCAAAAAAATTTTAAGGGTATGATTGTGTAGGGAATCAAAAGTTATATCGATTTATGCATGTCAGTCCGTCCGTTCGTCCGTCCGTCCGTAGACAAGATAACTCAAAAACGCGTTATGGGATTTTGATGAAATTTATAATATGAGTTGCTTATTCCTTAACTTGGTTTGGTATTGCATTTGAGCACGGGGGGCAAAGTTATAAAGGAAAAACCAGAGTGACCAGAAAGTTTTGCCGTTTTTTGGTTATGGTTTTTCGGATGTAATTGGAAAATTTGTGAAACAATTGTGTTTAAATTAATTATGTAGGTTAATTATATGTTAAATGTTAAATTTCAGTCAAATCGGTCCAAGGATAGTGGAGATAGAAATAATTGTAGCCTGAAATAAGCCTTTTCATAAAGTTTTTCCGATGTATTTTAAAAAGTTATATACCGATTTCAATCAAATTTACGAAACGTGTTTATGCTATTAGACTCCAGCCTACCTGTGAATTCGAGCCAATTTGAGAATGAAGAAACGAAGTTATCCTTTAAAAATTAAGTTAAGTAGAAAGTTCGTAGCGTTTTTTTCCAATAGATGGCTTTAGAGTCATATAAGTTTAGTAGTTCTAATCCTATCAAGTTATATTATAGCGCGCTTAAAAGGCAACATTTTATAGAATATTTATGAAAAAAATTGTGAAATTCAGGCAGAACTAATTGGGGTAATTGGGTTTTGAAAATGATCCAAAATTCTGAAAAAAATTCACTATATTAATGCTCCATGTTAGGTACTGCCGTCCGTCCGTGGACAAGATAACTCAAAAACACGTAGGTAATTTAGACAATAAATGTAGTTACTGCTCTGCGTTGTACTTTTCATGTGAAACTAATTTAGTTGGCTATTTTGGTCTATGTTGTCTTGTAACGGCCAGCTGACCTATTTTCATTCATACAATTTTTTTTTCCGTCTAATGCCACCTTAACCGATCTCTTTCATGTATTCATTTGTCTTCTACCAAATATGTGTAAGAGAATTAAGCCATTGCGAAAGTTTAAGAGAAATCTTCCAATGCGCATGCGCGAAAATATTTTTTTTATAGTAAACCAGTTTGCACATAATATACCAGAATTTCAAATCGTCTGATTCTAAGGCAAGAATTGAAACCGATCATGTTGGAGAGAGACGGAAAAAGCATTACGGTTAGGGAATAACGAAAAGGAAGCTGATTGAAAAAAAAAGAGAGTCTAGTCTGGATGATGAAGGAAAATGGATCAAAAATGGTCGGAAGAAAAAAAAACAGAAAAAGATTTTAAAAAAAAGTGAAAAGTAAAGAAAAAGAAATCCATTAAAAATTTGGAAATAAAATTAAAACCGCGGAATATAGCATTACTAACGAAATAATAAAATTATATATGAAAAGTTTTCGCGTACAAATTAGTTGATTTAATTGAATTTCTGAAGTATATTTTTAAAAAAAAAAAAAAAGGAAAAAAAGAAAACCATTAAAAAAATTAGGAAATAAAATTGAAACCGCGGAATTTAATATTGCTAACGGAAATAATAAGTTATATATGAAAAATTTTCGCGTACAAATTAGCTGATTTCATTGAATTTCGTAAGATTGGAACCGTGGATTCAAGTGCAGTATTCTTCATTGTAATTTAAACCTACGTGCAGCATCATTTTTTTTCAACGGGATTCATCATCATCTCGGATAACGGGATAAATTCCGTTTACGGCACTTAATACAAAAAAAGGAAACTTTAGGATAGCACTATTTCATTGAACAGAACAAAAAGAAGGAAGAAAAAAAAAAGATATATATATATAGATTAAGATAAGCCTAATATCTAAGTATAGCGATTTCTTTTTTTAAAAATTTAAAGAATTTGTTTTTGTTTCTCTTCCCATACAATGTGTATTTTTTTTTTTAGCTAATTAATTTGTTAATACAGAAAAAAAAAGAAAAGAACAACTACTCCAAATACGAAAGGGGAGGCCTCCTGTTTCCAGATATGGGGTGAGTGTTTATTATAATATTAATACAAGAATTTTTTTTTTGAATGGAAGAGAAAATTTGAATTGTGATAAAAATCATTTTTTTTTATTATTCATTTATATTGAAAGAAAAGAAAAGAATTAAAAATCGCATTTTGGTATAATTTTTTTGAAAAGGGAAAAGAGAAAAAAAAGAAAAAAAAAAGAAAAAACAAGAAATATATTGAAATCAATTTGTCATACAGAAGGTTAAATTTGTATTTTGAATTTAAAATTTTTTTGGTCATTTAGAATAATATAAGATTGGAGAAAAACCGTGTAATTCAAAAGATTTATATCGTATAATACTAAGAACAATAAATATCAAAAAAAAAGAAAAAGAAAAACAGAAAAACTTACAATTTTATCATAAATTAGCCTGCATTTTCACCAAAACTCAAATTAATCTCAATTGTATTAACTTTTTACATGGGAATGTTGAAAATTAGAAATTCATATTCGTTTTCGCTCTTACCATTTATTGTTTTGAAGTAAATCACATATGAATAATCAACATACAAAACTTGTATAAAAAGTTGCACATAAAACCATTAATTGAGAAAGGAAAGAAAAATGAACGGAGGAAAATTCGTGAGATAATGTAATAAACCTAGGGAGAGAGAGAGAGGGATGTGAATGGGATAGCGGGAAGGAGACGAAAAATTTTAAGGGTCCATACTCATTTGTAGGGGCGAGTATGGACATACGGGGATCGGCATTCTGCTGTCGATCCAAGAGGGAGGGTAGTGCCCCAAAGACCGGTTGGCATTACCACCTTTGCCAATCGGCCCCGACATGCCTCGCAAGGCTTTCGTGGATAGCTGGTCAAGTTCGGTGACCAGCAAATTAACGAACATCGCCCTTATTCGGTTCTTTCCTCGCAAGAACCGAATTTTCCTTGCTTGATAGCTCGCGCTATCACAATAAAGTCTTAACGACGTTTTCATACATCTTGCACGCATATAATTTATGTGTAACGCGATGACAGATGGTGGTGAGCAGCGACCCACCCCTCCGGCGAGCTAGCTAGTGCGATCAGCTAGGCGTGCAGCCTTTTAGCTGCTCACATTGCTGCACCATCTCATATCTTCTCCTCGCAAGGAAGAAGATATGCTACATAGGTCATCAGGGGATTTGCTTCTTCGACAGAAAACCCCTAATATGTGCAACCCCCTTGTTACAGTCTATGCTGCAATAAAAAATTCAAATTGGATGAATTTCGAATTCCGGATGAAATAAAAGAATTATTCACAGGGAACAGTGACAAATCAAAAAATGTTATGCAATATATTCGTCAATATAATAATGCTTTGTCCTTCGTGTCATTCGGAGCTGATATAAAATTACCTCCTGGATATGGTCCCTATTGTTTCAAAATTCTTGGTAAGGTGCATCACAAAATTACTCCGCTCTACCCAGCAGAAGCAGGCCGTGTTTCTTGCGCCCAATCGTATATTTTAGATTTCTGGGAAGCCAACCAAATTAGATTGGAAAATGCTGCAAACAGTTCCTTGAGAAATGACATTCTTGAAATAATAAATCGGTTTTTAAATCAATGCAACCCTTATGTGCGGTCATACAAAACGATGCACCAAAAAATAAAAGGAAATCGTTGGTAATGCGCTTTTATCATGAAGCTCAAGCGGACCCTCGGCGTTACAATGATCCATCATGCTCTGAAGTTGCAGCCGTTTTTGAATCTGCCGATGGTGCTCCACCATCTCATAGAAATATTACCGTTTATGCAAAAGACGGTGGATTACAAAATATAGATTCTGACAATACGCACTGCGATCAAATCTCCTATGTATTGCTTTGGCCATGCGGGGAAGCAGGATGGTATATTTTAATGCCAACTGGATGAGAGCGGAAAACTAAAATTCGCCAAAATATTTGCATGCGAGAATATATTTCGTAAAGACTTATGGTTCGAGGATACCCTCCTAAGGGAGATTTCAGCCCAGTAATTAATGCTGGGAAATTAACTCAGCAATTGATTGTTGATTATTACTGTCGCATTGAAGGTGACAGATTAAAATTCGTCCGTAGTCAACAGGCAAAATTGCAAGTAGATACATACGCTGGCCTTGCGGACGCTTTAAATGCAAGGGCTGATCAAAAGAATTTAAAGGCTGGGCGTATTGTTATTTTACCTTCTTCCTTCACTGGTAGTACTCGAAACATGATGCAAAATTATCAGAACGCCATGGCAATGTCAAGAAAATTTGAAAAGCCTGACATTTTTTTGACGTTCACATGCAACCCCTTATGGCCGGAAATTACTAATTGCATACATTCTCATGAAACTGCTAATAACAAATCAGACGTTATTGTTCGTGTCTTCCATGCCAAAGTTAAAGAACTTTTACGTTTGGTAAACCAAAAGCAAATATTTGGCGAAGTACAAACGATTTTGTATACTGTTGAGTTCGCGATAATTGCAAGTTTAGAGAAATCTCAGATATAGACAAAGTTGTTTCCGCGGAAATTCCAGACCCCAATGATACAATCTTATATAATTTAGTTCAATCCCACATGCTACATGGACCTTGCCATAATCTTAATCGAAACTCAATTTGTATGATCGATGGCAAGTGTAAAAAGGAATTCCCAAAAGAATTTATCCATGACACAAAAGAAAATATACGTGAGTATCCCCTTTATCGAAGGAGAAATGACGGTAGGACTATTACCAAGCATATCCAAGGTAATGTTGTGGAAGTCGATAACCGTTACATAGTTCCTTATAATCCCTTCCTCTTACTTCATTTTCAAGCACACATGAATGTAGAAATTTATGTATATGCAAGTATTCAGAGCATAAAATACATCCATACGTATGTTTACAAAGGGCATGACTGCGCTAATGTACAAATAAATGCGGAAGGTTGTTTACTTCATCATGACAAAGTCTCTGCTTTCCTAAATATTCGATATGTAAGTCCGTATGAATCTGCATATAGAATTTTTTCTTATCCAATGCATGAACAATCTCATACAGTAATTCGCTTGCCTGTACATTTACCAGAGGAACAACGAGTGTATTTTCATGATGATAATGCCGCTGAAGCCTTACTTCGAGCAAAATTGAGGAACACAAAACCGATTGCATGGTTTAACTTATATAAATACAGGAAAAAAAAGCGCCTACATTTATCCAGAAACACCGAATTACTATGTTTGGGACAAAACTAAATGTGTTTAGAAAAAGCGCGTTAAATTTTGCAAAATTATTAGCAGAATGTATAATGTGTCTCCCGGTGAATCTGAACGGTATCATCTTCGTTTACTATTACTTCACGTAGTGGGTGCCACCAGCTTTGAAGATTTAAGGACATATCATAATGTAACTTCTTCTACTTTCAAGGAAGCTGCCATGCAACGTGGGTTACTTCAGAATGATACCGAGTAGTATCGTTGTTTATGCGAAGCATCTATCTTTCAAATGCGGCTTCAATTAAGACAGTTATTCTCTTTTATTTGCATATTTCAACAAGCATCCAACACTGTTCAATTATGGGATACTTTTAAAGATTCTCTCAGTGAAAACTACCTTCGTTTATTTTTTAGTTGCATATTGATAAGTTTTAAAAAAAAATAAAACCGATTTTCTAATATATTATCTCTGGCTAAAAACACTTTGAATATAATTAATTTTAGCTTGTTCCATTATTACTTTGAGACACTGTACATATAATAAGATATTTTGTAATGTTCAAAAATTGTTATTGAATACAGCGCCGAAGTGGTGCGAAATAGAACTATTGGGTCTTCGACGGAAATAATCCCTATAAAAAACTCCACAACTTTGACGAAGATTTCAATCATGTACCACCTCTATATAAAAATTTCAAAAATTTGTATTGACTACAGCGCTAATACGGTGGCAGATAGAACTATTTGGTCTACGATGAAAATAATCTTCAGTTTAACTTCCACAATATTGACACACATTGTAATCGTCTAGGACGTCCATATAATAAGATATTATAAACCACAACCACAGTCGGATGACGATTTCCAGACGTTTAAATGCCATAGGAATGAATTAAAATGAAGGAAAATGGGTGCCATATGAACTGAAAGAAAGAGACATTGGAAGGCGTTTAGGCATGCGCGAATTTTGCTTGAAAGGTTAAAAATAAAATCATTTTTGCATCAAATTGTTACTGGTGATGAGAAAAGGATTCTTTATGCCAAACCCACACGCAAAAAATCTTAGTGAGTTCCCAGCGAGAGCCATCAACATTGACAGCAAAACTGAATATCCATGGAAAGGTCTTGCTTTGCACTTGGTGGGACCAGGGGGACAATCAACTTTTAAAAACGGGCGAAACAGTAATTTTTGCTCGTTACAAACAACTGGAATGGAATTTTGTATTTCGATTTGACCCAATTGGATCGTATATACGACTTCGACCAACCAATTTGGTATCGGCTAAAATTGGATCGAAAATATTTTATACTGTGATCGTATAAAATTCATTCGATCAGTGTTGAGTTGTCGAAAACATGTTTTTTTTATGTTTATTGTCATATTTTTAATTTCTTTAATGAAAAAAACCCAAGTACAAGAAATTTGACAATTATTTCCTTAAATTTTTACTAAATTATTGTAGTTTTCACAAAAAAAAAAAAAAATAAAATATTTTTTTAAAAATTTTTTTTTTCACTTGAGTTCATGCAAATTGAGTTCATGCAAAAAAATCCCAAGCTTGCAAAAGTTAACTTGAAAGTATTGAATTTAAAAAAATTATCAAGATTTTCATGAAATTACAACCAAATAAGATGGCCCTAAGAGCGAAGTGAAAATTATAAGTATAACAAAATAAAAAAAACGACGCCAAATTTAGGACCGAAGACACTTAAAGATATTTTGTTTCACTGAGACCAACAATTTTAATATTAATTATTAAATATTAATTTAAAAATAATTCAAAACTAAAAACAAATCTAAAACACAAACATTTTAAATTATTGTTTTCAAAAAAAAAACTACCAGCTGTCAAAATTTCATTACATTTCATCGGGCAATTTGAAAATTTATACCATTTGCGTGGAATTCTCAAAGGCCACACTAATTTACGATACGATGATTTTACATGATGCCAAAAAGAATTCAGATCGAATATTAAATCGAATCGAAAATTCAGTTGGATCGAAATACAAAATTCCATTCCTGATCATGTTGAATCGCGTTTTGAAGGAAAGGCAAACAGAGTAGACTAGCAGACACGCATTTTGCAACATGGTAACGTTGGGCCACATGTTGCTAAACCAGTATAGAAAATCTTGAAAGCGCTTAGCTGGAACGTGCTACCTCACCTGCCAGTTACCATTTGCTTCGGTCCATGCAACATGATCTGATCGAAAGGTGAGCAATCCCTTCAGCGTGGAATCCGCGATTTGACTGAAAGATGGACAAAACTCATACCTAATGATGGATAATTTTCTGATTATAATAAAACACATTTTTCATTCAAAATAAACGTCTTGTTTTTTATGAGAAATTCCTACAAGTCATTTGTTCCCTAATATCATTATTATTATTATTACTATTATTATTATTATTGTTACTTTGACAAATTTCAGGCAATTTAAAAATAATTGTATTTTTCGTTTTCCTAATATAATTTTAACTCGAAGATATTTCTTTATAAATATAATAAAATTGCAATGGTATGTAAATATTCTCTTTGAACATCCATAATAAAACTGTCAAATTGTTGTTACACCCAAGAAAAAAAGCACTAAAAAGTGTATTCGCTTTTTTTTGTCCGGTGTTGTTAGATAGTACTGAATACCTCACTATCGATTTGAGCATCAACCACTAAAACCAAATTATTTGTAACATAAAAAATGTCAACTGAATAAACCTGACTCCAATGACCTAATAATTTATGTTTTTATTTGAATAAATAAACTAGTGAAACAAGCCAATTATGGTACAAAATAAACAAAAATTTGAATAAACAAATTTTTGGATTTGAAAAAAGTATTGCAGATATTTTTAACTTCTATACGAAGTATATAAGTTACTGGAAATCTCTACATTTTATAAGATTCTAAATCGTTTGCAATCATTTTTATCCAATGTCTGTCGGTCTGTCTGTCGTGTACAAGATTGCGGCCGTATTTTTGAAGCAATTTCCATGAAAATTGCTAAGAGCGGTTTTTTCCTCATGAGAACCATTCTATCAGAAGTTGGGTTTGATCGGACTAAAACTTCGAGTAGCCGCCGAACAAAAGTTCGGTTTTTTTTTGTTTTTACATTACCGGGTATTGTAACGTTATTTATGAACCGATTTCAATGAAATTTGGCATGAGACACTTTTTTAATGAAAAAACAAATGTGTCCAAAAATCAATTGAATCCGATTACAACTTCGGGTAGTTGCCGAAAAAAATTCGGATTTTTTTTTTATGAAATTTGGAGCATAACTTTGGGTGCTCGGACAAAACTTCGAAATTTTTGTACGAAATAAATCATAAATTCTTATATGAAATAATTTGATCGATATGTATAGAAGTTCCCATAGTGGTTTGCGCACTCTAGCTTGTTTAAATTTGAATAAGCAAGATCCAAATATTACTTTTTAGATTCAGTTTTGGTTTGTATTTATCGCGAATACACAGTATAAATTGTGAAGAATGACATATGAAAATTTATGTTGTAATAAATTAGTATTAAAAAAATATGTTTTATGTATATTTGTTTTTTGATTCTCCGAAAAAGAAATTGCGGGAACTCATGATTTTCCAATGATTGGCATCAAATTTAATAAAAATTTAAAACATGACATCAAAGATCCTATTGTAATTACTATAGGATCTTTGATAACATATTTGTCGCATTCTATCTTTCTGTTGGCCTATCCGAAATGTACACACCAAGTTTTAAGAAAATTCGCCCATTATTGAGTGAATTCTTGAAATTTTTCTATTTCAGCCTCCTACAACCCCCCATCGAGGGGAAACATTTTATCTTTTCAGTTTCCTCATCCCAAATGTACATTCCAAGTTTCATTAAAAGCCGCCGGTTATTGACCGAATTATTAAGGTTTTTTATACCACCCTTCCGCAACCCCCACCGAGGGGAGATGTATTCTATCTTTTCACTTGCCCTATCCAGAATGTACACATCAAGTTTAAAGAAAATCTGCCTATTATTGAGTGAATTATTGAAAAATCCGACTATTATTAACCGAATTAGGGAAGTTTCTATATTTCCACCACAACATTTTTTTAAAAAAGTTTTGCGCGTTAGTGTTGCCAGATGTAAATTCCGTTGAAAAGTTAATATGTTCTGATTTCGATCTTAGTACACAAACTGTGCGAATCTCATCAAAATTGGACAAGCAGTTTCGGTTTTACAACAAGTCCAAAAATAGACTATATTTGGACAAAATGTATTTTTAGACAGTGTTACCATAGTCGAATATGGCCCAAAAAATAATCAGATCTAAGTTAGGATCAAATACATGAACTGTGTAAATTTTATCGAAATTGGCCCAACAGTTTAGTCTGAACCGTGCGGAAAAAATTTTGTCGTTTTTAGACAAAAAAAGCGTTACCAAATAGTGTTGCCATATATTAATTTCGCCCAAAATCTAACACCATCTGGCATTTGATGCAACACCAAAATGGTGAAAGTTTCATGGAAATTGGACCATTCATTCAGATTTCATTAACGATTTAAAAAAGCGGACGGACGGACGGACATAGGGCTAATTATTTTTGACGAAACGGATTTTGCACTTATTTTCATCTTCCTAGCCCTTCTAGATCAAAAGTTAGATTTTCGCACGATTATAGTGCTTTCCTATAAACATTCGTTTATCGGGCAAGTAAAAATAAGCAAAGCAGACCATAGCAGTGAGCGGAGAAGTGGTATCATGCTACAAAATCACTTTAGCGTGTCTAACTGTCTACGGGCCAATTCTGTTTCCTTCAAAGCGTGATTCAATTCGGTCAGTAGTTGTCTGTAACGCTCAGCAGACTGTTTCACCTATGTTCAAAAGTTCACGGTAGACCACACTTTTCTGATGCCACCAACTGCAGAGCATAACCTTATCTGAATAAATGTTTCGTTTTGGTGTTGATGGGACTGGTTGACCAGGCTTTACTTTTACTTTTCTTAGTTTATGATTTTCGAACTAAATCCATTTTTCATCTCAAGTAAGAATTGAATGCAAAAAAACAACAAAATGTTGATTCAATCTTCATCTTAAAACATATAGTAACTTAAAATCGGCCTATAGCCGATTGGCAAAGCAAATACTGTACATATCTATTCTGTACCGTGGATGTTTTTAAAATTTTATCTGAGAATAAGTTTTTTTATATGTACATATTTGTATTTCAGAACAAAGATTTTATATTCGCTTCACTCTATAACAAGGGTGTCCAACTTTTTTGTTTCCCTGGGCCGCATTGGAACAAGACATAGTGCGTTAAATTTTGCAAAATTATTAGCAGAATGTATAATGTGTCTCCCGGTGAATCTGAACGGTATCATCTTCGTTTACTATTACTTCACGTAGTGGGTGCCACCAGCTTTGAAGATTTAAGGACATATCATAATGTAACTTCTTCTACTTTCAAGGAAGCTGCCATGCAACGTGGGTTACTTCAGAATGATACCGAGTAGTATCGTTGTTTATGCGAAGCATCTATCTTTCAAATGCGGCTTCAATTAAGACAGTTATTCTCTTTTATTTGCATATTTCAACAAGCATCCAACACTGTTCAATTATGGGATACTTTTAAAGATTCTCTCAGTGAAAACTACCTTCGTTTATTTTTTAGTTGCATATTGATAAGTTTTAAAAAAAAATAAAACCGATTTTCTAATATATTATCTCTGGCTAAAAACACTTTGAATATAATTAATTTTAGCTTGTTCCATTATTACTTTGAGACACTGTACATATAATAAGATATTTTGTAATGTTCAAAAATTGTTATTGAATACAGCGCCGAAGTGGTGCGAAATAGAACTATTGGGTCTTCGACGGAAATAATCCCTATAAAAAACTCCACAACTTTGACGAAGATTTCAATCATGTACCACCTCTATATAAAAATTTCAAAAATTTGTATTGACTACAGCGCTAATACGGTGGCAGATAGAACTATTTGGTCTACGATGAAAATAATCTTCAGTTTAACTTCCACAATATTGACACACATTGTAATCGTCTAGGACGTCCATATAATAAGATATTATAAACCACAACCACAGTCGGATGACGATTTCCAGACGTTTAAATGCCATAGGAATGAATTAAAATGAAGGAAAATGGGTGCCATATGAACTGAAAGAAAGAGACATTGGAAGGCGTTTAGGCATGCGCGAATTTTGCTTGAAAGGTTAAAAATAAAATCATTTTTGCATCAAATTGTTACTGGTGATGAGAAAAGGATTCTTTATGCCAAACCCACACGCAAAAAATCTTAGTGAGTTCCCAGCGAGAGCCATCAACATTGACAGCAAAACTGAATATCCATGGAAAGGTCTTGCTTTGCACTTGGTGGGACCAGGGGGACAATCAACTTTTAAAAACGGGCGAAACAGTAATTTTTGCTCGTTACAAACAACTGGAATGGAATTTTGTATTTCGATTTGACCCAATTGGATCGTATATACGACTTCGACCAACCAATTTGGTATCGGCTAAAATTGGATCGAAAATATTTTATACTGTGATCGTATAAAATTCATTCGATCAGTGTTGAGTTGTCGAAAACATGTTTTTTTTATGTTTATTGTCATATTTTTAATTTCTTTAATGAAAAAAACCCAAGTACAAGAAATTTGACAATTATTTCCTTAAATTTTTACTAAATTATTGTAGTTTTCACAAAAAAAAAAAAAAATAAAATATTTTTTTAAAAATTTTTTTTTTCACTTGAGTTCATGCAAATTGAGTTCATGCAAAAAAATCCCAAGCTTGCAAAAGTTAACTTGAAAGTATTGAATTTAAAAAAATTATCAAGATTTTCATGAAATTACAACCAAATAAGATGGCCCTAAGAGCGAAGTGAAAATTATAAGTATAACAAAATAAAAAAAACGACGCCAAATTTAGGACCGAAGACACTTAAAGATATTTTGTTTCACTGAGACCAACAATTTTAATATTAATTATTAAATATTAATTTAAAAATAATTCAAAACTAAAAACAAATCTAAAACACAAACATTTTAAATTATTGTTTTCAAAAAAAAAACTACCAGCTGTCAAAATTTCATTACATTTCATCGGGCAATTTGAAAATTTATACCATTTGCGTGGAATTCTCAAAGGCCACACTAATTTACGATACGATGATTTTACATGATGCCAAAAAGAATTCAGATCGAATATTAAATCGAATCGAAAATTCAGTTGGATCGAAATACAAAATTCCATTCCTGATCATGTTGAATCGCGTTTTGAAGGAAAGGCAAACAGAGTAGACTAGCAGACACGCATTTTGCAACATGGTAACGTTGGGCCACATGTTGCTAAACCAGTATAGAAAATCTTGAAAGCGCTTAGCTGGAACGTGCTACCTCACCTGCCAGTTACCATTTGCTTCGGTCCATGCAACATGATCTGATCGAAAGGTGAGCAATCCCTTCAGCGTGGAATCCGCGATTTGACTGAAAGATGGACAAAACTCATACCTAATGATGGATAATTTTCTGATTATAATAAAACACATTTTTCATTCAAAATAAACGTCTTGTTTTTTATGAGAAATTCCTACAAGTCATTTGTTCCCTAATATCATTATTATTATTATTACTATTATTATTATTATTGTTACTTTGACAAATTTCAGGCAATTTAAAAATAATTGTATTTTTCGTTTTCCTAATATAATTTTAACTCGAAGATATTTCTTTATAAATATAATAAAATTGCAATGGTATGTAAATATTCTCTTTGAACATCCATAATAAAACTGTCAAATTGTTGTTACACCCAAGAAAAAAAGCACTAAAAAGTGTATTCGCTTTTTTTTGTCCGGTGTTGTTAGATAGTACTGAATACCTCACTATCGATTTGAGCATCAACCACTAAAACCAAATTATTTGTAACATAAAAAATGTCAACTGAATAAACCTGACTCCAATGACCTAATAATTTATGTTTTTATTTGAATAAATAAACTAGTGAAACAAGCCAATTATGGTACAAAATAAACAAAAATTTGAATAAACAAATTTTTGGATTTGAAAAAAGTATTGCAGATATTTTTAACTTCTATACGAAGTATATAAGTTACTGGAAATCTCTACATTTTATAAGATTCTAAATCGTTTGCAATCATTTTTATCCAATGTCTGTCGGTCTGTCTGTCGTGTACAAGATTGCGGCCGTATTTTTGAAGCAATTTCCATGAAAATTGCTAAGAGCGGTTTTTTCCTCATGAGAACCATTCTATCAGAAGTTGGGTTTGATCGGACTAAAACTTCGAGTAGCCGCCGAACAAAAGTTCGGTTTTTTTTTGTTTTTACATTACCGGGTATTGTAACGTTATTTATGAACCGATTTCAATGAAATTTGGCATGAGACACTTTTTTAATGAAAAAACAAATGTGTCCAAAAATCAATTGAATCCGATTACAACTTCGGGTAGTTGCCGAAAAAAATTCGGATTTTTTTTTTATGAAATTTGGAGCATAACTTTGGGTGCTCGGACAAAACTTCGAAATTTTTGTACGAAATAAATCATAAATTCTTATATGAAATAATTTGATCGATATGTATAGAAGTTCCCATAGTGGTTTGCGCACTCTAGCTTGTTTAAATTTGAATAAGCAAGATCCAAATATTACTTTTTAGATTCAGTTTTGGTTTGTATTTATCGCGAATACACAGTATAAATTGTGAAGAATGACATATGAAAATTTATGTTGTAATAAATTAGTATTAAAAAAATATGTTTTATGTATATTTGTTTTTTGATTCTCCGAAAAAGAAATTGCGGGAACTCATGATTTTCCAATGATTGGCATCAAATTTAATAAAAATTTAAAACATGACATCAAAGATCCTATTGTAATTACTATAGGATCTTTGATAACATATTTGTCGCATTCTATCTTTCTGTTGGCCTATCCGAAATGTACACACCAAGTTTTAAGAAAATTCGCCCATTATTGAGTGAATTCTTGAAATTTTTCTATTTCAGCCTCCTACAACCCCCCATCGAGGGGAAACATTTTATCTTTTCAGTTTCCTCATCCCAAATGTACATTCCAAGTTTCATTAAAAGCCGCCGGTTATTGACCGAATTATTAAGGTTTTTTATACCACCCTTCCGCAACCCCCACCGAGGGGAGATGTATTCTATCTTTTCACTTGCCCTATCCAGAATGTACACATCAAGTTTAAAGAAAATCTGCCTATTATTGAGTGAATTATTGAAAAATCCGACTATTATTAACCGAATTAGGGAAGTTTCTATATTTCCACCACAACATTTTTTTAAAAAAGTTTTGCGCGTTAGTGTTGCCAGATGTAAATTCCGTTGAAAAGTTAATATGTTCTGATTTCGATCTTAGTACACAAACTGTGCGAATCTCATCAAAATTGGACAAGCAGTTTCGGTTTTACAACAAGTCCAAAAATAGACTATATTTGGACAAAATGTATTTTTAGACAGTGTTACCATAGTCGAATATGGCCCAAAAAATAATCAGATCTAAGTTAGGATCAAATACATGAACTGTGTAAATTTTATCGAAATTGGCCCAACAGTTTAGTCTGAACCGTGCGGAAAAAATTTTGTCGTTTTTAGACAAAAAAAGCGTTACCAAATAGTGTTGCCATATATTAATTTCGCCCAAAATCTAACACCATCTGGCATTTGATGCAACACCAAAATGGTGAAAGTTTCATGGAAATTGGACCATTCATTCAGATTTCATTAACGATTTAAAAAAGCGGACGGACGGACGGACATAGGGCTAATTATTTTTGACGAAACGGATTTTGCACTTATTTTCATCTTCCTAGCCCTTCTAGATCAAAAGTTAGATTTTCGCACGATTATAGTGCTTTCCTATAAACATTCGTTTATCGGGCAAGTAAAAATAAGCAAAGCAGACCATAGCAGTGAGCGGAGAAGTGGTATCATGCTACAAAATCACTTTAGCGTGTCTAACTGTCTACGGGCCAATTCTGTTTCCTTCAAAGCGTGATTCAATTCGGTCAGTAGTTGTCTGTAACGCTCAGCAGACTGTTTCACCTATGTTCAAAAGTTCACGGTAGACCACACTTTTCTGATGCCACCAACTGCAGAGCATAACCTTATCTGAATAAATGTTTCGTTTTGGTGTTGATGGGACTGGTTGACCAGGCTTTACTTTTACTTTTCTTAGTTTATGATTTTCGAACTAAATCCATTTTTCATCTCAAGTAAGAATTGAATGCAAAAAAACAACAAAATGTTGATTCAATCTTCATCTTAAAACATATAGTAACTTAAAATCGGCCTATAGCCGATTGGCAAAGCAAATACTGTACATATCTATTCTGTACCGTGGATGTTTTTAAAATTTTATCTGAGAATAAGTTTTTTTATATGTACATATTTGTATTTCAGAACAAAGATTTTATATTCGCTTCACTCTATAACAAGGGTGTCCAACTTTTTTGTTTCCCTGGGCCGCATTGGAACAAGACATAGTGTTTTGGGCTACAAGTATATTACTACCATATGTATCAATCCATATCATAAAATGAAACGAAAGAGCTTTCTGTTCTGGTCCTGTTTCTGTTGTTTGTCACTTGGCAGCTTTATCACGAGAGCGCAAGCACCCGAATCATTCCTCAAAATGGACATGCTTCAGTAAAGTACAGTCCAAACGCTCAGTCTTTTTGCACAGTCGTAGTTTGCGCAGTTTTTCTGTGGGAAAGCCTGCGCAAATTTTGTGTCCACACGATACCGTCTTTTCCATATTTTTACACAGTTTTCTTTGGAACTTCTTAATGTGAAGATATTGTGCTTAGAACTTTTAATAATGAATAGTTTAAGCTTAACTCCTCTAAAAAGTCTCTTGAAGACATTTTCGTGCCTTTCGCCTTTCGCAATTGCATGAAAACTGTGTAAAATAATGAGTTTTCGTCCACACGCTACGATTGGCATGCACGTACCAGTTATTTTTCAGACACGATCTGAAATCGCACAAGCCGCACTTTTGCCTCCGCAAACGAACTGTACGTTTGGACGCCTCTTAATTTTGAATATTTTTGGGCCGCAGATACTTGCCTTGGGCCGTGGGTTGGACAGCCTTGATCTATATTATTGCTCTAGCTGAATAAAATTAATTTTTAACCCATTTCGATATGGTTGGTTTGACGAACAAAACGATTTCTTAAATATAAATTGAGAGTAACACTTCGTAAAACAAAAATGAATGAATCGGTAGTCTTACAAGTATATCCACCGTAAATGCCATATTGATAGTGGCCGCCCATATATCATATTTGAGGCAGATGCTTATATATCGTTTCTTCTTAATCAGAACCCAATTGAAAATTTATTTTCATAAAATCGAGCTGAAGGAGGAAACAATCAAAATTTTTTTGTGTCTGAATTTACCAGATACATATGTATACACTATATATTAAAGTTTGAACCGATTTTACTGTTTAGATAAAACTAACGTTCAATTAACTTTGATAAATTAAACAATTTTTATATTGTATGTTTTAATATTTTATTTCCATATTTTTTATTTTTTACTAGCTGTACCCGGCCACGCGTTGCTGTGGCTCAGTCTGCTTAAATAGAAAAGAGAAAGCGCACGTTTGTAATATGTTTTATTTCACAATGTTTTTAGGTATACAATATTTTTTGTTGTATAGAGATTGTCTGGTTTGTCGACTCTAGAACACGCAACATATAATTGTCTATGCGAGAAATAATCCGTGTCTAGATCTAAACCGCATAATTCTAAAGATTGGCCCTGAACTTTGTTGAAGGCGATTGCAAACGCTAATCGAATTGGGAATTGCAATCTCTTAGATTGAAATGGCATTTCCGTTGGAATCATAGGAATGCAAGGAATGAGGACATCTTCACCTTTGAATTGTCTGCGGTGGCAAATCGAGTGAATTGCAAAATTCGAGTGGATAATTAACCGCTTCATCTGCTTCCAAAACAGCGTTGACGTACTTGTATGTGACTTCCTTGCTTTGAATATTAGACTGAATAATATTGTTAAGTTCGTAGACGGCCGTAAGAATAGCTAATTTACTCTCCCAATTGTGATCCTTGTAATTGAACATGAACATGAACATGAATTTGATTTGGATGTATAATTAAAGCGACCAGACGTACTGATTTATTCAGTACAGGTACTGATTTTCATGCCTATGTACTGATTTAAAATTTGTACTGAATATTGTACTGATTTTGAAAATATTTCTAAATATTGCACTATATTTCAGTTAGAATATTGGGTGATTCATTAAAATCATCAAGTATTCTAAGAAACAAGAAAAAAACACCATACCACAAAACAATAAATAAATCAAATAAACAATGATTAAAACGCATACAGACGATCTTTTCCAGAAAGCTCCAAAATTAAATTGTTTACACGAACCAAAACAATGATTCACAATGCAAGAGCTTTCTAGAAACGCCAAGAAAAAGCTTTCTAACACATTTCGATGAAGAAATGGAGAAGCTTCTCAATTGAATAATTTCGACACGTTTCGATGAAACTTCTGGAACTTAGAGCGATAGGTATATAAGGGCAAAACACCGTCGAAACATCATCAGTTGAAGTCTAAAGCTTCGTCAGAGATTATACAAAACAAAGATTGGAAACGTGATTAATTTGTGGAAGCGATTACAAGGGCGATTTGTGATCAATTATTAAGATAGTGATTGTGGTGTATTTTTATAAACTGTGATAAATTAATTGTAATAATTAAATTATTGAAAGACAAATATTTTTAAGACTAATTGTAACGCAGAAATAATTATAAATAAACTTTATACACTAAATTCACATAAATAAAAAGTGTTATCATTCTAATAACATCGAACCGAAAGAGTAGCACGTCACAATATTATATTGAAATTCTGGAGTTGAGTTATGTATGTAAAAAATTAGAATGTAGACATACTGCTTGACTGGCAGCGCGGTGTTTCAACACTAATCTAAACATAGACAATGTGCGCTACAATATCTGGTCTGTATTTCTTATATCGTAAAATATTCTCATACAAAATGTTGGTAGGGTAGACTTGCTGATTGGTATTAGAACTTGATACTTTTTTAGTTCTTTATGTTTTTTTTAAATTTGATATGAAATAATTAATATAAATGTTCTGTTTCATTAATAGCCCAAAAAAAAAAATGTACCGAATTTGTCCTCAAAAAATCTGGTCACTTTATGTATTTATGTGCTCATTCGCTGCATATCATATTTGTTTCTTCGCCATTGACTGGATTTATCATCTTAACATCGAAATGATATCCATCGGCACGATCCCAAAAAATGACTCGATATGCAGGGCAACGTAGCATCGATGAATTTCTGAAACTTTTGTCAATTCATCGTTTCTCCGATGAAGAACAATATTTCTACGTTGGAATTGATCTTTGACTGTAACAATTGCGACTTAATTTTTTACGCGAATAATCCGTTTTCAGGTGGTGCGAAAATTGCGGAGGAACTCAGAAATAATACTGGAAAAACAGTCAGTGCAAGTACGGTACGCAGGACACTAGATAAAGCTGGGTTATTCGGTAGAATTCCAAGACAGAAGCCAAGCATTTCAGAAACCAATAGGTACAAGCGATTACTATATGCCAAGGACCACCTTAAATGTGACGAGAACTTCTGGAATAATCTTCTTTTTAGCGATGAAAGCAAATTTGATATTTTTAAAGAAAGTAAATAGCAGAAAGTATGGAGAACAAAAACTAGTGACCTCAAAAAAAATAACCTGATTCGCACTGTGAAGCATGGGAGTTTGTGATGGTCTGTGGGTGTATGGCTGCCCCCTTGCTTTGCAGTCTGGCATTTATAGAGTACCATGAAAAAGGAGGACTACGTACATATATTGCGGGAAAAATTAGAAAAAAATCTAAAATTATCTTGAGCATGGTATTATCAAACTGGCAATGATCTTAAACATACGTTGCCTCTGGCAAAGGAATAGCTGCTCTACCGGATAACGAAGCAGCTAAAACATCCTCCTCCTCCATAGAAAATGTATGGGATTTTTTGGATCGAGAAATAAGGAAATAGACCATAACATCAAAAGAAACATTTAAGACAGCTCTTTTGGGAGAATGGGACCGAATTCCCGAAAATTATACTTAGAAATTAGTGAACTCCATGAAAAATAGGTTGACCGTAATTGTCTAAAACAAGGGGGTCCAACAAAATATTGATTTTTTGTAGAGCTTTAAAATATACTAATATTAACTACAAGTGTTAAGTTTAAATTGACGTGTAAAAAATGAACTTTTTGTGGTTTTTGTTTTATAAATTATGTTTTTTTTATTTAATCAATGGAATAAAAAAAATAGTTTACACAGAGGACAAATTAAGCTCTCTTTAGGATAAATTTTCATTCAGGTCCCATTCATAGTTTTAAAAATTTTCGGAAAAGAAGTCAACATTTTTAGTTGTTAAGTTTAAATTGACGCGCACTCTATATTGATCAAGAATACCACACACAAGTACCCATTTATATTGTATTTAATGTGGAAAGATTCATTGCTTGCATATTCTAAAATACACAATTTACAAATTAAAATATACCAGGTCCGGCAATTGAAGTTTCAAAGTGTAAAAACGCCATAATTATTTATTTATTAGTCGGTTTTATTTATGGGCATGATAGTTTATAATACATATAGTTAATTTTACAATTATTCGAATAGTATGTAACCGCCTTTTGCTTTAACCATCAGCTCCAACTTCTTTTTAAACGATTCACACGATGATCGCACGATGACTTGTGTTAAACGGTTCCATTCACGAGTCAAATCTTTTTCTAAACCGTCTAAAGTTGTGTATTTTTTTTGCAAGCCGCTGCTTGTAAAATTCCCCAAATAGAATAATCCAATGGATTCAGATCTGGTGAATACGGTGAATTTCGATTTTTGACTTTCGAATGAAATGAAGCGCACTAATTGAATTTCGTTTAAGATCAATTGTACAAAAAATAACAAATAATTTTTATTACTGACAGACAATATGGCAAGCAACAATGATGTAAAATTTTAGTATTGCAAGATGTGCGATTTGCATTTGACAGCGATTTGAATTAGACGGACACTTCAATTGTCGGACCCGGTAGACTTCAACAGAAAACGAAAAAAATTACATTGCTGTTTGCTTGGATATTTTAAATATGCATAAAAAAATGTTTGCTTGGCTGTGCCAATGCCTTCTAGATATTTCATCAGGCCAGCACATAGACGACAATAACATCTTGGCTGCGTTCACTCACCAACTAAAAGTAACTAAAAGCGACTAAAAGTTACACTTTTGCGTTCACTGGTCAACATTTTTCGACTACGATGACGTCATGACACCGACACTCTGTCGTTCACTCAGTAACACCGGTGTAAAATAAAGTAACTTTTTTCAACCAATGTCATAGGGTGTAGTTGTTAATTGTTATTTCTATTTCGTCAGTTTGATTTTGAATTCAAAACAAATTTTTGTGAATTCACTATTTTTTTTTAATTATTTGGCAAATTTATAGAAAAATTATAGTTTTAGTAATAAATTTATATTCAATTCGTTGAATTATATTCGAAAAAAATTTAAAATATTAAATTTATAAAAAAAAGTGAAATCATAAAATATGTTTTTTATGTAAAAATTTGTTACTAAATTAAATATTAAACATAAACAGATTTCATGAAAGTAATTTTAATAATTACAATACATAAATTAACCTATAAATGCGCATTTTCTCCAATTGACATTTCGAACTAATTGACTACGACTACGACTACGACCGTTCACTCGCAAACAACTTACATTTTTCGACACCGGCTTTTTTGACATTAACTTACACCGACTTTTTTTTACACCGGTGTGATCGAGTGAACGGAACCCTTAACTTCAAGAGTGTGAAAAAGAAAATAATTATGAAGCACGAAGGTTGAAATATAGAAGCACGTTACTAATGTAATTTGCATTAGAAGCTTGTTTCTCTCTTTTAATCTTCGTGCTTAATAATTATTTCTGAATTATTCCTGAAACTCGCGATGAATCACCCGTTATTAAGTTTCATTATCTCGTAAATGGGTAGGGAAACAAATATGCGTTTTTATGACCAGAAGCTTGTTTTCTAACTGGAAATATACTATAAAATCAGTTACTTTGTTTCTGAGAACATTGATGGCGCCATTTTAAAACAAAAATTGGACGCTAATATGAAAGTTTCTTCCGAAATAGGGTTTATGATTATTAAGAGATAGAAGTCATATTTCTATTGTAATCATAAAAAAATAATTGTATAATTCGATCATACTAATTTATTAAAAATTATAAGAAATACACTTATGGCTAGTTTTTGAGTCAACGTTTGAATTTAAGGTTACTTAACCCAAGTACCCCGATTAAATTCGTAGGTTAACCTGAATGCGTTTTACAGTTCATTTTTATTTTTCGTTTACCTAATCTGATTATGCCAAGTTATTGTGAATAATTTGCCTTTACTTACAATTGTGATTGAAGTTCAAAACAAAAAGAAAACAAAAAAAAACAAATAAAAATTGAATGTTTGAAGGAATTATGAATTAAAATCAAAGTTAAAAGGGAAAATAATTTATAATCGCATGCTCTTCTCTAATATAAATATAATCGAAAAATTGGTTATCTTATTTGTTGAATGTTAAATTTTAGAAAAAATACGTTCTAAATAAGAAATAAATATTAAAAACTCTTGTTTTTAAAATCTAAATTTTAATGCATTTACATTCGAATAATTTTTACATTTCTTTTATTTTATTTGCATGCATTTTGATTGGTTAACCGAAAAAAGTTCGTTTAAACTGTGTAAATCGGCCAATTAAGTTAAACTGAATTTTAACCGGGCTAGACAGGTTAAACTCGAACTGTAACACCCAAAAATTGTTAATCCTAAAGTTAAACGTTCATTATAGTTTAAACGTTCACTGAAAAACTAGATATTACAGATTGCGCTATTGAGACTCCTATTGGGCCTACGAGTCATGAAGGTTTAAAAATTGTTTATAGCATAGACGAAAAATCAAAAAAAATATGGGTTGGGCCTAAAGATAAAGTGAATGTCAGACTTGCAGTACAAATCCTGAGCAATAATATGGCAGACGTAGTAGACCCGTTATTACAAAATAGCTCCTTTCTACAAACAATGAAAATATATGCAGCAAACACGAGCTAATTCGACTGTGAATTGACTGTTTAATAGTCGTCATTGCGCGAAAAGAATCCATATCGGAAGCCATTAACCAAAAATGGTAGTCAATTTAATTACTTAAATTAATTCAAAGAACATCTTTCGAAATTCGATCTGCCTGCAAAATAAAACTATTGTTTTGACGGATTATATCTTACAATTAATGATATTTTAAATTTAAGTACAGATATATTTTCGAACTAAGACTTAAAAATTTATTTTATATTAACATCTGGACTAACTTAGGATCCAAAGTTTTACAAAACACTCACGCTTAAGAATTTAATACCAATAAACAAATCTTTACAATTCTCATGGAGCCCCTAATATAAGTTAAATTGAAACATATAATAACTTAAAATCGGCCTATAGCCGATTTTTTGATACCCTATGGTAGAAATGGGGCAGAAAAATTGTCAAAACTAACATTATTTCAAGGTTTTTTCTTTATAACTTTGTTCCTTCTTATCAAAATTTCCTCCAATTTGCAGATAACCTAGACCCTGCTAGCATAAGTCCAATTTTGTTCAAATGGGTGTATTAGTTTTTAAATTACATCAAAAAAACTTTGTAAAGAGGGTTATTTTCTCCTAGGATTAATTCTTTCTCTTTTATCCTTGGACCGATTTGATTGAAATTTGACATGGTATCGTCTATTTATGTAGTTAACGTATGTAATTAATTTAAACAAAATTGTTTTACAAATTTTTCAATTAATCCCGAAAAACAATAAACAAAAAAACGACAAAACTTTTTGGTCACCCTAGTTTTTCTTTTACAACTTTGCTTCCCTTGGATCGATTTTGCTCAAATGCAATACCAAAACAAGTTAAGGAATAGAGGCCAATCTCCACACAGCCGACATCCTATTCTGATAAAAGTATGGGACGCACTTATGCAAAATTTAGTTAAACAGAAAGGGAGAAACAATCATCCTACGAATTTTGTCGTCTTCTGCAGTTAAAATTTCCCCATCTGCCAGATGATTCCCCTTAAACGCAGATAAACTTGTTCATCTGATTTATGGGTTTTCATCTGCATTTGCATACTGTCACAATAATAATACACGATATCGTTGCACACTACCAAATTTTCTTATAGGAAGTTTTTCTATGACGAATTGATTTTTATGGTTTACGCAAGTTAAATTTTTAACTTCTATACGAAGTATATAAAAAATAAAAAAATTTGTTTTGCAAATCTTCACGTTTTATAAGATTCTAAATGGTTTGCAATCATTTTTATCCAATACTTGTCTGTCTGTATATCACAACAAATGTTTTGATTAACTAAGGACTACGTACACTCTGAATCCCCATATTCATATAGCTTTCTTTTAGAAAGGCTTTCGGAAGGTAACTTGATTTGAACATACGTATAGAAGTCTCGCCGTTTTGCATTACAGCTTGTTTTTAGATGTGATAGGAGTTTAAGCCTTATGTTAAAGTCTGAAAACACAATTTGTTACTACATTTCCCTATAAAATGGAAGGGAATGTTCATAATTTTCCCATAATAATAAAACATAATTAATATTTCTAATAAAATAACTAATTAAATAACTAATTAAATAGAGTTAACATAAACTATTTGTTGTTTTAAATTTGAACACCCGACGTCCGTTTATATTATTTTAAATAAGCTTACTTACTTACATCAATCGAAAATTCCGTTTTCCGTTGACACATGTAAGTGAGATTTTTTCCAGGGAAAAATATGTCTCCCAAACGTTCGTCACTTAATAGATCAACCAGCGCGTAGAAATAAGCGCATTCGAGCTTCTCAAACAAGCAATGAAATAGAAATGCACATTCACGTCATCACAATCAGAAGACCAAGATGCAGCGAGAATTGAAAGAGAACGTTCACGAGCTACTCGTTCTCGACGAACAGTACATGTTGATTTGAATCTTGCTGCATTTTAATATGATGTTAACTACGATTACAGTTTGCATCCCAGTGTAAACATCGGCAAAATGCATAAGGTGTGTGAACATTGCGAGTCGCTTAAGTTCAACAATGAAACATCAGGAATGTGCTGCGCGAATGGCAAAGTTAAATTGCGGATATTGCATCCACCACATGATCCGCTGTTGTCATTGCTTTCGGGCGACTCACCTGATTCCAAACACTTTCTGAAGAACATTCGCAAATATAATTTAGCGTTTCAAATGACATCTTTTGGAGCTAAGAAAGTTTTTCAAGATCAATACATGCCTACTTTCAAAATTCAAGGATAAATATATCACCGTATTGGTTCATTTCTACCCGTTTCGGACGCTGAACATAAATTTATACAAATCTACTTTATGGGTGATGATGATGCTCAAGCTAATCAACGCTTCCATGCAGTTCCAGGCAGCAAACGCCACATTATATCCCATTTGCAAACATTTTACCACCAACATAATGTATTGATAAGATTATTCAAAACTTCAATTGACAATTTACCGCGGATAATTACGCAATTCAAATACGAGCTGACAAAACACCAGTCGGACAGCATGCCAGACACCACAACGCATCAACCATCAATGAAGTTGCGATTGTCATAGTTGGCGAAGAACTTGATAGCCGTGATATAATTCTTCAGCGACGGAATAATAAAATTCAACGCGTCACTGAAACACATCGATCATACGATGCACTGCAGTATCCCATAATTTTTTGGGAGGGGCAAAACGGATATCATTTCAATATTATGCAAACTAATCCAATTACAGCTGAACAACTCAATAAAAAAGTATCAGCGATGAATTGTTACTCATATCGCATAATGATACCTCAGAATGGAACAAATCATATTCTACAATGCCGTCAACTATTTCATCAATACGTGGTAGACATGTATGAAAAAATTTAATACGAACGTTTGTTATTCATTCGCTTACATCAAACATCGTCGCGTTCGGAAGAATACATTAATTTACGAGATGCAATTGCCAATGATGGAAATGTTTCCGACATTGGCAAAACGGTCATACTTCCAGCAACGTTCACTGGTAGCCCACGGCATATGGCAAAAGTCGGGGCACTTTTTCATCACATTTATATGCAATCCAGCATGGGACGAGATAAAAGAGCTTCTATTGCCCGGTCAGGTTCCATCCGATCGACACGATTTGACTGCTCGAATATTCAAGCAAAAACTAACGAAATTGATGGACTTCATTGTGAAAAATCACATTTATGGTGCAACTCGTTGCTGGATGTATTCGATTGAATGGCAGAAGAGAGGACTTCCACACGCTCATATTCTCATATGGCTCAAAACGAAACTAAACACATCTCAAATTGATGATGCTATTTGTGCAGAAATTCCTAATCCTGAAGAAGATCCACTATTGTTCGATATTGTGACGAAAAACATGGTGCATGGATAGGCTGACCATCCGTACTGATTTTGTCAGTACAGTGCTGATTTTTCAGCTTCTGTACTGAATAAAAAAGTTGTACTGAAATTGTACTGATGTGTTTTTCCAAGTACTGAATGTACTGATTATGTGATAATACTGTGAAATTTCGTTCATTTCGTTCAACGGAAATTCTAATTAAATATTAATTTTTAATTATTTATGAATTCGAGTTGAAATCCCAAAATGAATGAAACGATCTTCCGGAATAAGTTCGTACTATTTGTGAGATGTACTCTGTGTATTAGCGGCTTTTCAATTTCTAATGCAGGAAGAAGCGATATTTTGAATAATGTTAGGACAGACACGCATACGTTAAGACTTCGGTTATCGAATCATACAAAGTAACAAAGTATTTCGGAAGTAGTTCGTTAGGAGCTAAAGAGAAAGAATTAGATCTAGCCGAAGCGTTTCACTGCTATCATGTGGCCAACCACAATCAATCCTTTCGATCTATGGATTGTTTGACAAATATAATCCAGAAATGTTTCGAACCAAAGTTTTCTTATAAACGAACAAAGGCCGAAGCTATTATAAAGAATGTTTTATCAAAGCATGCAATGAATATATTAAAATCAGATATAGAAACAGCAAAGTTTATAACTATTATGACGGATGCTTCAAACCATAAAAATATTAAAATCTTCCCAACAGTTGTTCGGTTCGAAAGCTTTCTAAAGAAAATGTGATTTTTTAAATAAATGTAAAATTAAAGTCGGAAATATATTTTATTATAGACTTCAAGTAAAAGATATACATATAAAAATGAGTTTGATTGTTACAGATTAAGTGTTAGAAATTAAATCAGAATTCACGTTCGACGTTCAACGTTTGGTTTCATTGAGCGTTCAGACAAGACTAAACTAATGAAAAGAAGATGGCCTCTTCGTTCCATTCTGGCTTAATTTAGTGTTACCAGTCGTTCGCTTTCCGCTTACAGAAATATAATATTTTTGTTACTAGTTTATCAAGGTTTTTTTGTTTCACTAATGATTATAAAGGCTTAAGCCTTTACAGTTTACATGAAAAGTTACAAAAGTTTTTGTACTGATTTCACCGCGGAAATAAATGGACACCCTATGCATGGACCATGCGGAACGATGAATCCACAATCTCCTCGAATATTGTCATTCCGTCAAATCCATCAAATATATATGCAAATACGTCAACAAAGGCAGCGATATGTCAGTAGTCAATATTGATAAACATAATGCACGCAACGATGAACTAAGTCAGTTTCAAGCAGGTCGATATATCATCAGGAACGAGGCTGTTTGGCGTATTTTGAGTTTCCCAATTCACATTCGCCATCCCAATGTTGTTCATCTTAGTGTTCATCTTGAAAATGGACAGAGTCTATTTCACGGCAGACACTGCACGAAATGTTGCTGCTGCGCCAGCGCATGAAACACTTACAGCATTTTTTAGGCTGTGTGAAGAAGATGAATTTGCCAAGACATTATTGAACATAGAAGTTCCAAAATACTATGCCTGGAATGCTACATCCAAGAAATTCCAACGACGTAAGCAAGGCATGCGTGTTGAAGGCTATCAAAATCTGTATTCGTCTGACGCATTGGGCCGTATTTACACAGTACATCCAAATAATGCCGAGTGTTATTATTTGAGAACGCTGTTGGTTAATGTCAAAGGTCCTACTACATTTGCAAAGTTGAGAACAGTTGATGGTGTAGAATGCAAAACGTACAGAGAAGCTTGCCGAAAGCTTCATTTGCTCGAAAATGACCAACACTGGGAAACAACACTGACGGACTCATGTGCCAGCTGTCATCCGCGACAAATTCGAACATTATTCCCCATCATTTTGACCACATGTTCGCCATCCAAGCCAAAAGATTTGTGGGAAAAATTCAGAAAGGATTTGAGCGCAGACATTTTGCATCGTGTTCGTACGGTTACCAATGACAATTCCATTGAGTTTTCAGACAATATTTTCAATCAAGCTCTGATTGAAATTGAAGACATATGCTTAACCATCAACAACAAAGCACTCACTCAACTTGGTATGGTTGTGCCACAACGTTCTTCAATTGACCTTAGAGATATCGATTTACTGAGAGAACAGCAGTACAATGCTAATGATTTGCGTGATTTGTTGGAGCAAACGAACAACCTTTGCTTGCGGAAGAAAACTTGCCTTACGACACAATTATAAATGCCGTGTCAAATGGCAGAGGAGGTCTGTTCTTCCTAGATGCGCCGGGCGGCACTCGAAAAACGTTCCTCACCAGTTTGCTATTGGCTCACATTCGATCTCAAAATGGAATTGCTTTGGCTCTTGCGTCATCTGGTATTGCGGCTACATCATTACATGGTGGACGTACAGCGCATTCGGTGCTCAAATTGCCAATGAACACGCATTTCTCTGAAGCTCCAACATGTAACATTTCAAAAGGATCTGGTATGGCTAAAATTCTTCAAATTTCCAAGCTCATTGTTTGGGACGAATGCACCATGGCTCATAAGAAATCGCTTGTAGCGCTTGATCGAACTATTGAAGCTTTGCGATCAAATGCACAATCGTTCGGTGGCGCTCTCATTTTGTTATCTGGCGACTTTCGCCAAACTCTTCCAGTTATTCCTAAATCAACATCAGCTGATGAGCTCAATGCTTGCCTCAAAACATCGCATCGTTGGAGACATGTAAGGAAAGTCACATTAAATACCAATATGCGCGTACGTTTGCAGTTTGATGCGTCGGCATCCACATTTTCAAAACATCTATTGAACATTGGTGAAGGAAAAGTACCAGTTGATGCTGCCACTAAATCTATTTCATTTCCACTGAACTTTTGTGTCATTGTGCCATTCATCGAACAACTCATTCACAAAGTTTTTCCGCAAATTGTTAACAAATATAAAAATCATAAATGGCTTTGCGAACGTGCTATTTTGGCAGCAAAAAATACTATAAACCACGCAATTCAAGAACAAATTGCAGGCGATTCTGTTACATACAAATCGATTGACAGCGTCATGAATGCGGACGAAGTGGTAAATTATCCAATTCTTTGGATCTTCCTGGTGTGCCGCCATACAAATTGTCACTCAAAGTCGGCATGACAATCATTCTCTTGGGCAACATTAATCGACCTCGATTGTGTAATGGAACAAGACTCGCTGTGAAGAAACTGATGCCGAATGTCATCGAGGCAACTATTCTTAATGGAAAGTCGAAAGGAGAAGATGTACTCATTCCACGCATTCCCATCATTCCCACAGACATGCCATTTGATTTTAAAAGACTGCAGTTCCCCATTAGACTTGCATTCCCATGACCATTAACAAGGCACAAGGTCAATCACTTCAAGTGTGTGGATTGAATCTAGAAAATCCATGTTTTTCGCATGCTCACCAGCCAGACAGCCAAACAATTTATTTATTTTTGCTGAAGACGGAAAAACTAAAAATAATGTCTATCCTAAAGCACTTGAATAATAAAGCCCTCAAAATAAAGAAATAAATGTCAATCATACTCCTCCCTTATATATCATTCAATTTCAATAAATGTATTCATTATCAACAACAAAATAAATATCATTCTTTCTATCATTCCTAATTAAACAAGATTTGAACAAGATAACTCTTCCAAATTTCAAACGAAATTTCCACAATTTCTTCCGCGGTAGCAACGCGCCGGGTACCAGCTAGTAACAGATAAAAATCGCTGCTCTTTTCAAAGAATAATCACATACTGTTCCTGTTCTTTGAAAATTACAGTTTGAGTCAAAACTAATATACCCTCTGGATATACAGTTTAAGTTTTAGGACCTCAATTTAAAATAATTAAGGCATTTGAATGTGTGGTTAAAGTCGTATAAGATACCGCCTCCATTAATAGTGCACAACAAATCATTTAACCAGAATCTCGAGTTTACTACTTGTACAGTTCAATAATTTTCTTAATTATTAACGTACATATAAAAACATTATCATGAATTTAACACAATTGAAAATTATTCATTTTAAGAAGCTTATAATATATATTAATTTAGGAAAATTTTAAAATTCCATTCATTCTGAATTGATAATCTTTAGCCTGATTGTTATGTTATTGATAGAAAATGACCGCATAATTTATGTAATTATAATGTCAAAACACTCACCATAAGATATATTTATATTTCCAGAATGCTCATTATATGAGGAACATTTTAAATTTTGTAGAAATTCTGATAATACGAACAAAAATATAAAATATCTCATTTTTTTAATTTTATTATCTACTTTACAGAACAGAAAAGAACAAAACGAAAAAAAAATATTTCCTTCTTTAAACTAAATAATAAGAATTTTATCACCGAAATGTATCAAATTTCTTTCTTTCGACTTTAAAAATATTTTATTAACAAAATTGATTTTAAAAAAAAATTGTATCCGTTAAAGTATTCACTTGAAAACACATTACTAAATTTTGCAGCAGCATTTAAACGGAAACTAATTATAATTGTGAAAAAAAGATACACTTTAAAAATAATTTCAGTTGATTTTTATTGCATTTAATTAATCACTTAAATCTGCGCGCGCATCTTAATTCATAAAAAAGTACAATTTGTCGCACATGACCGAATCAAAATAACAACACGACGGCATGCCTATTCAAATAAGAATGAACTGAAGCATGCTGGTGAACTGTATTTTTGTAAAGGCGGGATCGGTAACGAATTGTACGACGCAAACCCCTCCGCTCTCGCATTGGAAATTAATTTATGTATCAAAAGCAACAACAAATATGCGCATGATTTATAAAAAACTTAAAAAACATGCGTACAAACATTGGACAAAATAGAAACGTGAATTATTATGCATAACAGCAGCCATCGTCTAGTTATGCCCTATGGTAGGTACTCTCATAGGGTATATTAAATTTGTAACTAGTTTGTAACGCATAGAAATATTCATCGGAAATCGGTTTCAAGATTATAGATGTGTAAAGTAGAGAATCAAAAGTTATATCGATTTATGCATATCCGTCCGTCCGTGTATAAGATAACTTAAAAACGCGTTATCCGATTTGGTTTTAAATGAATGTGATTTGGCTATTCCTTAACTGGATTTAGGCCCGGTTTGTTCACTCTTGATCAAATCTGTGATTAGGTAACCAAAGATTTTGGTTAATCCATGATTATGAATCTGTGGTTAACGAAATGCGTTTGTTCACTTTTTTTTCACCTTGATAACCAAACCATAGATTTTTCCATTTTTCCAGTGGTTGTCCAATGTTTTCCAATGCAGCTGTCAAATTGTAGTCTATGGTTAATTTAAATTTTTGAATTTTTAAATAATTGATTTCGGTAATTATTTAAAATGTTTTTATTATTTATTAATTATTTTGAGTAAATTTAATATAAATTTGAATTTGTGTAATGAAATTGTTTACATATTTCATAAAATGTTCATGATATAGTTTTTGCATGAAAATGAAATGAAAGGACACAAGGAGACACGAAATAATCTTTTTTAAATTGAGTGCATTATTCATTATATTCATTCTGTAAACACATTCATGGGCAGCAAATCTGGATAATATGTGAAAAGTATACAAAAGGGATTTCGAACCCAAAAATCCGTGTTGAATGATTAATGACTTGTTATTGTAGAATTGGCGGTTTGTTGAATATCACGAAATTTTCTAATCTTGCTCATAAATTTTTTTTGATGTACTTTTAACAGTAATACACCGATTTAAATGAAATTTGCAGATTAGGTTTATACTATTAGGGTCTAAGTTACCTTTAAATTAGAGGGAATTTTGAAAGGAGGAAACAAAGTTATGAAGAAAAAACTTTGAAATATTTTAGTTTTGACTGTTTTCCTATCCCATTTCTGCCATAGGTCATATAAAAATCGGCTATAGGCCGATTTTCATTTACTATATATTTTCAAAAAGTTGCTCACGACGAACGGAATAAACGGCTCACAATAATCTCAACTTCTTCAGAATTAAATCTAAAACACGGTAACTGAAAATCGGCCTATAGCCGAAATAGTACAAAACTAACGATATTTCAAGATTTTAAAGGTTTAACGTTTTAAAGCTTTTTAAGGATTAACAAATTTACATTGTAAATTAAATAAAAATCGGATAACGCGTCTTTGACTTGTCTTGTACACAGACGGAAGGATATGCATAAATTGATATAACTTTTGATTCTTTACACATCTATAACATTGAAACCGCTCTCCGGTAAATATTTCTATGCGTTACACATTGGCTAATGTAGACCCTGTGAGACTTCCTGGTATACCAATTTTTCTGGTAACACAGGGTCTTCATTAGCGAATATATCTGATAAGCCAGCTGGTATACCAGAATTATTGGTTAATGTAGACCCTGTGTTACAAACTTATAGGCCCATCACACTACACATGCACGCATGCGCAATCACTTGATTGTGCAGTTTTGCTTTGCCCACACACAACGCATTCTTTACGTCAAGTTTACGCAGTCTTTATTTTATAAATCAGATTATTTTCGCAGTTTGATTCATCATGTCGGATGCTCGCCCATTAATTCTAGTAGCGTTTGCTTTAGGTATCGATAAATTGACCAGACGTACTGATTTATTCAGTACAGGTACTGATTTTCATGGTTATGTACTGATTTAAAATTTGTACCGAATATTGTACTAATTTTGAAAATATTTCAAATATTATATTGAAATTCGGTCAATTTAACGATAAAATGCTTGGAGTTGAGTTATGTATATATGTAAAAAATTCTAACGTTGACACGCTGCTTGATTGGTGGCGCGGTGTTTCAACACTAATCTAAATAAAGACAATATGCGCTAGGAAATCTGATCTGTATTTCTTATATCGTAGAATATTCTCATTTTTTTTTCATTTTATAAGGAATAATTAATATAAATACATTAAATAATTTAATTTTGCTGTTTTATTTCATTAATAGCCCAAAATAAAAAATGTACTGGAATGGAATTTTGTATTTCGATTTGACCCAATTGGATCGTATATACGACTTCGACCAACCAATTTGGTATCGGCTAAAATTGGATCGAAAATATTTTATACTGTGATCGTATAAAATTCATTCGATCAGTGTTGAGTTGTCGAAAACATGTTTTTTTTATGTTTATTGTCATATTTTTAATTTCTTTAATGAAAAAAACCCAAGTACAAGAAATTTGACAATTATTTCCTTAAATTTTTACTAAATTATTGTAGTTTTCACAAAAAAAAAAAAAATAAAATATTTTTTTAAAAAATTTTTTTTTTCACTTGAGTTCATGCAAAAAAATCCCAAGCTTGCAAAAGTTAACTTGAAAGTATTGAATTTAAAAAAATTATCAAGATTTTCATGAAATTACAACCAAATAAGATGGCCCTAAGAGCGAAGTGAAAATTATAAGTATAACAAAATAAAAAAAACGACACCAAATTTAGGACCGAAGACACTTAAAGATATTTTGTTTCACTGAGACCAACAATTTTAATATTAATTATTAAATATTAATTTAAAAATAATTCAAAACTAAAAACAAATCTAAAACACAAACATTTTAAATTATTGTTTTCAAAAAAAAAACTACCAGCTGTCAAAATTTCATTACATTTCATCGGGCAATTTGAAAATTTATACCATTTGCGTGGAATTCTCAAAGGCCACACTAATTTACGATACGATAATTTTACAGGATGCCAAAAAGAATTCAGATCGAATATTAAATCGAATCGAAAATTCAGTTGGATCGAAATACAAAATTCCATTCCTGAATTTGTCCTCAAAAAATCTGGTCACTTTACGTGCCGACAACTATCGTTAAACTGCGTAAATTTCACCACACATTACACATGCATGCATGCGCAGCAGAAATCGAATCAAAATAGTTTTGATTTACGCAGTCAGCATGTGCAACCACACAATCATCGCCACACATTATCATTCTGCATGCGCAAGCAAGTGATTGCGCATGCATGCATGGGTAGTGTAATAATGGGCCTATTAGTGCCAAAACTAATTTAACCTCTTGTAATATCTACCATTGGGCATAAAAAGGATTTATAAAATTTCTGCAGTTTATGTGGCTGCAAAAAATTGAATTTTGCCAATGCCTACGTCATCCAGGCCACACCTAAGAGTCTTGACCTCATTGATTTGTGACAACAAAACTTTGTGTTGATAAACCCGATTCGAAATAAAAAATTAATATTTTCGCGTTAAAAAGGAAATAATAATAATAATAAAAATAAATATTAAAATATTAATTGTTTTAAAGTGCAGTGTTGTGAATTTTATGAGTTTTTATTGTTTTTAGCATTTTCAGAAGTCTATAGCGTTCAAAATTGGCGTATGTCACATTAAAAAATAGAAGAAAACGAATTTTTATGATTTATAATAATGTCAAAATGATATGATTCAAAATCGCAAATTATCGGAAGCGTTTTGGTTAAAAAATGTGTTATCAAAAGTGCTATAGGAATTGAAATGCATGCAAGTTGCGAAAATATCATCAAATACGTGAAATTGTGACTTAAGCCTTAGTTATGTTCACGAAACGGCTACGGAACGGCGACGGGAACGATATGCGATGCAGTTATGTTGACGAAAGCGTCGTTTCACCTTTTGACATTTGACGATTTCATTTTCAATACATTTTGTCTTTAATTTTAAATAAAACTGGAATAATAAAAAAATGTGTAATGGACTATTAGTTTCATTTCCTAATTTTCTAACAAGAGACAAAAATTAGTGACCATTCTGAAAATATATTTTTTTGAAATGAAATAAAATTTACTTATTCCATAAAAAAAAATTCATTTTATTTATTAAATTTGACACATTTCTGATTTTTTGTATTATTTTTTAGGCAACTTTTTTAATATTTATCTAAAGTTCGTTCACATAATAGAAAAAAATATATAAAATATATAATTACGATAAAGACAAATGTCAAAACACGAAACGGGCTCAAATTGAATTGAATCAAATTTTACGAACGTTCCGTCTACATAACAGCGGCTATAGTGCCGGATTACTCGCGATGGAAATCTACCGTCAAATTTTGGGTAGAAAACTACCAAACCGATTAGACGTGGAATATATATACCAGAGTCTTTTATACAAGCTACACAAGGAGTGTATTAGTATGTGTGAGCACAGCATCACTCGTACCTAAACCGTCAAACTGTTAGGATCTACTATTTTACTAATTCCTATGTACTTTTAGATTATGATTACATGTTGACGGTCAGTAAGCGAATGGCGCGCTTGAATTTTCAATTTTTTTCGAAACCGACACAAACAGTGACTCTTGTGTGCGTAAAAAACTCCGTTGCGCCAACATTTCGAGAGGTAGATCTTCTGCCTCACCCCCAACCAACCGTAATCCATGTCTGCGGTAGAATTCTACCCAAAAAACATAGCGTGGAATCCTGCACATACAATTTCATGTACTTGTTTTCGTCGATCCGTCGCCGTTCCGTAGCCGTTTCGTGAACATAACTAAGGTTTAAATTTGTGTTTTCTTTTTCTAATTGTTATTTGAAACTGTTGTTGGCTTTGAAGATCCTTTAGGCACGGAAGAAATGTTAAATGCACTTCAATTACGATATTCTTTACCAGGCGGAATGCTTGAGCTTTGGTAAACACAAGGTTTAATTAGAGAAAAGGATCTATTATACAAACGCTAATGCATGGGATTGTTTGAGAAGAAAAGCAGGAAACGAATTACAGGTTCGTAGTATTTCTATAAATAAAGTTAATAAAAATTATTAGAATTTTCCCTATTTTTAGGTATTGAAGTGAATTGAATTTAAAATTGTACGTTCTTAGAAATTATATTTTCCAAATAATTGGAGATGGTGTTACTGTCGTAAGTTAGTGAAATTCTGGTATATATTATAATGATATGTTGAAAGTAGAAGACAATTATATTTTATGATTTATTTATTTTCAACATAAAATGTTCAGTACCACTAATCATACTAATATATAGCCTACTTTATTTTATAAATTATTACAAATGTTAACACTATTTGGCAGCACTAACCAATATTGCAAAAAGGATAATAAATTGAGAGAGATCTTTTAATACAAGAAAAAGAGAAGAAGAAGGCACGGCAAGAATATTAATAGCTTAGATTAGTGAAAATATGGATGGGCCTTTCGCAGGGGAAATTGAAGCACTTTTGGAATGCACTTGTATTTTATTGCTTATGTGTGCGGTATAGTAGTGGCGTTAAAAATATGAATTCGGAGGGGCAACATTATAAATGGGCCAAAAGCTCATTCATTCTGGAACATCCGAATTGCAAAAAAATGTTTGCGTTATTTGTTCCAAAAATCAAGTTTCTCCTAAAGATACAAAATTAAATTATTAAATAATAATTATAAACATGTATGTGCCTACATATTTTTTCCCGCGTAAATCAATAGCCGAAAGCCATTTCATACGTAGAGCCTCATTTTTTGGAAACCTTAAAACCTAAAAAATATTTAAAACTGAAAATGCTGAATTTTCAAAAACTTCGGCAAATTTTAAGAATAGCCCCCATTTTAAGCAAAAAAATGACTGTCACTGGTAGCTTAAATTTTAATTGAATTAAACAGAAAGTCGGATTGATATTAATCAAGCGTAGGCATTAACTCGTTTTTACGATCTCTGTGGCTGAAGCAGTGTTATTAAATCCCACTGTCAAATTTTGGACGAGAAAAAAATTGCTTTTTCTTAATTTCTAATTTTTAGTGCGTTTCGGATTCCAAACCAAATTCTTTTGAATTAAATAATCAAAGTTAATAAATTTCCTATATAAAGTGTTTAATTTCTGGGTGTAATAACAAACAACATCTAAAAATTCGTGGAATTTTCTTTCCAAACTAAGTTTGACATATTTTTTATTAAAATGGGCGAATTTTCGTTCTTGCCGTATAAAAAAAAGTTTTTATGGTGTTTATTGACTTATTGGTAATCAAATAGAAATCATGTTAATTCATAATTTAGAAAAAAAATTGTTTTTTTTTAATCAAGTGTGAATCTAGACCGCAACGTCAAATCCCACTTTTTTTTTATTTTAATTTTAACGAAAACTACCAGTGAGAGTCATTTTTTGCTTAAAATGGGGGCAATTCTTAAAATTCGTCGAAGTTTTTGAAAATTCAGCATTTTCAGCTTTAAATGTTTTTTTTTTTTGGTTTCAAAGTTTCCAAAAAATGAGGCTCTACGTATGAAATGGCTTTCGGCTATTGGTTTACGCAGGTTAGGAAATATATAGGCACATACATGCTTATAATTATTATTTAATAATTTAATTTTGTATGTTTAAAAAAACTTGATTTTTGTAGCAATCAAACGCGAACATTTTTTTGCAATTCGGATGTTCCAGAATGAATGAGCTTTTGGCCCATTTACAATGTTGCCCCTCCGAATTCATGTTCTTACCGCCACCGCTACGCCGCACGCATAAGCAATAAAAATGCAAGTGCATTCCAAAAGTGCTTCAATTTCCCCTGCGAAAGGCCCATCCATATTTTCCCTAATCTAAGTTTAATGTAGAGACATTTTGTTGAGGCACAAGAGAAAAATTCGAGAACGAGAAATATAGAGTCAACAGATGGACGGTCTGGTGTAATATCCCGGACCCAACAACAAAGTCATTGTTATATATTTGGAACCAATCAGTATAAATCCTTAAAGGGGTTAGCGAGCGGAGCGTAGCGCAGCGAGCATGCATTAGGTCACTACTAATATCATAAAAAAAAGAGAAAATTAAAAAAAAACAATTGATAACTAAATGACAAATGTTGATAGTTGTTGTTGGGTCCGGGAAATTACACCAGATACCAGAGGAGAAATTTTAATTAAGCATTTATTTTATCTTTAAATTTTTTAATCAAAAGTAAATTAATAAAGAAAACTTAAAACTATAAAAAACAGAGTTAACATCTCAGAAGTGGGATATACTACATCCATAATAACAAAGAGAAGTACTTGTTATATTACGCCAATATACATTTTAATTTTAATTTGCTTTTAAGTGCGTAAAATATATCAGAATTTGGAAAGAAATTGAGCGTAAGAAACGAAAGTAATGGAAAAAAGAATGTACCAAATTATGCCTGATTTAAATAATTCCATCCGTGTTTTTAATGGTAAAGAGACAACCAGTAATTGACAGAATTTTTTTCTAGAGAATTGAAATTGTTTTTATCAACGCGATCAAATGAAGAATGAAACCAAATAATTAGAGACATTCGCTATTTCGAAAATTCATTGTATTCTAGTGAGTCAAGCTCTCTCAATAAAGAACAACCAACTGTTGTGAAGAAAGAAAAAATATCTGCAACAAATAACAGAAATAGTAATAAAAAATGAGCAAAGCAAACCATAGTAGTGAATTCACATTTTCTCTATATCGGCCGGACCACTATGGAACTTTCCCGATAATGTCATCAAATATTCATTTCAGTTCTCCTATTATAAATGTACATTCCAAGTTTCATGAAAATGTGACTAGTATTGGCCGAATTATTAGGGTTTTTTATTTTGCATTCCCGTAACCCCCACAGAGGGGAGTCTTTTCAGTTGGCCTATCCAAAATGTTACACTAAGTTTTAAGAAAATTCGCCCATTATTGAGTGAATTCTTGAAGTTTCTCTATTTCAGGCCCCCACAACCCCCCATCAAGGGGAGGCATTTTATCTCTTCAGTTTGCTCATCCTAAATGTACATTCCAAATTTCATTAAAATCCGCCGGTTATTGACCGAATTATTAAGGTTTCTTTATATCATTCTCCCGCAACCCCCACCGAGGGGAGACGCATTCTATCCTTTCACTTGCCCTATCCAGAATGTACACACCAAGAAAATCTGCCTATTATTGAGTGAATTATTGAAGTTTTTCTTTTTCAGCCCTCCACAACCCCCCACCGCAGGGAGACATATTTTATTTTTTCAGCTCATCCATTCCAAACGTACATTCGAAGGAAGTTTCTATATTTCATTATTATTAGGGTTTTTTTCACCCTCCCGCAACCCCCACCGAGGGGAGACACATTCTATCTTCTCACTTGCCCTATCCAGAATGCACACACCAAGTTTAAAGGAAATCTGCCTATTATTGAGTGAATTATTGAAGTTTTTCTTTCTTAGCCCCCCACAACCCCCCACTGCGGGGGGACATATTTTCTTTTTTCGGCTGGTCCATCCCAAACGTACATTCGAAGTTTCATTAAAATCCGACTACTTGTATTATTAACCGAATTAGAGAAGTTTCTATATTTCCGCCACAACATTTTTAAAAAAAAGTTTTGCGCATTAGTGTTGCCAGATGTAAATTCCGCTGAAAAGTTAATATGTTCTGATTTCGAATATAGTACACAAACTGTGCAAATGTCATCAAAATTGGACAAGCAGTTTCGGTTTTACAACAAGTGCAAAAATAGACTATATTTGGACAAAATGTATTTTTAGACAGTGTTGCCATAGTCGAATATGGCCCAAAAACTAATCAGATCTAAGTTAGGATCAAATACATGAACTGTGTAAATTTTATCGAAATTGGCCCAACAGTTTAGTCTGAACCGTGCGGACAAAATTTTGTCATTTTTAGACAAAAAAAGCGTTACCAAATAGTGTTGCCATATATTAATTTCGCCCAAAATCTAACACCATCTGGCATTTGATGCAACACCAAAATGGTGAAAGTTTGATGGAAATCGGACCATCCATTCAGATTTTATTAACGATTTAAAAAAGCGGACGGACGGACGGACGGACATGGGGCTAATTATTTTTGACGAAACGGATTTTGCACTTATTTTCATCTTCCTAGCCCTTCTAGATCAAAAGTTAGGTTTTCGCACGATTATAGTACTTTCCTATAAATATTCGTTTATCGGGAAAGTAAAAAACATGATTCAAATAAAAAAAAACACCAGATGACCTTGCTTTAGAAATACAAGAAAGACGTTCCTTTCAAATGGAACCTCCCCAGTAACCGCATTGGGAGAGCCATTTCCTTCCTTACATGACGCAAAAAAAAAATATTCAACTCCACTCCCTTGGTTTATGCTTAATTAGCACTTCATTTTCAGAGATGCAAACCAAGACTTTTTTACAGTTGGTTCGGTTTTGGTTTAAGCATAAACCTTCTTTTTGGTTTTTGGTTTGGTTTTGGTTTCTAAATATTTCAAAATTTGGTTTTGGTTTGGTTCTGGTTTAAAGACTGCATAATTTTTGGTTTTGGTTTTGGTTCAGAACAAATATGTCTTTTTTCTTAGTTGTTGTGACAGAAACGAAGGAAGCCCATGTAGATTTGCTTGGCAAATTTTTTTCAGATATTTTATTTGTTCAATTATGTCGTAGGATTCGGAGTGCTTTTTTTAAAGATGCAGCATTAAATTTTCTGGGTGATTATTTGTCATAACAATACAGCATTCATTGTACTTACTGCTATTTGTTATTGAATCACAAACAAATTTTTTTAAAAACCGGGTATTTTTTATCTTTGGTGCCTAACATTTTCTTTTGGAAAATACTAAACAAATTATTATTAAACTCAAAAATATACAGACTTGCTTACATTTGTCATTTAGATATGAATTTTATATCTTTTAATTTTAAGTATATTCTTCCTTCTTGTGTTTGTTTCTGTTTTTATTTTAATTATGATTTCACTAAATGAAAAACTATGTCGTGTTTGATTACTCGTTAAAAACAAATTTGAAAACTGGCAAACTGTTGAATGTTGATTAACCATCGTTTTTATAAGAAAATGTAGTAGACTTTTTCAGTTTTTTTTAAAGAAAAATGTAAATTATAGGACAATTTTTTCTGTTGAACCGAACCATAAACCAATAGAAAAATTTCGGTTTATGGTTCGGTTCAAGTATTAATTTTAAAACTGGTTTGGTTTGGGTTTGGTTCGACCGAATCATTTTAAAAGTGGTTTGGTTTTGGTTTTGGTTTTCGTTCGGAAAATTTCGATGGTTCAGTGGTTTTGGTTCGGTTCAAAATGATTCAAAGAAACCGGTTTGCATCTCTGTTCATTTTGTTTCCTTCAAATTTTAGATCAAAAATAATTTTAAAAAAAACTGACACACACAAAAAAAAGAAAAGAAAACACCTTGTTTAAAATTAAACTACAATCAATGATATTTTATTTGCCTCAAAATAAAAAAAAAATTAATAATGAAAATTCTGAAGAAGAAAAAAAAATTATATATAAAAAAAAAACACAAAAAACTCATTCATTAGATGGATATCTTAGAAAAATTGTATCTTTAAATATTATACTTCAATAACTAATTTAAATTAAGATATCATAAATCACATTTCATTCAAAAAAAAAATATAAAAAAAATAAAATTCACTTTCAAAAAAATTGATTTCACCACAAATTTGTTTTCATGGATCCTAGGCGCAATTGGTATAAAATAGTTGTTTATTTGGATCTTGTAAATGTCAAAACTTGTTTACATTTTTCTTTATTTTTCTACTTTTACGTGAATTATTTTTTTAAGTTTTGTTTTGTTCTCGCCGGTTTTTAGTTGTGAAAAGTGATAAAATCAGTTAAAATAAAAAGAAATTTTCTTAATAACGCTACCTCTTCAGAGACGCCTTAAGAAAATTTCATTAAAATTAATAAAAAAATGTGATCGTGCAACAAGAAAACAAAATAATATATATAGATGTTTACTGAAATAATTCAAAAAAAAAAAAACGTAAGAATAATCAAAGAAAAGTGTTTGATGAACCACGATAAAATTGGATCAAACTTTCACGTAAGTTTTTTTTTCTTTTTTTCTCTTTTTTTATATTTGGATATATTTATATATTTAAAAAAAAACAAAAGCAAAAAAAAAATTGACTTAGCTTTTTTTCTTGATGGTGAAAACTTAAGATGTCCTTGACCTTTGTTAACCTCAGCTCAGCAGTTACGTCACCGTTAGAAGTTTTCCTGAAACCGGTACACCTTTTGCTGTTCTCCTTTTCTTCTTTTGTTTTCGAATTACAAATATATATATTTTCTTGTTTCTTAATCCTCGTAGATAACATGAATTTTGCAAGCAGCCATATATAGTATTTCAGGAACCCAAAGAAACTTCTTTCAGTTTAAAATTAAAAACTCACTTTTACAAAAAAAAACGGTTAAAGAAAAATGAAAATTTTGCCTAATTATTTGGGCAGAGAAACACCTTACACTTCTAATTTAAAAATTTTACTGATTCTTTTCACTTGTCCAGCGATCCTTTACATACTCTCTGGTATAACGGACTTTTGGACTCATATTTAAAATTTGATTTTCTTATGTTTTTCCCTTTTTCTTTGATATGTTTTTACATATCAAAATTTAGATACGGTTTTCCCTTATATTTTAAGTCTATTTAACGTGAGCAATTTGGTTTTGCCACCACTGCATTTTGGGCTTTATTAAAAGAATAATAGCGAATGGCAAAATTGAATTGCTTTACAATTATTCAATTTTTTCAATTTTTTTAAAAAAAATTAGAAATAGCGTTAGTTGCAATTGAAAAAATACAAATCATTGTTTTTGTGTTTTTTTTTTACAATTACAACTGGGGAAGTTTTTGTTTGAGGAATAAATGAAAAATCGAAAGATCCAACGGTTTTTTTTTAAAGTTGAAAAAAAAACCAACGGGTCCTTTTTCTAAAAATTTTGATGGGCCGATTTTTTTTGAGGGAGTTGAATTTTGAATTTTAAATAGGTATGAAGTGCGGTTTTAAGAAAAATGTCCGAAGTTTTTTTTTGATTGGCAATGTAGAGCCTCGGAAAGGGATAAAAAAATATAGAATCGAAAATGAAAGGACGATAAATTTTTTTTTAAAAGTAATTTTGTGTAATTTTACGTGTTCTTTAAATTTACTTTCGATTATGAAGGTTTTTTTTTTATAGAAATAGTTTAGTCTCGTAAAAATTGTTTTTTTTTTGTTTTGGATAGATTTCCAATAAGAAAAAAAAAATACCTACTTAAAATTTGAGTTAAAAGAAGAAAATATTTGAGAAAATCTAAAATTAACATATGTTAAAACATATAACCTATAACATAGAATACAATATAATCCATAAAATACACAACATTAATTATAATAATAAAGATGATAATAATGAGCGGAATAATAGGAATAATAATAATTGTAATAATAATAATAATAAAAATATTAATATTAATAATAATAAAGATTTAAATTTAATTTTAAGTGAAGTTATATTTAAGTGATCTAATTTTAAGTACAGACAGAAAAAAAATTAGTATAAAATATAAAATGAACCCTAAAAAACATATAAATTTAATTAGAACAAACCATTAAGTTAAAATAAAATATAAAAACCCATAATCTAGAATAGTAAAATAAACTAAAATATAACCTATAACCTATAATCCAACATTTAAAATAATAAAGAACACCTATAAAATTAAAATTAAAATATAAATATAACTTAAAACATTTACATCGAAAATATATAATTTAATTGAAAAACCTAAAATACATGTAATTTAAAGTTAAAACAAAACATATAATTTAATCTAAAAACGTAAAAACATACACAAACGTAAAATAAAACCAAAACCTGCACATACTAAGGAAAGAGAAACATAAATTGGCCAATAATTACAAAAAATTTTAAGCAACAATCAACATATTCAAATTAAGCGCAGGACATCATAATATATCTGACAACAAAAAGGAAACAACATAATTTTATTCAAGCAAAATTAATAAATAACATAAATATGCAACAAACAAATATATTACTGCATACACAACCCAACAATAAACATATAACAAGAAGCAGTGCCTACGAAGACATCGGACAACAACTACATATATAAAAAAAAATAAAAAACTAACAAAAAACCATATAATTTTATAAAATTTTAAAATATAAAACTAATTTTTTGATTTTAAATGGGATCACTTATGCGAAGCAACTCGCAAAGTTTTCTCATATTATTAATTTTTCAAATTTTTACAGGGTGTTCCGTTAAGGCCTTGACGAAACCTCTGTAAGTATTTTTTTTCATTATTAAAATTTTTTTTCTTACTACTTAAATTTTTTTTGATTATATAAAAATTTGTTTGACATTTCTTATTATATTATTTTTTCGGTTTACTTTGGTTTTCAATTTTTTTTATTTGACATACTTGTATATTAACTTTCATTTGTTTTTTTTTAATTTTACTTTTCGCTGGATTATTTTAAACCCCTATTATTTTTCTTTATTACTGAGTTTTGTTGCCATAGAAATGGGGTTTTGTTTATTTATTACTTCTGAGTTTTGAATAAATACTTATAAATTATGTATAAAACTTTTGGAATTAGTTTTATTTCTTGAATGTTTTTTCTGTTTCCTAGTAGGTTGTGCACCCCTGAAATTTTGATGTTAATTTCGCTTGAAATGAGGTGCTAATTTATAAAGTGAGCAGTGACGGCCGAGGATAATGGGGGCGTAGGATTTTTTCTTTTTTCAGCTTCCACGTTGTTTTGTTTTAGGTTGTGGGGATCGCACTCTTCACGAATGTTTCCAGGGCCGGATGCGATCCACAAAGGGATATTTTGTTGTATGTAGCCCTTTGGGTGGGATAAAGGCCTCGGTGTTGGCAATAACATCTGCCGACACCAATTGAACAATTTGCTTCGGATGGGCCCATCTTCAGAATCTTCTGTCCATCCGTGTGTCATTTTAATTGAATTCCGTTTCGCGGGTTTTCAATGTAAAATTATCCTATTCAAAAATCTTGCCATCTCTTTTCTTTCTTCGTGACAATAGTCACAACTTTTTCTCTTTTATTTTTATTATTAACATTTTTACCCATTCCGCTAGTGACCTGAGAGGGTGTGAATTATTATTTTCACATCTCCAGCCCTCTTGCTAGCCCAAACAATTTTGTTTTCTGCACGCATAAAAATTATTTGTACGTGACGGCATATGGTAGAAGGGAACGACCCACCCCATCCGGCGAGCTAGCTAGTGCAAGCAGCTAGGCGTGCAATTTCTAGTTACCTCTTGCTATACCATAGAACACGCTTTCTGCCGCAAGACAGAAGTGTTTGTTTAATCAAAGTGTTGCTTTACAACACTTTGATGCCGAATTGTTACGGTTACATCTATTTAGATATTGTAAAATTACTTAATTTTGTATATTTAAACAAATACTGGTTTTTTCCTTTGTCCTGTAGGCGTTACCTCTACCATGGATTTTAAAGCAAAATTTCCATTTTCCTTTTCGCCGCGGTTATTGTTGAAACTTTAAAAAAAATTATTTTTTACAAAAAAAAGAAGTTTTCATGTTTTCCATCAATCTTGATCCCTATTTTATGAAGTTTACAAATTTTTTCTTCCATTTAAACCAAAAAAAATTCCAAAGAAAATCAGCAAAAAGTGTGAGGTTAGTACCGATGAGAAAACTTAGATTTCCCTGAAGTATCAGCTAATTTCCAGGAAAATCATATCAGCTCGTAACGCTGATTCAGTTGATATATCAGTGTCTAAGGAGAACTTGAAGTTATCATTGTTATAGGCATGTTCAAGTTTTCACCATCTGTCATACGATCTTTTGGATTTAGGGCCGGTTTGTTCACTCTTGATCAAATCTGTGATTAGGTAATCACAGATTTTGCTTAATCCATGATTATGAATCTGTGGTTAACGAAATGCGTTTGTTCACTTTTTTTCACCTTGATTACCAAACCATAGATTCTTCCACTTTTCCAGTGGTTTTCCAATCTTTTCCAATGCAGCTGTCAAATTGTAGTCTATGGTTAATTTAAATTTTTGAATTTTTAAATAATTGATTTCGGTAATTATTTAAAATGTTTTTATTATTTATTAATTATTTTGAGTAAATTTAATATAAATTTGAATTTGTGTAATGAAATTGTTTACATATTTCATAAAATGTTCATGATATAGTTTTTGCATGAAAATGAAATGAAAGGACACAAGGAGACACGAAATAATCTTTTTTAAATTGAGTGCATTATTCATTATATTCATTCTGTAAACACATTCATGGGCAGCAAATCTGGATAATATGTGAAAAGTATACAAAAGGGATTTCGAACCCAAAAATCCGTGTTATATTATTTTGTTTTTAATTTTTTATATTAGTTCAAATATTTTCCGCAATAAAAAGAAAATTAAAAGAAACGATTGTTATAATTAATAAAATCAAGTTTTCTTCAAAAATATTTTATACATATTTCAAAATTATAACGAAACTGTTAGTTCTTAAAATTTTTCTTTTTATATGGGCTTAAAGAGTCACGACACTTCTTAAATGGAGTTATGTGACTCTTCGTATATGATTGATTAACTATTTAAAACATGTATTTGGAAAGGAAAAAATGGCAAATAAATTGATTTAATGATAAGTTGTAAGAAAAAACGTAAAGATACAATGCCTAGCCAATCAGATAAAAACCAATAAAAAAAACATGTTTATTGATTATATACCCATAGGAATTTCCAAAAGAAATTCATTTCAAGAAAAACATTCTTATAATAGCATTTAAGTATGTATATTTTTTCGAAACTTAGGAAATATACAATCTGTTTGTTCATTCCGTGTGTGAAAACAAAAGCAATTTTTTGTGATTTTAAGAGAAGAAATTAATTACTATAATTAATTAATTATAATCGGAAAGACCTCTAATTTTAGATTTTTCTTGTAATAATTCATTTTCATTATGGGTTTAAAAAGGAAATTCAAGAAAAAAGTGGTCGTGAGAATTTCCTTTAGATTACAGATCTATTTATTATATCAGCTTTGAAAAACAAAAAAAAATTTTTATTAACATTCATGCATTAGAATGTTTAAACAAGCTTATAGTGCGCAAACCACTGTGGGAATTTCTATACATACCTACCAAATAATTTCATACAAGAAATTATGATTTATTTTGTACAAAAATTTCGAAGTTTTGTCCGAGCACCCAAAGTTATGCTCCAAATTTCATACAAAAAATCCGAATTTTGTTCGGCAGCTACCCGAAGTTGTAATTGATTTTTGGACACAATTGTTCTTTCATTGAAAAAGTGTCTCATGCCAAATTTGATTGAAATCGGTCCATAAATAACGTTACAATACCCTGTAATGTAAAAACACAAAAAATCGAACTTTTGTTCGGCGGCTACCCGAAGTTTTAGTCCGATCAAACCCAACTTCTGCTAGAATGGTTCTCATGAGGAAAATACCGCTCTTATCAATTTTCATGGAAATTGCTTCAGAAATACGGCCGCAATTCTGTACACGACAGACAGACATTGGACAAAAATGATTGCAAACAATTTAGAATCTTATAAAACGTGGAGATTTTTTGTCGATCATGATTCTTATATACTTATATACTTCGTATAGAAGTTAAAAATAGAGTTGCCAGTAGTTAAGGCGGTTGAAGTAGAACGAGTTCATTTGTTGTGACAACAGTGTTGGTTGTTGAAGCGCAAAGATTTAAGTAGCGTTCAAACCATACTAAGGGCCGGTTTGTTTACTCTTGATTAACGTTAATCAATGGTTATTCTAGTAGTTAACCATCGATTGTGTTTGTTCACCAAAATTTTAACCAGACAATCCATGGTTTGGTCAGTTAACTAAAGAATTCGTTAACCAGCCGATTTTGCTTGGTTAACGCCATTTAACCAATGATTTAGTGGAATTTCGTACAAAATGTGTAGGCACATACATATTTATAATTGTTATTTAATAATTTAATTTTGTACCGCTTTAAAGGAAATTTGATTTTTGAAATAAATAACACAAACATTTTTTTGCAATTCGGATGTTCCAGAATACATGAGCGTTTAGCCCATTTAAAGTGTTGCCCCTCCGAATTCATATTTTTAACGCCGCCACTACGCCTATTTGTATTTTCTATAATCTAAGCGTAAATTTTTGGAGGAACCAAAGTTAATAAAAATAATAAAAAATTTTCAATTACCTATTAAAATTCTCACGCTTTGTTGTTCATATTCAGATAATAAAAACAATGTCTTAAATATATTTAATTTTACAATATTTAAAAAAGGGGATTTTAAGAGCAAAAATTAACAAAATTAGAAATTGTTTCGTTTAAAAAAATTACCATTTTCATAAAATTAAATTTTGTAGTCACTTATCATCACTTATTAAAAGGTAAAATTTCAAATTTGAAATAAAATACAAATTTTTAAAAATAAAATTTAAAAAAATACAATTTTCCAAATTAATAATTATCTAATATTAACATGCATACATATTAATAATTTTCTTTAATAAAAAAAGAAAGAAAATTGAAAAAAAAAAATCTTATGATATTGTTAAAAAATTGACCACAAATATAAATAAATATTAAAATGATCAAATTCGTACCTTTTTATATATTTTTAAAAAAATTATTAAATTGTTACAATTTCCCTCGAACGTATTTCATTACATGTAAAATGATTTATTTTTATCATGAATAGAAATATTTTATGGAGAAATTAAATTTTTGAAATTTGGGGTTAAGGTGTGTTTGTAAATTTCACTATACAGTGAATTCATATCCTAGTGAACTTGTCGTTTCAGCAGAAAAATGTCAATGCAGTATAGATGGCGCTGTTACCTTTTCTCATTTAGCTAAAGTTGAAAACGAAAACTGAACATTGAAAATGAATAAAGAGTAATACATAAATACTGAAATACAAATATTTTCTTTGAAAAGTGAAAAATATAAGTTTAGTTTACTTCATAGATTCTTTTCATTCAATTAACACAAAAAAATAACATCTATTATGACAAAAAAAAAACACAAACCATTTAAAATTTAAATTTATTTTTGACAGTTCTTTGGAGTTTTTGATTGACAAGAAAAATATGCAGATGTGCTTATAGGAATTACCAGAATGAAGCAGAAAAGTGAACAAAGTGAGAAATATGTTTGTCTTATTTTATCACATCAAAATCTGGTATCATGTGGTTTCATTTTTCAAAAGTACAATTTCTGAAAGTTAAAACACTTTTAACTTTCACTTTACTAAAGCTTTAACCCATAATACTTGCTAAAATATTTCTAGTATTATTTTTACATGTTTGCGTTCTCGTCGGTAAACTTAGAAAGAAAGTTTGATTTGACGTCTAAATTTCAGAAAATTAATCATTTTAGAGTGAAACGAAATAAAAATATTTTTATTAATTGAAATATACTTTATATTATAAAATTATTTTTAATTTTACAAATTAAATTTGATATATTTCAAAAAAACAGTTCACAGATAAGCTTTTATAATACATAATTTTACTTATAAGCAAGACTTGGTATTATTTGCGAAATGTCTATTTTCAATTTTTGGCACCAGTAATTTTTAAAGAATTTTGGTGATTTTATTTTGTTTTGAAAACGAAAAGTGTAAGATACATTCATAAAAATAAGAACTTATGCTAAGGACCGGTTTATTCATGCCGGTAACCTAACCACAGATTTTGCTTAGTCCATTGTTATGAATCTGTGGTTAACGAAATCCGTTTGTTCACATTTTTCACCTTGGTAACCAAACCATAGATTTTTCCAATAGTTTTCCAATGCAGCTGTCAAATTTTTATGAATGGTTATAATTTAACCATTTAATTTAAATTTAAAATTTAACCGTTAAATAATTGATTGTAATCTTCGTCCCTATCGTGACTACTTCACGAATCCTAAATGCAAGTCCCGAAAGAACTGAATGTGTAAATAAAACAATACAGATATTTGCATAAATACCAGAAAAAAGAATAAGGGCCGGTTTCTTCACTCTTGGTTAACTTTAACCCATGATTATTCCAGTGGTTAACCATCGATTGCGTTTGTTTATCAAAAATTTAATCAGAGAATCCATGGTTTGGTCAGTTAACCAACCATTTCGTTAATCAGCCGATTTTCCATGATTAACGCCATTTAATCCATGATTTACTGGAATTTCGTTTGTTCATGCTCGGTTTTCAGACTGCGTTTCACTTTTGACATTATATTTTAATATGAATATAACAACATTCACTGAAAATATTGAGCGATACAAAATTAATAATAATAAAATAACTCCAAATGAAGTGATTTTCTTTGTTATTTTTTATTCTTTTTCCCTGTATATCTGGGCTGCATTCACTCACCAACTAAATATAACTAAAAGCGACTAAGGGCCGGTTTGTTCACTCTTGATCAAATCTGTGATTAGGTAATCACAGATTTTGCTTAATCCATGATTATGAATCTGTGGTTAACGAAATGCGTTTGTTCACTTTTTTTTCACCTTGATTACCAAACCATAGATTCTTCCATTTTTCCAATGCATCTGTCAAATTTTAATCCATGATCAATTTAAATTTTTGAATTTTAAAATAATTGATTTAAAATGTTTTTATTATTTATTAATTATTTTGAGTAAATTTAATATAAATTTGAATTTGTGTAATAAAATTGTATACATATTTCATAAAATGTTCATGATATAGTTTTTGCATGAAAATGAAATGAAAGGACACAAGGAGACACGAAATAATCTTTTTTAATTGAGTGCATTATTCATTATATTCATTCTCTAAACAAATTCATGGGCAGCAAATCTGGATAATATGTGAAAAGTATATAAAAGGGATTTCGAACCCAAAAATCCGCGTCGAATGATTAATGACTTGTTAGAATTGGCGATTTGTTGAATATCGCGAAATTGTTTCTGATTTATTTATTTCGTTTATATTCTTATTGATTAGACAATATGAATCCAATTTTATGAATTTAATAGTACTTATTTAAAACAATAAAAAAAAAATTAAATTAACTTAAAAAATTTTCAATCATATCATTGGTATTTTAACAATTATTTGTCGAAAATTCAATATCAAGTCGAATTTTCGAGGCTTCGTATAGAAAGGACATGATTAATAATAATAATTGCACTCCATTTCTTGCTATTTTATTATTATTAATTTTGTATCACTCAATATTTTCACTGAATGTTATATGAATGTCAAAATACAATGTCAAAAGTAAAACGCAGTCTGAAAACCAAGCATGAACAAACGAAATTCCAGTAAATCATGGGTTAAATGGCGTTAATCATGGAAAATCGGCTGATTAACGAAATCATGGATTAACTAACCAAATCATGGATTCTCTGATCAAAATTTTGGTGAACAAACGCAATCTATGATTAACCACTGGAATAATCATGGATTAAAGTTGATCAAGAGTGAACAAACCGGGCCTTAAACTCTTTTATACCCTTGCCCTAGTCATAGATAATTTTTGTAGTAAAATAAAAAAACTAATATTACAACGATATACAAAAAAACGATGGTAAACAATAATATTCATTAAAAAAAAGATTATTTATCTATTGCATTCTTCCATTACAGTTGAATTCTTCTTCCGGGTCATCTTTTCTTCAGCGATGATGGTCCATTCCAAATCCCGTACATATCCTATAAGGAAAAACTTTCTTTAAGAGGAAAATCTGTTCCATATTCACAGATAACAGGCATGATGGACTGAATACTGGACGATATCACACCAACAGATACGTAAAATAAACATGCATCCCTTAATAAACATTGAAGCTTCCTTTACTCTTTTATTTTTAGGTTTAAAAGGAAATTCTTGAAAGGAAATATGAAAAAGCAAAAAAAAAGGCGGTCGTCACATGTGGTCAGACTGGTGACTATAAAAATTTTTTCAAACCATTTTCAACAGATTAGAAAATGATGAAGGCAAAACGCTTCTTCAAGTTTGGAAAAAATTTTCAATTTTAGATTGCATTCGAACTGTTTCATCAGCTTGTGCAGAAATTAAGCCGTCAACAATTAATGCGTGTTGGAGGTCTATTTTAACTAAAATGGTTTAAAAGGAAAATTATATTCCAGCCCAATACAGAAATAATAAACATTGCTTCTGCTTTGAGCAGCAAAGGATTTGCAGATACATACCATGAAGATATAGAAGAACAATTTCGGGATTAGAGTTTAAATGAGGAGGGATTGATGCAATTAGGCGAATTAGCCGAATTTTGAATCACAACTAGATACTTTGGGAATGCAGTTTTTATATAGGTCTGATTTATTTATTTTTGAAATTCCATATAACGTGGTTCGAATGCATTTAATTTGTATTACTTCTGAGTTTCTTATAACGCGTTTTCCATAGAACTCGGTAGTGGTTTCCATATAACGAGGTATAAATTAATTTGATTCGTCTTATTTCTATGTTTCTCATAAAGTGATTTCCATAGAACGCATTTCCAGATTTCAATAATTCTGAATTTCTTATAACATAGTTTCCATATAACGCGGTACCAATAATCGCGTTATAAAAGACTTGCCTGTATAATGTGAATTAACATCAGAAAATTTAGATAATCTCTCGAAGATCTTCTAATAAGTTTTACAAATCTGGAATCAGTATCATTAGCATTTCAAGTGTTAAAATGTGGTATCGAAAGATTAGAAGATAAAACCACGACTGTACGAAAAAATTGTGTTTTATTAATAAAATCACTTTTAGAAAGAAATCCATATTCGGCTCAATTAACATTATTTAAATTAATAAAATGTTATGAAGAAGAAATTGCGAAATTAGATAAATTACGTGAAGGTATAAATGAAGAAAATTAAAAGTATCAGAATGGGACAAGCAATAAGAGGGAATTATACCAGAATTATTATTTTGAAAAATGTCGTAAAGCTATGGTTACTAAGAAAACCGATTTTACAGAAGGAAATACAGATTTTAGGTAGAATAGGAATATATATTTTCTGAATTTTATAGTATATTATAAAATTGTATTTTTGGCATTGAAATTTGAGGAGCAATGCATTTTTTAAATGGCTGTTTCGAAACCAAATTTTTTCCTAAGTAACGGTCGTTGTAACAGAGTAATGGACTTAAAAATTGTTATAAAAATATTTATTTTCGATTCTTTATAGAATAAAGAATCGGCAACACAAGAAAATAACTTAAAGTTTCTGAAGGAGTCAAAATAAATTTCAATAATAAACACAAAATTGCCGCGCGACGTCAAAAAACTGTTCCCAAGTTAATGACGTCTTTAGTATAAATGGCTTCTACAGAGTGGCCTATACAAAGTAGGCATTGCTTTTGCCTTTTCTTTTTATTGGTATTTGGGTCCACATATTTACTTATTTTCCTTTCTTCATTTTAATACAAAATGTAAATCCGAGCAAAGCTAGAGAATGTAAAGAAAGTCAACGTATAACAAGAAGTAATAACCATTTGCTCAGTATACCACCCTCATAGTTCGTTCAACTGTTTTGAATTCAGTAATTAGTCATAAACAGCTAAATTAAAAAGAAAATTGGGAAACTATGAATGACAAACTGACTGGCGTTTCTATCCACCCACAACCTTTGAATGAAGTCCAATTTGATAATAGTATTTTAGGGCATTTTTAAGATTCCTGTTTTATGGAAATTTGATTGTTCTTTTATCAGCTGTCGTTTATGTCAATTGTAACGTGTGGGAACAAACTCACACTTACACTTCGTGCCTGAACGACCATTAAATTCTTGCGCGTCCTATTTAGTGACATTCGTGACACCTGATTTTCAACTACAAAAATTATATTTCTCCAAAAATTTCAAAGAAAATCAGTTAAGTGAGCGAAAATCCATGTCGAAAAACCAAATAGGTAAAGCTAAAACAAAATCGACTATAAATCAACATGCGACCAATATCAGAATAAAGAGAATTAAGGAACACTTGATTTAATGAGGGAAAAATAGGTCGTGCGACAAAGAGAAAAAAATGTATTGAAAAATTTTTGGAACGGGAGGTGAGAAACAACAAGAAAATGTTCAGGGAGTCGATTGTGAAGCTTGAAAGATGATGGTTGACGATGTGCTCGTTTCGTCGATAAATTTCCTTTTTTTCAATTTTGTTTTTGTTAATGTTTGAAACAAACAAGAAATAAAATCAGTTTTTTTGGTAATCGATAAATTTTATTATTATAAAGTGGTTTTTTGAAGTGAAAATTTCTTTAGCCGCGTTGGAGGTGATTTGAAACTCGATGAAACGCTAAAAAAGCGACACTTGTTTACCAAGATGAAATACCAGTCGATCAGAATTCATAGCAACAAAAATTTCGCATACAAAAAATTTTTCAGATAAATATGTTAGGCAAAATTTCACCACCTTTTTGGAAAAATTTCCCTAATATGAAAAAAAGGGTTTGCCATCTCGCTAAATCTAATTTCGAAAAGGAAATTATTTCTACCGTCGGGAAATTTTTTTCCACCAATTTTTCTGACGTGCTCTGGAGCTAGTCAGTATTTTTCCGTAAGTAAATTGTATAAAAGATTTCGTTAATTTTAAATAAAAAATTTTGTTTTCTGTTTAACGATTAAGTCTCAATTAAATTAATTTTTACTTTAGTACTATTTAGCACTAAACTAAATAAAATTATTTTTCTCTTTTAGAATAATAATAATTTTACCAAAAAAAAAATTTTTAGTTAAAAAAAAAAATTAACAAAAAACAACAATGTATTCTCCGAATAATAGAAACATATGTTTCGAACTCAATGACTAAATACACATTTACTTGCACCCATTCTGACGCAATTTATCAACCATATGTGGTGTCTTGGAAAAGTGACTTCGAATGTCGACAAATGTAGCCTGAATCGCTGTTCCGGATACCTAGAATACAGTATACAGTGTTTCCTATTATCTTCGTCTCTTCTTTGTGCGCTGTTTCGTAGGCAAATGGATGGGGATGGATAGTATGATATTATACACGGTATGCGAGTACAAAATATCAATCAGTTTCAACATTTATGTACATAATAATTCATACAGGAACTAGCACTTAAAATATTAGAAAAAATACACCTAGGCCTAGGTTTACGTCGTAGATACGTTCCAAAATTTAACGACGCATTCTGAAACAACGCAAAGTGTATTAACATTTTGTATGAGAAACCATGTGAATATTGAAGATAGGTTCCCAACAAAATTCCAGAAACAACGCAAAGTGATTTGACATTTTGTATGAAGAAAAAAACTAATAAAATTAATAATTTGAGAAACATAAATAAAAGAAACTTTAATAATTTTTTTAAAACAAAATTAATATTATTATATTTTTTAATTGTAAAATAATTATTTATAACAAAAAAATTTAAATAAGTAGCTTTAAAAATAAAATCAAAAAAATTAACGACGAAAAATCTACGACGCGGAGTGAAAATTGGTGTATTTTTAGGAACGACACAATGTCGAAAAAACGCAACATGAAACGACGCAACGCCGGGCCTAGGTGTATATAACAAAAAAATTTTCTTCATTCTTTCTAATGAAAAATTTTAATTTTCTTTTCTTATTTTGTGCGGATGTTTCTGTCATTTTCAAAACAGGTATTGGGACGGTCGCGTCTAATTTCTCTTGCAGACATTCCAAATTTTGATATTGCTGTTCACTAGAAAAGAAAATATGCGAGGGCAGTCGGAGTTGCAATATACCATAATAATATAAATGACAACCCGTGTTGTTACTCCACAAATAGATCTCAATGTACAATACCTAGAATCATTGTCTGTTCAGCTTTCTAAAGAGCCAGAAATATTGCTTGTGAAAGCAGATTGGACCATAATAAATCAATTATAATTGTGGCAATTTATATTTCTCCCAACCAATCAATAAATACAATTATTGAATTCATCCACGAGATTTTGCTAAACTACACACCAGAAATTTCGCGTATTCATAAAAAAGATTACGATAAAATTCCGATGATTTTAAGTGATGATTTTAATGTTAATTTTGCATTGGATACAGCGCTCCGTTTGAGTGAGTTCCTCAACACCAAATAAAATTTAAAAAAGTGCAGTAGTCGCACTGAATCGACAACTAGATCGAAAACAGTATAGTAATTGACGCTGTATTTCAAAGATATATTGACCAAATTCAAACCAAAGCATTCATTTCATACTTCAGTTATCATAAGCCACTCGTGTCATTTATTGAAATTGAAAGCAAAGAGTGTGAATAATGAAATGTAAAATAACTTTTAAACTTGGTACCAATATTTTAATAAATAAACCCTACAACAGAGGGTCTACATTAGCCAATATTTCTGGTATACCAGCAAAATTGGTTCCTAAAAAGCTAGTGTAGACCCTGCTAGTATACCAATTTTTCTGGTATGACAATTCTTGTATACCATTTTAGTAGACAGCTGGTATACCAATTTTTGACATTTGCATTTAATAAAATGGCGGAAACTAAATTTTTGCGAAGTGAAATTATCAAATTGATAAATATGAAGAAGAAAAATATAGAAGAATTGATTTAAAAAAAGGGGGCATGGGAAGATCTGGCCACTGAATTGAATTCGACACTTTAAGACAATATTTTGGCTATTTTTATTTCTTGTTCTCGGTTCAACGGCATGTCAGATACTGAATTGGTATACCAGTATTGGCCCACGTAAAAAAAAACTGGTAGTATTTTATTTCTGGTAAGCCAATTGGTATACCAGAAATATTGGCAAATTTAGACCCTGTGTAACTATCCCACCCCTGATACTGTATTCGTCTCATTCTCTGGCTGTTTAGTTTTCCGAAGGTTTCACTTCTACCTCGTGTGCACAGCACACATGATTTTTTTTTTTATAAACGAATAATCAAAAAGTTGAAAGAATATTAACGTTAAGTCCGCGACTTAAATATTTATAGTGGTGAAATTGTGTTGACGTAAACTTGCGTAACCTCAACACAATCTAATCACTAAAATTAAACGGTAGTTGGTAAAATAACAAGATTGTTTTGTTTGTAAAAAGAAATATAAAAGCATTTTTATTTAATTTGAAAAATATATACAATTCATTTGAGGTTTTTTTTAACAATTCATAAAAATTCATATAATAAAATTAGGTGGTCTAGTATTTATGGTTTGTTGATCTCCCTTTAGCAATTTTCGCGATGCTATTTCTTCAATGTTGTAATGTGAAATCCGTGAACGAAATAATTCGTGATTTTGTGTAAAAAAATCAGGCGATTATTCAATAATTACGTGAAGATAGGATCGGGCGAAAATAGTCCGTGGTTTTTATGTGGGGAAAAATCAGGCTATAATGTCCGTGATTTTATGAAGAGTACATTAGGGATTAAATATCCGTGATTTGACGAAGAGTATTGAATTTACGAAGAGTAAATCAGGAAACAAATATCCGTGATTTGACGAATAGTAGTGACTACGATGAGTAAATCAGACAACAAATATCCGTGACTTACGAAGAGTAAATCAGGTAACAAATATACGTGATTTGACGAATAGAAGTGACTTTACGATGAGTAAATCTGGCAACAAATATCCGTTACTTACGAAGAATAAATCAGGCAGCAAATATCCATGATTTGACGTTAAACTATTTTTCTATGATTGAATTTTTTTCAGTGCAAATGCACGTAACTTTACAATATTTTAATTCGGCAACGAATATCCTGAATTAAACCCGATTAAAAATAACAAGGCAAAATATCCGTCATCAGTTTTAATATTTATATATTAACAAGGCAACGAATATCCGTTGTTAATATGCCCGATTGAAATTTGCAAGGCAAAATATCCGTCGTAAATTTCAATAAATTGTATCTATGTTCAATCATAGATAATTTTTCTACTAATTTTTACTCACCATTAGTTTGTTTGTTGAGTTCCTTTCCTTTCCTTGGGATGAAAAAACTAAGTGATTTAATACATATTTAAATTCATTTATTTATTCTTCTTATTGTCTAACATGATGCATAATTAAATCTAAATGCAGTTCAATACTTAACTACTTAAAATCTACCTATACGTGGCCCTGAAGAGAGGTACTCGCTCACTGGGTAATCCCTGATTTTTTCATTATTCTGTTTGTTTATCCATCGGCAGGCCAATCGGTTTGAGAGAAAAGTTTCCGTATACTTGTTGAACTGCGATGTCTGTCGGTAGTGATTTTGAAATTAATTTGTTTTCGTGGTTATGTAGTCTGTCGATGTATTTGTCTGACTGTGCGAGGACACTCTCCGGGTGCATGCTTGGTCGCACATTTTATGCTGCGGTATGGCATATTGCAATTTACCGCTATATGGTCGTATCGCTGACATTTTTTACACTGAAGGTTGGGACGAGGGTTTAGTTTTTCCCAACTGATTTTTTGGTGAAGTAAGTATTTGGTTGCAAGGAGGGATTTAACGTCCGAATTTTTGTCACATTGTACAAAAAATAGGGAGTTATGTGTTTTTTGTCTCGTTTTTAAAATTTCGCTTTTTTGGTAATTTACATTCAAATTCAGTGCTGCCAGAGCCATAGATACGTCGTTGGCATCGTAGCTGGTGTCTATGCCCCTTATAACATAGCACCAGACACGATTTTCCCTCGGTGTGAATGTATAATTGTGTATTTGTCCGGTTTTTAGATTGTGCAGGGTCTAATAATAATAATAATCTTCAAGGTTTTTTGTATTTATGTGTGTACAATTTTTGTTGATTTTTTTCACTGAGATATTTATTCAAGGAAGCTATTGTTTGCTTGCTTGGTTGCTTTGGTTTAGTGGGGATGGGGGTAGCATTTGAATTATTTTGCCTACTTGCAGTTACAGAGCTTTCGCTCGAAATTGACGAAACTGAGGGACTGCGTTTTCGCCTCAAGTCGTAGGTTGAATGATTTGGTTCAGCATCAGTTGGTAGGTTTGCAAATTTATTTGAATGTATTCCCGATGTTGAAGGTTGCGCCATTATAACGTTTTGATTTAGCCTTGGGTCTCTAGCGGATTGGGCTGCCGATAGTAAAATGTTAGATTTTTTCGCAACTTTTATTGGAGATTCCGTGCGAGTAATAAATTTTTTCTTTTTCGCACTTTTAATGGGAGATTGAATGCGAGTACTTAAATTTGGTGTTCTAATTTTAAGGGTATTGAGCGAGCGGATACGCCCTCTCAAAAGAGATAAGTTGGTCTTTCTTAGTACAAGTTCATCCATGCATTTGTGGAGGTACTAGTGTCTTTATTAACGATCAAAATATATTTGTGTAAGTATAAATTATAAAATGAAAAAAAAATAAAAAATTAAAAAAAAAAATAATGAAAATTTGCACTTGTGTACGATATGATGAGTGTTGTGAGAATGATGATTGATGAAAAAGACTCTCCTATATATATATGAAAATAGTTGATTAAAGTCGACTAAGCCGCAAATAGTCACTTTTTACGAAGAATTTGATGTTGATGATGTCTTCAATGAAAATTTGAAGGAAATCGAATATAATTAGAAGGTTCGATCTCTGCAAAGTAGTAAAAAAATACAGCTAGGAATGTGGATTCAATGTAAATTCCAACTGCAGTTGAATTTTACTGGTCTCGAACTGTTGAATACCCGTTCTATTCCTATGATGTGCACTTTTAGCACTTTTTTTTTTTATTATTTTAAGATTTGAAATTTGAAATAACTTATTGTTGTAGGTATTATTTAATTAATTTTAAGTATTATTGAAAGAATATTTTTTTTCCACTACGAAATTGGTTTCCCCCCTCTTGGGGGAAAATTTCCACCTGAAAATTTTGATTCAAAAGCAGTTTATCACCTCGATAACTGTTCACTGTATTAAAATATATGATCTCTTTGAGATCAATTGGAGAAATTCCAATTTAAATTCATAAAACTGTAAATATTAACTAATAAAAGGGAAAAAAACACATTGTATTTTTATAATATAATAGATATGCGCACTGAATGCACGGTAGAACTTACTCTGATGAAGATCTAAAGTGAACACTCAGTGATTTAATACCAAATCGGCTCCCCCTTTTATACTCGAGTCTTAACGGATCTTTAAAACGAACAATGGACCAACTGACTTCTGAGTCAAAATGTAGTCCTTATGACAATTAAAAATTCCAAATATTGATCATCTTTATCGCTGATGATCTAATTCTTTTACTTTTTTATTCTAATATATTCCCTACGAGTTTTCCATAACGTATTTGTGTCCTCTTGATAATTTTTGTATATACTTTATTAAAAAATTACCAATAATTTCAGGGGTGTGCAAAACCATAGAATAAAGTTTTAGAACATTAAAATCTTATTTTATCGTTTGCTATTACATTTTGATGTCATGCTGTCATGTATATGATTTCTTTAAGTTTTTTCGTAATCCTTTTGTATTTTCCGATTAAATTCAATCAAAAAAGTTAAATCAAATTTCCAAAATGCAGGGGTGTATAAGTCAGAGGATCTAGTTGAATTTGTGTTGAATCAATTTCATACCCAATGTATTAGTTTTCTTGAAATATTTCATCAAATATTCTTTCTTACCAAAAACTAATTACATAATAATTCCTAGCATTACTTATAATGCCGTAAATTAATAAATATAGGAATTAATCGTCAAAGAATTAATTAATTTTTTAATTAATTAATCTAAAATTCTGTTCAGTAACCGCTGAACAAACATTATCTCATCCCATAGTGTAAAATACGGCTGTCATTTGACAGATCAAAAAAAAGGTAAACAACACGTTTATTTTGTTTCATATTAATTATTATTTTATTTTTATTTTTTAGAAAATGTTGAGAGGACTCAACATACTCCCCCCTTTTTATTTACAATCTACCGTTTGTTTCGGATGGCGCTGGATGGCCCCGGTATTCGAACCATATGACTTCCCGGCTTTCGATTCCATGTTTATCTCTTTGGCTCAGTAGTTTTACCTTTACTACGCTTCCGTGGCTGAGGTTGATGACCCTTTTGTTTCTTTTGTTTAACCTCAGTATGTCCCAGTATGTCTATGAGTTTCGCTGAAGAATTTTTCACACTGGGTCTCTTCCGCAGTCTAATTACGCGACGGTAACAATTCTTCCTTTTTCCAAAATCTTTTTAACGATTTATCCGGCTCATTTTCAACGTTGATGTTGAATGATGTGTTTTGATTGGATCTACTGTTTCAACCGAACAATATCCATCCCAAATATGTTCGTTGGACAATTGCGCTTCCAATCGGTCCTTGTCTCATCCCTTTCAACAAAATTAACAACTTGTCAATTTTTCCAGGTTGAGCGAATTGCGGATCTGCGAATTCAATATCCTTACGGTGCGACCAATTTTCTTCATGAACACTGTCGGCTGGAGTTATTCCAGTGATCTTTTTGAGTACTAAAGCTTCTGTGTTTAGTACAAATTTGGAATTGAGTAATTTTATGTTATTTACTCGTTTGTTGATTGTCGCTACCCTTGGTTTTCCAAGTCCCGTGACTTGTATTTTAATCGGTGAGCCCTTCAATTTTAGTTGTTGAACTGCTAGTTCTGTTATAAAGGATACTTGTGATCCCGAATCTACCAATGCTAGAAATGTTGCAGCATTGGTTTCTGTATTTTCTACCCGTACCATTGCGATGGCGAGTAGCCCTTGAGTGTTATCCCTTTTTATGGTTTTTTGACCTTCACTGTTCTGCGCGAACATGGTCGAAGTTGAATCCCTGGATGGTGTTTTGTCTACACCTTTCGTATGACTCACATCTTCCCTGGTTGCTACTGAAGGTGTGATATTGTCGTTATGAAGAAAGATGTGGTGCTTTTTACCACATTCCTTGTATCCCTTTTTGATTGGATATTTCTGTGCTTGATGTCCTGCTCTGAGAAAATTAAACTCATGCTTATTGACGAGTACAGCTATTTTTGAGGCTTTCAACTTGAGTTCTTGAACCGCTCGTTCTGTGGTGAAGGATGCTTGAGAACCCGAATCTACCAATGCTCGAAATATTGCAGCATTGGTTTCTGTGTTTTCTACCCGTACCATTGCTTCGGCAGCGAATAGCTTTCGTTTATTTTCCCTGGGTGTTGTTTGCCGACCTTTACTGATCTGAGTAAACGTAGTCAAGACAGAAACCCTAGAAGGTGTCGTATCTACACCTTCCGTATGACTCACATCTTCCCCATTTGCTATTGAAGATGTGTGGTCAGTATGTAGCAGAGCGTTGTGTCTTCTTCCACATCTCTTGCATCCCAATTTGTTTAGACATTTCTTCACTCGATGTCCTACCCTTAGACAATTGTAGCACATATGATTGTCTAGTACGTATTTTCTTTTCATGGAAAGATCCATGTCCAAGAACCTGTTGCACGCATGCACATTCTGTGATTGCTTGCATAGTGGACATCCACTTTTACAATCGACATGATGATTTTGTATTTTTCCATTCTTGGGCTTTATATCGGCTAAAGCTTCCAACGTGCGATACCTTGATTCTAAAAACTTGTAGAATTCGTCTAATGAAGGTACCTCTGGTGTGTTACCCAAGGATTGCTCCCATAGATTCCTCGTTTCGAGAGGTAATCTTTGATTGACCAAATGTATTACAAATGGATCCCATTTCCCGATGGGGATTTGTAATGCCTCCAACTCATGAAGGCATTCTGAAGTTTGGTCGATAATGGCTTTAATGCCACTGATCGTTTCGTTCTGCATCACTGGTTGATTGAACAGAACTCCTAACTGAGTGTGTATTAACACTCGTTTGTTGTCATAACGTTTGACCAACGTGTTCCAGGCTGGGCCATAATTATCCCCAATAGTCTGAAACTGTCGTAAGAGCCTTTCTGTTACGCCAACCAGACTTGTTTTCACGTAGTGCAGTTTTTGCATTGAAGGAATTCCCGCATTTGAATGGATTAAGGATACAAACAAATCATGGAACGACCGCCATGATTCGTAATCGCCGTTGAACTTTGGGAGGTTTGTTTTTGGCAAATGAATTTCAGACCTATTCTGAATTCTTGTTTCTCCGTTTGCTCCATTAAGGGAGTCATTGAGGAGCACCGGGGTCTTTGGGTTGCTTATTATTTCAAGGACTTCTTGGAGTTCACCAATGAACTCGAAATGGCTGAAATGGCTGCCTTGGGGGACGCCAGATGTTGCAGTATAAAGCTCAGATTTGGAAGAACGAAAAAGTGCTTGATAATTCCTTCCCTGGAGATAGGATTGAATTCATTCGATAAAAAAACCCGGGAAACCAAGAGCACTAAGCTTAAACAAAATCACTTTATGAGACAATTTATCAAACGCTTTAAAGTCTGTAGTTATACAATCAACATTATTGCCATTTTCCATGGAGCACGTCGAAAAAGAGACGAGTTCAACTAAGCTAGTGATCGTAGACCTACCCTTCAAAAAACCGTGTTGATTCCTGGAAATAAAAGGTTTACAACCAAAGCACGCAAACTGCTGAATGATGCATTCAAACAGTTTTGGAATGCAAGATAATTTAGCAATTGGTCTGTAATTTCCGATATCACCTCTACTGCCTTTTTTGTGGGTCGGAATAATATAAGAGACTTTCCAGAGCTTACGAAATATTGCCGTCTCGAGAGATTTCTGGAAAGAAGCCGAAAGAGGACGTGCAAGAATGTTACTGCATTTTTTTAAGATGATGGCAGGAATACCGTCAGGGACAGGTGAGTAATCATCATCTAAACTGTTAATATTATCAGCTACTAAGGATACGTCAATATCAATATTAGTGAGGGAAGTCTTGGCATACTCATTCAAATGCTCAAAATATTTCATATCTGGTTCAAAATTGTCCTCGTTAAAAGCTTCCGCAAAAAAATTAGCAAAGAGATTAGCAATAATTGATGGATCATTGGATGAACTATCCACATAATTTAGCGAAGACGGATATCCGTCTGTTTTCTTTTTACTATTAACGAATTTCCAGAAGCAGTGAGGGTCCATGGAAAGACTAGATCTCATCTTGTCAATGTGGGACTTATACAGCTCCATAGAAAGTACTTTGAATTCATTAAGCAAGGCAGAGTAGGTGGAAAAGTCTCTATCTTCACGTGATATTAAGTATTTGTGCCAGGCTTTATTCTTTCTATTGTGTAAAGACCGTAAGTCCTTATTAAACCAAGGTGAGGAAGATGAATTTTTGTAGCAGGTATAAGGAACGGCTAAAACAAAGATCTCGAAAATTTTTTTGTAGAAATCGGAGATGCACATTTCAATATTCGCCTTACAAATAACACTATCAAAATTAACCTTCTTCAAAAGGTAGTTGAGCAGCTCAAAATTAGTTTTCCGAAAGTTGAAGTAGAACGCATCTTCGGTGTTAGTATCATCCATTTCACCCTCTTGAGAGAATAACACCTTTAGTGGGGGGTGATAGTCATCAATTCTGCAAAGATTATCAGTGCTCTGCTGAACAATACAATTAGCGGCATGGGAAGTGTTTAATCGCGAGCGTTTTCACAATCGAAAGATTTGTTTTATAAAAATGTCCTGACTAAGAAAACTGAAAAATTACCGAACCTTAAAACAAATTAAAATAAAACTCTGATCTCATACATGCACAACGATATTTATTAATTCTAATAATTTACAAATGAATCGACAATTAATTCAATGTTTCAAATTAAACAATATAAATTAATAAGAGGAGAATAAAAAAGAACGACCCGATATCAACGATGTAAAAACAAATTCTACTATTTTTTCAACCCAAAAAATTTAATTTAATTTTTCCAAGGCTTTGACGATTAGAAAAACTATATCATCAAATTAAGTTGGTTACAGTATTTTTGGTGATTACAGTAGTTTTGGCTTCAACAGGAAGTAAAAATTTAGTCTAGTTTTTTGTTTAGCGAATTTTGAACACCGCTGATTTGCTGCAGGCCACAAGCCATCAAGTTGTCAAGAAGCAAAGTCTCAGATTCGGAATTTGCGTTCTGAGCAACGAAAAACACTTCTTCGCTCGGGCAAGACCAATACACACCCGGAAGATTAAAATCTCCAAGGAGTATGATATCATCTGTAGGCTCAATGATATCGGAAATCGATGTAATCGCGTTAGCTAGTAATTGGTACTTCACCTCAGTACTATTGGGTGAAATATAACAATTCACGACATAAATGCTTCTTTGTGCCAATTTTATTTTAACGCCGATTAACTCCAGATCATCACAATTTGGAAAACTAATCAAAGAACTTTCAAAGTTAGTACGGACAACTATTAGAACACCTCCTCCAAGCGTCTTCAAATCAATTGTAAAGCGATCCTTACGAAAAACCTCATAGCTGGAGGAGAATAGCTCATTATTGTGGGTACTGCAATTTAGCCATGTTTCGGTCAGAATAATGACATCGTAGTCCGAAGAATTGGTAGGGGGCAAAAGCTCGCGCGTTTTAGATCTAAGTCCCCTTACATACTGGTGGTAAAGGGACAGATCTGATCGTTTTTTGAAACATTTCTAGAAACGCCCGCCGTTTTCTTACGGTGGAATTCCTTGACAAAGGCCGCCTGTGGCCAAATTTCTTGGGAAATTAGGGTCGAGAACATATATGAGGGCACAGTAAGTTTGAAAGATGAAACATGGCTGGACACCTTCTAGATTTTCTCACATTTAATCACAGCGGTTTTAATATTCTTTGATTTTAAGTAAAGAAGAATTTCTTTGTCGGTTTTCAAAGGATCTAGACGCGAGAGAAAAATTATTTTAGGAGCCGGTACTGTTTTTAGTACTGGAGTAGTGGGGGGGTGTATATCAGCCACCAAAGAATTGCCTGGTCTAGGAAGAGGGGACCGTCTGTCGGAAAAATTATCAGTGATGTGATTTTCGCCATTCTTATTCTTTTCCTTTTTCTTATTGATGTTATTGTCATTATTATTATTATTATTATTATTATTATTATTATTATTATTAATATTATTGCCCGGACTTGTATTATTTTTACTACTGCAACGATACTGTAAAGCAGTTTTGGTTTTAGTAGAACGCACTGAATCGGACAGTCAATTGGAATAGGAGTTTCTGAATTAACCTCAGTCGGCTTAGTGAGCTGCATAGCATCATAAAACACCTGGGACTGTGAAGCAAAAATATCGTTTCTCTCAAGAAATTTACTCCTAAGAATGTCAAATGATTTATTGAGTGTTTGCATTTTTGATATTGTTGGGGGAGAACAATTAGTAATTTGAATTGGAGTAAAAAACACTTAATGACTCGATTTGTATATGTTTACTGATTAAACTAATGTATTTATTACCAAATGTGCTGTCGACTGTTTCTGTTGAATGTTTCCTTTAGAATGAAATATAATGTGAACTGCTTCTGTTGAAGGCTTTCTGACGAATGAATACCCGTCCAAATCCAAAGCTATTTTTCTTGTCTTTCCTTTGAACACCATTCGCTTCTCTTCGTTCTCTCCAGCTGTGTATGAGATCGTGATGGTTAAGTTTCTATATTGCCTTTCTGTGTATAAGATGCTGCTACAATCTATCTGTACCTCTGCTCTGTGTCTGTATGCATGAGATCATGACCAAACGTGTTCAGTAGTTCTGAACATTCTCCCCCCGCTGAAATTGCGCGGAATTTCAGGATTTTCTGGATGGGTGGGAAGAATTGCTAATTTATGAATTGGTAATCTGAAGTACCGTTTCCGCTAGTTTCATTCATACTGCCAACGTTGCCAAAATTGTGATAAATCGAACATAAGAGCTTCCATCTGTCAATGTTTCATGTGTCATGTTCGGACCTGGGAATGCTATGATCAATGAGCAAATCGCCAAATGTTTTATCATCTCGATGAACGCCAAAATGTTCTATTATTCCGGTGAATTCCAATGTGTTGTTGCCATGATGACCTCCCAATGTGTTCTCGTTCTGGTGAACGCCAAATGTGCTATTGTTCTGGTGAACGCCAAATGTGATATAGTTCTGGTGAGCGTCGAACGTGTTGTTATTCTGGTGAACGCCAAATATGCTGTGATTTTGATAAGTGCCAAAATGTTCTATCGTTCTGGTGAACTCCAATGTCTTGTCGTCGTGATGACCGCCCAATGTGTTGGCGTCGTGATGACCGCCCAATTTGATGCCGTCGAGATGACCGCTCAATGTGCTATCGCTCTGATAATCGCCAATGTGTTGTTTTTGTGCTGACCGTCGAATGTGTTGTCGTTCCGATTAATGCCAACCGTGTTATCGTTCCGATGAACGCCAAATCTGTTCAAAGACCAATCCTTTGACTACCAAATTGCTTCGTAAAATCTTCCATTATTGCTCTGTTCAAAGAGAAATTATGTTTCTGGTGAACGCCAAATGCGTTATCGTCCTGATGAATGCCAAGTGTGATATCATTCTCATGAATGCCAAAATGTATTCAAAGACCAATTTTTTGACTATCGCATTGCTCCGTACAATGCTCCAAGACTGAAAATAAATGCAAAGGCCACTGTGTTATCGTTCTAATGAACGCCAAATGAATAATTACCCTGATGAGCGCCAAATGAATAATTGCTCTGATGAGCGCCAAATGAATAGTCGTTCTGTTGAACGTCAAATGAATAATCGTTCTGTTGAACGCCACTGAATATACGTTCTGTTGAACACCACCGAATATACGTTCTGTTGAATGCCACTGAGTATACCTTCTGATGAACGCCACTGAATATGCGTTCTGATGAACGCCAACAAGGGCGGTTCCAATGGTACGAGCTGCTATGGTTGATGAAGACTCAACAGGACTAACAATAGCCCAACTAACTGAAAAGATAAAGGGGGATGTGCAACAAGCTATCCAGGAATTGGAATTGACAGATACTAAAAGAAGCAGAGATGCAAACCGGTTTCTTTGAACCATTTTGAACCGAACCAAAACCACTGAACCATCGAAATTTTCCGAACGAAAACCAAAACCAAAACCAAACCACTTTTAACATGATTCGGTCGAACCAAACCCAAACCAAACCAGTTTTAAAATTAATACTTGAACCGAACCATAAACCGAAATTTTTCTATTGGTTTATGGTTCGGTTCAACAGAAAAAATTGTCCTATAATTTACATTTTTCTTTAAAAAAAACTGAAAAAGTCTACTACATTTTCTTATAAAAACAATGGTTAATCAACATTCAACAGTTTGCCAGTTTTCAAATTTGTTTTTAACGAGTAATCAAACACGACATAGTTTTTCATTTAGTGAAATCATAATTAAAATAAAAACAGAAACAAACACAAGAACGAAGAATATACTTAAAATTAAAAGATATAAAATTCATATCTAAATGACAAATGTAAGCAAGTCTGTATATTTTTGAGTTTAATAATAATTTGTTTAGTATTTTCCAAAAGAAAATGTTAGGCACCAAAGATAAAAAATACCCGGTTTTTAAAAAAATTTGTTTGTGATTCAATAACAAATAGCAGTAAGTACAATGAATGCTGTATTGTTATGACAAATAATCACCCAGAAAATTTAATGCTGCATCTTTAAAAAAAGCACTCCGAATCCTACGACATAATTGAACAAATAAAATATCTGAAAAAAATTTGCCAAGCAAATCTACATGGGCTTCCTTCGTTTCTGTCACAACAACTAAGAAAAAAGACATATTTGTTCGGAACCAAAACCAAAACCAAACCAAAACCAAAACCAAAAATTATGCAGTCTTTAAACCAGAACCAAACCAAAACCAGATTTTGAAATATTTGGAAACCAAAACCAAACCAAAAACCAAAAAGAAGGTTTATGCTTAAACCAAAACCGAACCAACTGTAAAAAAGCCTTGGTTTGCATCTCTGAAAAGAAGACTGAAATGATGAGGCTGCGGTAAGGAAGGACATTTATAGCGGCAGTGCCCCAACCAGACAAAAGCACCGATTATGGTATCAGTCTCTCTCCTACAACAGAGTAATGACAGATTGACGATGCAAGGAGTAATTGCTGGTCATCGATGCAGGATCATCGTAGATACTGGCGCAAGTAGATCCATTGTAAAGAGGAAGCTCATTAGTAGAAAACACATGAGCAAAAGCAATAACAGTGTTCTTCAAACTGGTACAGGTTAATCATCTCCAATTCTGGGTGAAATGATTCTAGTTTTGGAGCTAGATGAGTATGTGTTTCGACATGCGTTTTTGGTGGCTGATATAATGGACCATTGTATCATGGGCCTTTACTTCATGAAGCAGAATGGAGTGAGCGTAAATATTGAAGATAAGTTATTGCGATGTGGAAATATTGAGTTCCCGCTAACGCTTGAGGAAGCAGATTGCAGTGCCAGCAACTCAAATCTACGAGACCAACAAGTTACGTCAGATGTAAATGCTGTTGTAGAAGTGAAACGGACGAACGACATTGGAGTGACAACTAGTGTTACGGAGTTGTCAAAAAGTAAGAATAAAACGAAAAGAAGCAAATCCAGTGTCATAGGTACTGAAGGGGCTTTTGAAGAAACAAATAAGAACTGCAGGAATGTAAACAAGATAGTAGCTATCCGTATATTAAGGATTGGAGGCGATGACATGTCGAGCATCCGAAACGCGCAGCTAAAGAATGCAGATGTTGGACCAATCCTTAAATGGAAGAAAAGGGGTCAGCGTCCAAAATGGATTGATATTGTAATACGCAGTGACACGACAAAAAGTTATTGGGCTCAGTGGGACTCGTTACAGATAGAAAATGGCGTTCTGAGCAAAAAATGGGATTCTCCGGATGGGAAAGCTAAACTAATGCAGTTGATCGTGCCCAAGTCCAAAGTACATGAGGTACTTTGTGAAGTACATGTTGGGACTTCAAGGGGACATTTGGGAGTCAACAAAACATTAGCGAAGGTGCGAGAACGATTCTATTGGGTACATTGGCAAACTCATGTCAAAAGTTGGTGCAGGAATTGTGACACCTGCACAAAAATTGGAGGACATCAAAAGGAGACTGAAACTGCAGTGGGGCAATATGTTAACGCTGAACTGGAGCAAGATGTGAGCGAACAGGATAGCACCGTGCAGACTCCACCGGAAAGATCATCTGGACAGCATATACGAGTTCCGGTGGACAAAGTATTTGAGGAACCTGCAAACAACGAATTAAGATATAGTGACTACACCAACAAGAAGGGCTCTTTGGTATGGCGCAAGCGAAAATCATCAAGAGTAAAAATGAAAGTGGATCATTTAAATCAGTATCGCGGGACGAATAAAAACAGAGATTTGAAACGTGATTATTTCGGAATGCGATTACAACGGTGATTTGAATCTAAAAGTAAAAATAGTGATCTATTATAGGAAATAGTGATTGTGCATTTTGTTAACACTAATTGTAATAATTAATTATTGAAAGACAAATATCTTTAAGACTTATTGTTAACGCAGAATTATTATAAATAAAGTTTATACACTAAATTCACATAAATAAAAAGTGTTATCATTTTCATAACATCGAACCGAAGGGGTAGCACGTCGCAATATGTTCTGTTGAACGCCAAATGAATATCCGCTCTGATGAGCGCCAAATGAATATACGTTCTGTTGAACGCCAAATGAATAACCGTTCCGAGGAGCGCCAAATGAATATACGTTCTGTTGAACGCCACTGAATATACGTTCTGTTGAACGCCACTGAATATACGTTCTGTTAAACGCCAAATGAATAATCGCTCTGATGAGCGCCAAATGAATATACGTTCTGTTGAACGCCGCTGAAAATACGTTCTGTTGAACTCCAAATGAATAATCGCTCCGATGAGCGCCAAATGACTATGCGTTCTGTTGAACGCCACAGAATATACGTTCTGTTGAACGCCACTGAATATGCGTTCTATTGAACGCCACTGAATATGCGTTCTATTGAACGCCACTGAATATACGTTCTGTTGAACGCCGCTGAATATACATTCTGATGAACGCCACTGAATATACGTTCTGTTGAACGCCAAAAGTAAGCGTTGAGCTATTTAAAGGGCCAATAACCCGAAAAAAATCCAAGAATAGTAATTCCCAAGAACTCACTCCAAAATCACCAACCCCACCAATATTTGACGAATTTATTTTGTCCAAAATTCCAACACGGGAGCGCTATGGCTAGCGCTAGGCCACTTGAACGGCCAATAACACGAAAGAAAAAAAACCAAGAATGTAATGTCTAAAATTTCACACGAAAATTCACTAGAACCACCAATATTTCGTAAATTCACTAATTCCTCACAGGAGGCACCAATAATTGTTGGGGGAGAACAATTAGTAATTTGAATTGGAGTAAAAAACACTTAATGACTCGATTTGCATATGTTTATTGATTAAACCAGGCACGGCCAACCCAAATGATCTTGCGGGCCACTTTGGAAACGCATCATAACTCCGCGGGCCACATATAAAATTATATATCCCCATATTAGATTTAGATACACTATAGAAATTTTTTGGAGTGAAAAATTGAAACATAATGAGTTATTATTATCGTGTTTACTATTATTCTTACTTGTGAACATAGATAATATAATAATAATGATACTAACATGCTTATTCTGGCATTGTGACAGTTTTGCGGTCAGAAATATTTATGACAATAATATTCTGACTGTAATTATGACTGCTACGAAAATTCGTATTCTGGCGAATGGGTTGTAATAACGTACAAAGTATGAATTTATACCACATTAAATTGGTATAATTCGAGCGAGCTTTCGTGGTTATTTGAGAAATACTCTGGAAAATGTTTGTATGGGTTTGAAATTTTTCTATAGGTGTAAAATTATTTGTGTCTAAAAGAATGGTGGAAATTATTCCATATTTATCATTGAATATTATATTGAATAAGTCAGAGAACCCATATAAAATTCCGTTATGATGTAAAATATTGTCGGTCAGAACTTATGATATTTTTTTATGACAGTTGTTAGTTGTGAGCGCGTCAGAATACCAAATAGTATTAAAAAAAAGTTATGACAATGACGTAATTTTATGACAGTTAGAACTTGTTATGACTGCCTTCAGAATAAGGGGGTAAAAGTACATTTTAAGTTGAACCAAAAGCGCTAACAACTTTTTGTGCCAGATTTCTCAAATTTGACGACACACTGTTTGCCGAGATAGACTTGGGTTCGAGAACAGTTTACTTTCATCAGGCAGAATTTCCTTCACAACAGCATCCAAACATTCTTACACAAATTCACCATCCGAAAATGTTTTCATTTTTATTGCAATCACAAATGAAACAGAATAGCTTAACAATATTGGAAGGTTGCTGTAATGCTGCACCAAACATTTTTTGTTGAGCCTTTAATTGCGACTTAAACTCCTTGAGCTTCGATTGTAAAATAGAATATATTTGTTATCAACAATCAACTGTGCACGCTCATCATGAATTCACAGAATATAATTTAATTATTCTGCGAACTCATAACTGTAAACTCATGAATAAAACAGGCAATATCTGTCATATATTCTCAAGAATATTATTTTAAAATCAAAGTTAATTTTTTCTCATAATTTCGACAGTTAGTTTTTGAGTATATGGATGCGCAAATAATGTATTTTCTTAATGCATTAGTTTTCACTACTTTGGCCATTATAAAATAAATATATTTTGTAAATTGTGATGAATCTCGGGGGCCAGAAAAATGTTCTGTATGTTCTGTAATGTATTTATAACCAAATGTGCTGTCGACTGTTTCTGTTGAATGTTTCCTTTAGAATGAAATATAATGTGAACTGCTTCGGTTGTTGTTATTGTTAAGTTATATCAAATATTTGGTCTTTTTTGTCGTAAAAAAACCAACGGATATTTCCCAGACTTGTTTGTGTAATGCGTAAATTTTTTCTATGATAAAATTCCCACAATAATATGTTTTGTATAAAAAACTCATATTGTTCAAAATAAATTACTCTGATTTCAATTCCATATATCCAAATATCAAATTAAACTTTTATATTTAATTAAATTTGATATTTGGATAATTTTTATAAATGTACGATTCCCACATTTAGAATATAACAATTTTTTATACTCAGCATTTAAATTGTATAAATTCCAGAATTTTGACAAATAAATTCAGTTTGAGTTAAAATAATTTTATCGCTATATCAACATTTTGGTCATCCCGACGTGATGGAACAGCTTACAGCAGATCAATCCCAATGTGATAAAGAAATAGAAAAAATTATTACCAACTATCGGAAGGATCCCAAGAGTCGAAAGACTGAGTCGTATCTAACAACAAGAGTAGAACGATTACAACAGGAATGGAACCAGTTTAATGATCGTTATTCAAAACTCCTGGCGATAAAAACTGAAAATCCCACTCATAGTTATTTCCAGTCCGATTTCTACACGCAAGTACAAACAATATGCAAAACCGCCAAAACCACATTAGAAGAAGAGTTATACAAACTAGATGATGAAAAGTTAAAGCCAGAGGAATCTCTAACCACCTACCAGAATAGCAGTAAAGATCAGAAAAGGAGAATGCGTCTACAACGTGCATCCTTTGCAGCTTTAGAACACTTCCTTCAGCCGCTGGAATCATCATTTGATACATCATACTCAAAGGTATACTGCCAACAAAAAATCAAATCAATCAACAACTATTGGTCAAATATTATCAATCTACATAATGACATTATGGCTGAGGAGGATCAATTTGATTATGTAGATGAGGACTTTTTCAAGCTCGAAGACCGCCAGGAGCTAATCATCATTAAACTACAAGAACAATGCGATCACGCATCTCCATCGAACGGAAAAACCTCCATGGAAGCACAAATCAAGCTTCCTAAGGTCACATTACCCAGCTTCGACGGAGACTACTTGAAGTGGAGAGAGTTTAATGATCTTTTCACACAATTAATACACAACCAACTTATGGGACATTCACAGAAAATGTTCTATCTAAAGGCAAACATTACAGGAGAAGCAGGCAAACTTATCCAAGATTTACAAATTTCCGAAGAAAATTACACTACCACATGGGATATATTACAAAATCGACACAAACGACTTCTACTAGCGGCTCTGCTTAATACTCTCTTATCGCAATCAGTTATCATCGGCAATCAAGCAGCTGTATGATACAACGAAAGAATGCTTACTACGTATTCAAAATCTTGGAATAGATACCAAAAATTGGTATATGATAGTTCTCCACATTCTGCTTCATAAATTACACAGTGAAAGCCAACGCTTATGTGAACAATCGCTCGAATGACCACGCTCCATTCAACATTTGACAATGTTCTTAACGTTTTTGGAATGCAGATTTCAAATTATAGAGATACTAGGAGAGAAACCACACCAGGGAAAACAGAATACAAGTAAACATTCTGCTTTTATTTCATCGGAAAGGGAAATCACATGCCTATTCTGCAAGAAACACAGCATGGTATAAATGTATGTTAACCTTTTCTTCATCTATCTCCACTAGAACGGCTAGATGCACCTAAAGAGCTTCAACTTTCAACAATTGCTTAGGAAGAGGAAATTTCCTCCAAAATTGCTCATCCAGAAATTACTTTAAGTGTCATGCATGACATCACACATTGCTGTAAATCGAAACACCGAATATTACAAACAAAACCGGTGATATAGAAAACCTGCCACCAACACAAACTAACACCACTCATGTTGCTCTTTAAAACAATAATAACTCTGAAGGCTATGTCTTCTTAGACACAGCCATTATACAAATAATGGACACATATGGATATCCAATCGGTGCTAGAGTAATTCTATATTCGGGATCTCAATTGAACTTTATATCTGAAAGGCTACATAAGAAGCTAGGAATTGTCGGATGCAATCAACAATTAAATGTAAATGGTATAGGGTATAACGCAGAGCCAATATTTCATTACACTCAAAGGTGAACGCCTATTCAACAAGACTAGAGGTATTTGTGCTACCAGAAATCACTTGATTACAACCTAGCCGTTTCATTACTATCGAATCCTGGCCCATACCCAACAATATACAACTCGCTGATCCAGATTTCAACAAAACAAGGCACATTGATTTATTAATCTGCGCTGAACTATGCTGTGAATTAATTTCTGTCGGCCAAATTAAATTACACACAAGTTTACCTACACTACAAATTTCCGTGTTCGGTTGGATAGTCTTTGGAAAATCAACACAAACGTCAAACACATCCAAGCTATTTTGTGGAATCAGCACCAGCGAGCTAGACATTCAGCTACAGAAATTTTGGAGATTAGAAGAAATGCTAATAGCCAAAAAACAATTATCACATTCAGAACTTTCATGTGTTCAATTTTTCAACAAAATCATATCGAGGAATCAACTTGGATGTTTCATTATAAAGCTACCATTCTCAGAAAAACCATCCAAGTTGGGCAAACAAACAGCTATACGACATTTTTTGAGACTTGAAAAAAGACTAGATAAAGATATTTCAGTAAAATTCCAATATCAGAATTTCATCCATTAGTTCTTACATTTGAAACATATGGAAGAAGTTGAACTTAACACAATCTTTGTGCCGCACTACTTCCTACCGCATCATTGTGTTTTTAAGCCAGACAGTAGCATTACTAAATTAAGGATGGCGTCTGACGGTTCTTGTACAACATCAAGCAACACGTCACTTAATGACATTTTATACACAGGCCCTACGATACAGGATGATTTATTTAGTATTCTGATCATATTCAGGCTATTTAAATACGTTTTCTGGGCACACATAACAAAAATTTTGGTCGCTCCAGAATATAGAAACTTTCAACTCATAGTATAGACAATCCTCAAGACGAAATTAAAAATTTTCGTCTTCGTACTGTAACGTACTGTTATGGAACACTAACTGCACCATATCTAGCAAGTCAGTGCCTTGAACGTTTAGCTGAGGACCATCCTTCATCCATTAGCATCTAAAATTATAAAACGAGATTTCTATGTTGATGATCTAATGACCGGAAATGACAATCTAGCTGAAGCCGTTGAAACACAAAATCAATTAAAACAGGTTCTCAGTTCAGGTGGATTCAACCTTAGAAAGTGGTGCACAAATTATCCTCAAATACTCGCTTTGATCCCAACGGAAGATATAGAAGTACAATTAGACATTAAAGACGGCTCCAGTGATCAAATTAAAACATTAGAACTTACTTGGATGCCGAAGCAAGATCTATTTGCCATTAAAACATCATGGCCAACAGCAAAGAGAGTAACCAAAATAACCATACTGGCAGATATCGCACATCTATTTGATCCATTAGGAATAGTAAATCCAGTAATAGTTCTAGCAAAGATCTTCTTACAACAATTGTGGCTAATGAAACTAGATTGGGATGCAGCTTTACCACTGGAACTACATACAGAATGGCTAAACTTCCGCCAAGGGCTGAGCGATTTAAATTCATTAACAGTTCCAAGACACATTTTCTCCAGCTCAACTACAGCTAATATACAACTCCACGCATTTGCGGACGCAAGCGAGAAAAATTCAAATATATCTGTGCACTCGTTATGTGCAAAATCAAAGGTCGCTCCAACCAAAACAACAACATTACCACGCTTAGAATTGTGCGCTGCCAAAATGATGGCTGAACTGGTTGATCGTTTAAAGAAAATTCTATGCATCACAATTGATGAAATCTACTATTGGACTGACTCTAGCATTGTTCTTTCATGGATTTCGTCAGAGTCTTCCTCCTACAAAACTTTCGTGGCGAATCGAATTACATCCATCCAAGAATCAACGCAAGTTCAGAATTGGTATCACATCAAATCCAACATGAATCCAGCCGACTTGATTTCTCGGGGTGTGACTCCAAAGAATTTGCTAGCATCTAGTATCTGGTTTAATGGTCCTGAATTTTTACAACGTCCAGAAAGTAAGTGGCCAGACACTTCAATCAGTCAAATCAATGTTGAAACAGAGAAGAAGCAACGCAAGGTGGTTCTTATGGCCGTTGTAAGACCGACTCTAATACAAACCATACACCACAACAATTCATTTAAACGTTTACAAGAAACAATGGCCTTTATTCTACGTTTCTCCAGAAACATAAGACTACAGAAACATGAAAGAAGACTCTCTAAGGTTCCTACTGCAAACGAACTTCAAGATGCCCTAATATTCATCCTAAAAGAAATGCAACAACAAGAATTTGGAGTAGAGTAAAAACAACTACAAAAAGAGAAATATGTACAAGTAGCCAATAAATTGGGTACGCTAACTCCTTTTTTAGATGATCAAGGCCTTATACGAGTAGGTGGTAGGCTTCGACGTAGTAATTTATCATTTGAAGCAAAGCATCCTGTTCTTTTACCATATTCTCATCTCTTTACAAGATTCTTAATGAAGGGACTACACTTGCAACATTTACATGCAGGAACGCAAGCTTTATTGGCCATAACAAGACAAAGATATTGGCAATGCATTATATGTTCCAGAGCACGACCAAAGGTTATTTCACAACTCATGGGAGGTTTACCAGCAGAAAGGATTCAGCCAGCACGACCATTCGTAAATGTGGGCATCGAACAAATTGAATGGTGTTTCATACCGCCCCGCTCACCCCATTTTGGTAGGCTCTGGGAAGCAGCTGTAAAATCAGCCAAACATCATTTAAGACGAGTACTTTTAGGGGCCTCTATAACATTCGAGCAGATTAACACAGTGGTTAATGAAATCGAAGCGGTTTTAAATTCACGACCTTTAACACCAATGTCAACAAACCCAAATGATGTCCAACCCTTTACACCGGCTCATTTCCTAATTGGAGAACCGTTAACTACAATCTTGGACCCACAAGCCAAACCAAACAATGCAACTATCTTATCACGATGGCAACTAGTAAGAACTATTCACCAAGAATTCTGGAAGCGCTGGTCCAACGCATATCTACAACAATTGCAAACTAGAACCAAGTGGAAGCCAGAAGTCAAACAACTTAAACCAGGAACCTTAGTCATCATAAGAGATGAAAATTTACCACTATTAAAATGGCAAATGGCAAGAATCATAGAAACATATCCAGGTAGTGATGGACTAATAACAGTAGTTGATGTTAGAACTACATCCTGAATCCTAAGAAGGTCAATTCATAAGGTATGACCTTTACCATCAGAAGATGATAATGCAATACTGGAGCAAGGTGAAATCACAAACAGCAAAGGGATCCTACAGTCTTCATCAACACATCTAGTCTGTTTAAACGAGAAGAAATATTCATTGCCATCAAAAAATAAACCGTCGAATGCATTTAAAAGAATACCTTTAAAGAAACCGCGGCATCCTATGCAAGGAAGATTTTTACCAATAAATTCAGCATGGCTTGACAGTCAATCAGAAACAAACCATTTAAAACGAACTCATCAAAACCAGTCAAATACAACTCAAGACAAAATCACTGCCAGCCGATATCATAGAGTAAAACAACAACAAATAATCAAATTAAATCCACTGTTAACACTTCTGTTAGTGACAAGCATCATACCACAAATTTTCAGCAGTCAGTTGAACCAATCAGTAGAAATCATTCCGTTTCATACACATCCAGGAATATACTTTGAAGGTGTGGGACAAGTAAATATGGTCGCAGATGAATGGAAACTCATCGTGTATTACGACATGAAAAACTATTGGAAGGAATTAATTGGTCTTCATAACTGTATGTACAAATTAAACAAATTATGTAACGTAATGACAGACTACAAGGAATTTTCTTTGATCATATTATCACAGCTTGAGCATCAACTTAAAACAATAGAGAATAATAACGAGATCCTTGTCAAAGGGAATAGTGGTAGTCTAGCATCAAGATCCAAACGATCTCCATTCGACATCATTGGGACAATTTCCAATAAATTATTCGGAATTTTAGATCAAGAATATGCCACCCAACTCTCTGAAACTATACAAAAGGTTAAAACAAATGAAGGGCATCTACTCGAACTAATAAAAAACCAAACATCCATCATCGACTCAACAACAAATATCATCAAAAAGGACGAAGAACATATAGACAAGCAGGTTTTAGTTATTATCGACTACATAACCGAGGTTTTTTTAGATATTAAAAACATAAGTAACCAACTAAACGACGAAAAAACAGTACAAATGTTTAATTCACTATCAATCCATGCAACACTGATTATAGTCAGCTACCAAGGAATTCAATCTGCCTTAATAGATGTGGTAACAGACACTCATAATGGAAAAATAAATCCCTTACTACTCACCACTGAACAACTTCGGCAACAACTAAATGTAATAAGGGAAATTCTGCCAGCAACTTTGAGGATACCTGGACAATTCGATCATCAAGATCTACTAGAATTATACTTCCACAAGACATTGACTCCACGGACATTTATCATTTCTCAATCAGCTATTCCTCCTTATTAATTTCTTTTCTCATAGCATCGTACGTTTTGACCATAATTATAAAGAAACAGAAAACAGCATCCACCTCAACGGCCATCTCGACAAAGGGATTTTCAACTTGACTCTATAAGTATATCTTGAAAGGGCAATTTTCAAGGCGGGGGAATATAACAATTTTGTATTCTCAGCATTTAAATTGTATAAATTCCAGAATTTTTGTCAAATTAATTCAGTTTAATTTTGAAACCCAACAAAGCCTTTTACTTCAACTTAATTAGCGTGAGGCTAAACTTAAGCGGCAAAATAAAATAATTTTATCGCTATATCAACAGCTGTCCTTCATCTCCAACAGAGTTGTGGCAGAAATATAAATCGCACATGGCTGAAGATATTTTCCGTCGAAAGCGCATGGTAAATTCAAGTATGAACATGGATTTCGCAGGAGAAATCTACAACGAAGTGTTGATAATGATTGAAGATTTGTGCTTAGAAATCGCGAAAGTTCTCAATTGATTGGGAATGGCATCTCCGAATCGATCTGGTGCTGCTTTGTTTGATGTAGAATTGGGTCGTGAACAAAATTACAACACGGGTGATCTTTTGTCCTATGTGTAATCAAATATTCCTAAGCTAACGTTTGAGCAAAAGGGTATTTACGATCAAATAATGCAAACTGTCAATAACGGAGTTGGAGAAATATTCTTTTTATATGCGCCAGGAGGAACTGGTAAAACGTTCCTAATTAGATTGATTCTGGCCACAATTCGTTCTCAAAATGACATGGCATTAGCTCTTGCGTCGTCCGGAATAGCTGCTACATTGCTACCAGGTAGAAAAACGGCTCATTCCGTTTTGAAATTGCCATTAAACATTCAACTCATTGAAAATCCCGCGTGCAACATTTCAAAAGCATTCGGCATGGGAAAAGTATTGCAGAAATGCGAATTTATTATTTGGGATGAATGTACAATGGCGCACAAAGAATCGCTCGAGGCCCTTGATCGATTATTGCAAGACTTACGGAAATATCAGACCATTTGGGAACTCAGGCAAATATTACCTGTAATTCCTCGATCGACACCAGCGGACGAAATAAATGCTTGCCTGAAATACTCTACTTTGTGGCTATGCGTAAAGACGTTAAAATTAACTACAAATATGCGAGTCCAGCTGCAAAACGATAGGTCAGCAGAGATATTCTCACATCAATTGCTGGAAATTGGGAACGGAAAGGTGCCGGTTGATCCGACGTCAGGACGAATTTCATTGCCTCATAACTTCTGCAATTTAGTGACGCCAAAAGAAGAATTGGTTAAAAAAGTATTTGCCAATATTCAAACCAATTATAAGAATCACGATTGGCTGAGTGAACGAGCTATTCTTGCGGCCAAGAACAAAGACGTCTACGAACTTAACAAAATTATTCAGTCTAACATTCTAACATTGTAGAAGCAGATGAAGCGGTTAATTATCCAACAGAATTTTTGAATTCGCTCAATCTGCCGGGGATTCGACCGCACGTACTACAATTGAAAGTCGGTGTGCCAATTATCATGTTACGAAATATCAACCACCCAAAGCTTTGCAACGGCACGCGGCTTGCAGTAAAAAAATTAATGAGCAACGTCGTAGAAGCAACAATCTTGACAGGACCTTTTAAAGGTGAAGATATCCTCATTCCTCGCATTCCTATGATTCCAACGGATATGGCATTTCAATTTAAGAGATTGCAATTCCCGATTCGATTGGCGTTTGCAATCACCATCAACAAAGCTCAGGGCCAATCTTTAAAATTGTGCGGTTTAGATCTAGACACGGATTGCTTCTCGCATGGACAATTATATGTTGCGTGTTCTAGAGTCGGCAAACAGGAAAATCTCTATATCTGCACAGAAAATGGAACAACAAAAAATGTTGTATAACCACAAGCATTGTGAAATTAAATATACGAGAAACGTGCACTTTTTGATGTGTAAACATCTTTGCTCTCGGTAGGGGCTAGTTGAAAAATCGACTGTGATCATCAGATGGGCGGAGCCATCGAAAATTATACTTGGAAATAAATATATTGTTGAGCAAAAAAAAAGAGAAAAACGATTTTGATATGTTGTAGAGAATTAGTTGAGACGTGGAGAAATTTTGTTCCCGGGGAGATTGGGGGTCGGTTGGTTACAAAAGGGGGGTTTGACAGCTCATTTTGGAAAACCTCATTTATAATCTGAAATATACATCGGACATGATTCTGACCTGAGACAATGTTATTGAGATTTTTATAGCGCACATTCTGACACCCACGACAAAGTTCAATTAGCCACCACTTTGGCGCTGTAGTCAATATAAACTTTTGAACTTTTTCTATAAAAGTCAAACCCGATTACAATGTTCAGCAAAGTTGTGGAGGTTTTCATGGGGATTATTGATGTGTAAACATCTTTGCTCTCGGTAGGCTAATTGAAAAATCGACTGTGATCATCATAGGCTCCGCCCATGAAAATTCATTTGAACCTCTGTTTTCTATATAATTGTGAATTCAATTTTAACAGTCTGCAGATAATTCATAACAAACAGCTGTGTGAATTAACTTAGCAGAGGTCTCATTTACTTCGAGGGGACACGTTTTAATTGAGAAATGTCTCCTTTTTATATTTTTGTCTCTGCGCATTACAATTGTCCCCAGATTTTCAAAAATTTCAATTTTATGTTATCATTGCAATGTTAACTCTTTTATGATTTTGATTTATATCAACTTCTGCCACATTTACCTATTAAAACATCCCCACGAAGAGAATTAGGACTCAACGAAGTCAATTCATACAGCGGATCGATCTATAAATATAATTTCTTGTCATATTGCCTCGGAAAGTTGATATTTTAATATATTTATATCAATTTCAGAACATCGATTCAGGCATACATTTGTCGTCGTTTATTGCCACCTTTTTTGAAAATTTTCCCTAATATGAAAAAAAGGGTTTGCCACCTCGCTAAATCTAATTTCGAAAAGGAAATTATTTATACTGTCGGGAAATTTTTTGCCACCAATTTTTCTGACGTGTTTTGTAGCTAGTCAGTATTTTTCCGTTAGTAAATTGTATGAAAGATTTCGTCAATTTTAAATCAAAATTTTTTTTTCTGTTTAACGATTAATTCTCAATTAAATTAATTTTTACTTTGGTACTATTTAGCACTAAACTAAATAAAATTATTTTTCTCTTTTAAAAAAATAATAATTTTACCAAAAAAAAAATTTTAGTTAAAAAAAAAAATTAACAAAAAATGACAATGTATTCTCCGAATAATAAAAACATATGTTTCGAACTCAATGACTAAATGCATGTTCACTTACACACAAACTGATGCATTTTATCAACCATATGTGGTGTCTTGGAAAAGTGACTTCGAATGTCGACAAATGTAGCCTGAATCGCTGTTCAGGATTCAGCTTTCTTTGGTCTGCTAGTAAAATGTCGGATCCATCGAGGGAAAATTACACTCAACAAACGTCCGATGAAGATGAACCAACTGCGAAAAAAGCAAAAGCAGCTGCGTATTCTCGTGCTTATCGAGCTCGAAAAAAGGCTGAGGAGACAAATAAAACGGCATCTACGAAGTCACTTGAAAGTTTTCAACATCGAAGAGCCAAAATTGCTGAAAACACGAGGGCTTATCGGCTCCAACAAAGGACTGCAATAACTATAAATCCAACAGTTCAACTGGCAATGAATGAGACGAGAACAATGCCGTTGGCCTCCAATGAGCCCACACCGATTCCAGTGGATTCCGCTTCGACTGCAACAATTCAAGTACAGCCAAACGAGGAGGTCGAAGAACAATTCACGCCGTCAGTGCCAACCACCACTTACGCAGCTTTCTTTACATACGACAAAACTCATGCTCAGTTCAGAGAGAAGGTTTTAGAGAATAATTTTGGATTGGCATGTGCCATATGCAACAGATTATGGTACAAGAACGATTTAAAGCCAGTTCCGTCCGATTCCACAACTCTTCTCTCAGCAGAATTTGCTGATATAAATGTGCAATCGACACGAGCGTGCGGCACTTGTTATAGTTCATTGCAGAGAGGAAGAATACCTACTTGATCTACGACAAACGGTTTCAAGTATCCTCCACTGCCAGATAATTTGCCACAGCTTGATTTAGTATCTGAACGTTTAATATCACCTCGCTTGCCATTTATGCAAATAAGAAGACTTAGACATGGTCAAGGTCAATATGGAATTCTTGGACAAGTTATAAATGTTCCAGTTTCCGTTCATACTATGGTTCACCGTCTGCCTAGAGAGACGACGATTACTGCATCAACGTTCTTATAAAGCGCAAAAAGATACACAAATCAAGTTACCTTGTCGGCATGGTTAAGAAACGCGTTATCAAGACTTGGCTACGGTATCTCGTCGACACACCAATGTACAAATTCTATGACATTACTATTAACGAGTCCTTTTTCTCAACGAATGTGCCAGCGGTTGATTCCACCGAAGATCTGAGTGAAGAAATCAACATAGAAGAAAGTCTACATGCTCAGCAACAAACTCTTTACTGGGACGAACATAAATATCTACGAATAGCTCCGGCAAAAAATGAGGTTCCGCGGAGTGTACTGTTCGACGAACACTGCGAGGAGTTGTCATTTCCCTCTATTTATCTCGGACAATTTCGTACTTTCAAGGAAGGACTGGTTGTAACACCGTAGATGATAGCAACCAGTGAATTGCGAAGAGCAGATAGATGTGGAGTTACTCCACAGCACTTGCTGTTCATGGCAATGAAAATCTTACGAATACGTACACGAGATGCCTTGACAGTTGCTTTCAAGTTTGTTGGGAAGGATACGAAACTCACAAGAGAACAAATAGAATCAATTGATTTCATCGATGGATGTCTCGAAAAAAATTTGGCGTTCTTGCGGTCGATTCCTAATTCCATCTACTACTGGTAGCAAAGAAAGAGAGACCTTTTTGCAATGATTCGCCAGTTAGGAAGACCTACATTTTTCTTAACGATGAGCGCGAATGAAATTGGTTGGCCAAAATTAATGAAACTCCTGTATAAACTCCCAAATAAGGGAGCAGACATCGACTCAGACGATCTCGCGAATATGCAATATAATTCGAAAGCTACTCTCATCAACGAGGATCCCGTCACTTGTGCTATCCATTTCAATAAACTCGTGCAAGTCATTATGGGTAGGGTTGTCAGATTAGGCAAATAAAAAAAGAGAACTTTTTAAAACATATATTTTATGAAAATTCATATACAAAATTCTTTTATTATCGAATTTTTTTAATTCAAGTGAAATACATCTATGTAAATGTATTCAAATAAAAAAACTGGCTGGCATTTTGCCCAACCCCAATAGTGAAAAAGAATCCTAAAAATTAAATAGAACTTTGTACATATTAAAAAAAAATTAACAAATTCCAGCTTAAACTGAATAAAAAGAAAATTTAATCTTCTTTGTCAGAAACAACTTCTTCATCTTTCCTATATTTATCAGCACTGCTGATTAGGGCTAATAATTTGTCTTTGGTCCTAATTTCATTATGAGAATCACAGCAAGAAACATTTTTATAAAAAAAAATCATGTGTACTGTCCACACGCGGTAGAAGTGAAACCTTCGCAAAACTAAACAGCGAGAGAATGAGACGAATGCAGTATTAGGTGGGATAGTTATAGGGTTTATTTACCAAAATATTGGTACCAAGTTTAAAAGTTATTTTATATTTTATTATTCACGCTCTTTGTTTTTAATTTCAAGACATACAGCGTCAATTACTGTTTTCGATTTTGCTGTCGATTCAGTGCGACTACTGCACATTTTTAAATTTAATTTGGGGTTGAGGAAGGGAGCGCTGTATACAATACAAAGCTAACATTAAAATTCCCACTTAAAATAATCGGAATGTTATCGTAATCTTTTTTAAGAATCCGCGATATTTCTGGTGTGTACTTTAGCAAATTCTCGTGGATTAATTCAATAATTGTATTTATTGATTGGTTGGGTGAAATGTAAATTGCCACAATTATAACTGATTTATTATGGTCCAATCTGCTTTCACAAGCAGATATTTCTCCCACTTTAGAAAGCTGAACAGACAATGATTCTAGTTGTTGTTCATTGAGATCTATTTGTGGAGTAACAGCACAGGCTCCGTCATTCTTATTATTATGGTATATTGCAACTCCGACTGCCCTCATATGTTTTCTTTTATATTGAACAACAATATCAAAATTTGGAATGTCCACAAGAGAAATTAGACGCGACCGTCCCAATACCTCTTTTCGAAATGACGGAAACAAAAAATTCCGCACAAAATAAGGAAAGAAAATTAATATTTTTCATTAGAAAGAATGAAGAAAAATTTTTGTTACATGTTTTTCAAATATTTTAAGCGTTAGTTCCTGTTATTTACATAAATGTTAAAACTGTTTGATATTTTATGCTCGCATACCATCCATCCCCATCCATTTGCCTACGAACCGTCGCACAAAGAGTAGACGAAGATAATAGGAAACACTGTATACCTCATTCTATGTATCCGGCGCTCAGGAATCAGAATAATATCAAGGCAAAATTTCAGAAAAAATTGTTTTTCCTGAAATAATTGGGCATAGTTATCTGCAAAAATTTGTTTATACAAAATTTTTGTTGTTATGCATTCTAATCGCCTGGTATTTCATCTTGGTAAAAAATTGTCGCTTTTTTAGCGTTTCATCTAGTTTCAAATCACTCCCAACGTGGCTAAAGAAGTTATCACTTCAATTATAAACAACTGTAAGAATATTTTTAACAGTTGAAATTTTTAGTCTGTTTCTTTGTTTGGTCCCTTGTCCTCTTATCAACGAAAAAATTCTGTCCACATTTGCATTTTCGCCTGGAATTGCATAGGAAAACTGGCATATTTTTAATAGCTCTGAATAAAACTCAATGCTTGTATTTGTTTTAAAATAAATTGACCACTTAATACATGACAACGATTTTTTAAATTCTGATTTTTCATTATTTTTTTCCACAAATATTTTTAAATTGCAAAATTGGTCAAAACACTTTACATCATCTACTGAAATATCTTTAGAAGCCATCTACTTTATCGTTTTTTCGACATCATCTCACTTTGGAATATCATCTAATTTCATCCACGGAAAGCATTTAAATTCTGAAAATTGATCGGTCCATAATTGTGAATAATTAAGTGATTTTTTGTAGCAATTATTGCAACTTAATTTAAATATATTGCTTTCTTGTTCAAAACCATTTTTAATATTTTCATTTAAACAAAGAGGAAGTGTGCTTATGACCACACTGTAGAAGTGAAATAGAAGCTTTTCTTTATGGTTTGTCAGCGAGTTGCATTTGTTCCGTTTGTTTAGCAAGTTGCCCGTCTAGGACGTCCATATAATAAGATATTTTGTAATGTAATGTTTCGTCAAAGTTCAAAAAATGTTATTGAATACAGCGCCGAAGTGGTGTGAGATAGAACTATTGTGTCTTCGACGGAAATAGTCCCCATAAAAACCTCCACAACTTTGTCGAACATCGTAATCGTGTACGACCTCTATATAAAAAGTTCAGAAAAAATTTCAAAAATTTATATCGACTACAGCGCCAATACGGTGGAAGATAGAACTATTTGGTCTGTGACCGAAATATTACTCATTATAACCTCCACAATATTACCGAACATTGTAATCGTCTAGGACGTCCATATAATGAGATATTTTGTAATGTAACGTTTCGTCACACAAAATCGTTACATAATTTTTGCTAAACGCCCCCATAGAAGTATTTCACTTCAAAAAGATTTCACTTTTAGTGGAACAAACGATTCTTCAAATCGTTGGTTTAATCATAGACAATACCAATACTATTTATTCCATCTTTTTTGGTTTAATGTAGCTTCCAATGAATATAGTGTTGCCATTACTTCCAATAATAAATTCTGTTCAGCTTCGATTTCTTTAATTTTTTCATGTTATACATACATTAAAGAATGTGCAAAATACAAATATGCTTCGCTAAAGCTGTTTTCAAAAAATAATTTCAACACGTGTGGACAACTATGGAGAGAAAGGAAATACGCCTTTAAAGCAGGATATATCTGTAAAACTCTGTTTATAGCAGTATAGAGAGATAACCAGCGAGTTTTCGAATGATTTAGTAAAGTTTTGTACTCTATATCAACAAATTCACAAAAATGTTTTAATGATTCTGTCCTGATAGTATATATAGAAAAATAGTTATAAATTTTAAGCACTATTGATTCTAAATCTATTGGCATTGAATCAAATCCATGTTGAGCTGAGTTATGAACTATATGTGCTGGACAACCGATTCCTATTAAAATTTTTCCGGTTTTAGTTTTCAAATGGCAATAAACATTATTTTTGCCAGATCTATGTGTTGCAATTATCTGCAGAAAAAGCTACACATTTGCTTAAAATATTGTATTTTGTTAAATATTTAAATAAATGTTCACTAATTGTTTCGGCAGTTTCATTAGGTAAAGAGTCTAAATCTATTATTTTTGTTACTACACGATATTTTATTTCAAAATACTGAGTAACAATTGGAAACATTTTAGTTGCGCCATGGCTGCTACCGTAGATTGAAACCGATATAAAGGACACATTTATCAATGACTGTATAATATTTTCTATAGAATATTGAGCAATAACTTTATTGGAAATGCACGTTGTTTTTCTTTTTCCGCATGAAATTCGTTTCGCAACTTGTGAATCGTCAAACATTTTTGTTAGCAGTTTGTTTGTGCAGACTGTAGAGTTAAAACTGTAACCATGTTTTAAAGTATGGAAGGCTAAAGTGCCTTCAAGGGCCGATATTTTTTTGTCAAGCTTTTTGCTGTAAAAAAATCACATACCGATTTCGAAGTTTGGCCTGCACATACACATACACATACACATCCACATACACATACCTTTATGCTTAAGCGATGAAATGTGTTGCTCTAAGTCATATTTTCCTTTATTTGCTGCAGAAACTACGACACGGCAAACTGTACAAAATGCTTCATTTTTTGAATTTTCGATGCCCGTAAAACATGTGTATTTTTTTGCAGTTCTTCGGAGAAAGTGCATTTACGTTTACTCATTTCTAAGCCTACAAAATTTTATAATTGAAAATGATGAATTTGAGAAATAACATATATTTTGAGTTTACTTACAGTTTGATCAAAGATCGTATACTATATATTGAATTGAAAGATATCCCAGTTCTATTTTGTAAATGATGATCAGCGTAGCTATCCACGAAATTTTTTAGAAATTTACCTCTACTATTCGAGGTGAAATTTTCTTCATATTCATATTTTTGAGAGTTGGGTTTCTCTTTGGTTTCTCTTTTTTTGGTTTCTAGGTAAATACTTTGGATGAAATTCTTTCAAGAAGATTTCGCATTCCGGAAAAATAAGTAAAGGAAATTTACAAAAAAAGAGAACAAATTGAATATTTATGAAAAAAGATAGAGAAGAAAGTATTTTAATTCAAAAAGAGAACATGTTCTCTTTAAAAGTGACCTGTTGACAGCCCTAATTATGGGTATACTACAATCGAAACGCTTCAGCCCCTTTGGAAATCACTACGTCCAGCATTACTTCAAACGGATCGAATTCCAGCACCGCGGTAGTCCACACGCGCGTATACTGTGTTGGTTGAATGAACCTCCAATCGATGCCATAGGAGAAGATAAGGCTGCAGCTGAGAGTCTAATTGACAGACTTGTCTCCGTATCGCCAGCTGATGCTTCTGGTCATCAAAAGCTTAAGCGATATAAACATACGTTCACGTGTTACAAGAAAAGAAATTCCACCGCTTGTCGTTTTGAGGCGCCGTTCATGCCAAGTCGCTCAACAATTATATTTCAACCTATGGCAAAAACAGATCCACGTTGCATGCCGTATTCAACGATTTATAAGCGTATCTGGAAAGCACTCGAAGATAATGATTATCCCGATTTGGACGAGTTCTTAAGAGTAAACAACATCAAGTCGTACAATACGTACTTGGATATCTTGAGAGCCGGCATAACCAGGCCACGAGTATTCCTCAAACGTCAACCTACAGACAAGTGGATGAACCCATTTAATCCGTTTATACTCAGTGTGCTAGGTTCAAATATGGACTTGCAGTTCATCATTGAGGAATAGTCTTGCGCCGCATATGTGGTCGAATATGTGAACAAAACGAATAGGGGCATCAGCAACCTTCAGCGGAAAATTATTGAAACCATGGACGAGCACCCTGAATTCGATATAGTAGAGATAGCGAGAAAACTCAGTGTCGATATGTTAAACTCTGTAGAACTCACCAGCCCAGAAGCTGGTATCTTCTTCGACAAGACATGTCAAGGAGCTCTGTCAAGGTGGTTTATATTCCAACTTTATGGCCAGTGGAGCGTAATCGCGTTCGAAAATCAAACAAGTTATTGGAAGAAGAAAATGTTGATCAGGACTCATGTGACGTTTGGCTAGAAAACTGTTTTGACAAATATCAAAGCAGGCCTCATGATTTAAATGATATTACTTTGGCTCAGGCTGTTGCATATTATATAGTATCGAAAGCCAATGAGTGGAAACGACGTAAGGTTCAGCGGGTCATTAGGTATCGGAACTATGACATGACGACAGATCCATATGAATACCAACGTGAAATGGTCACCTTGCATTTGCCTTTCCGTGACGAGGAAAATGAAATTCTCGCTGAGAAAAAATACGTTCAACTTTATAATGACAACGATGTGCTCATAATGGAGCGAAGGCGAGAATTCGAGGCGACTATCGATATCGCTAAAACCATCGAAATCTGTCGAGAATTGTGCATTGATGAAGCCAACGAGGACGAAGAACTTTCGAGCGATATTAATCTACTGGCAGCACACGTACGAGATACAGACCCTTATGCTGACTTCCTTGCAAACGCTAATACGGATGCCAACGCGGACTTGAGACTGGCTACTCTAAATCGTCTTAGCTCTATAGTTAAAAAACGTGACAACGTCATGGACAAGTCGGACTTTAATCGTCTGATGCGTTCAGCGAATTACCGCCAGAAAGGTCTCTTACTGCATGTCATCTCACATCTCTTAAACAACGAGACTCAGGAAAAATTGCAAATTTTCTTCACTGGCCCTGCTGGCTGCGGAAAAACATTCGTCATCAACTTGCTCCGTGAAATTTACAATCGCTTCGGCCATACCGATGGATATTGCAATGCATATCTCACCTGCGCGTCGACAGGGAAAGCAGCCGTTGCTATTGATGGAACAACCGTCCATACCGCTTTCAAAATCTCTATAGGGCGGACGCTGCCTCTATCATTTGAAGTGGCCCAACAATATCGCAGTCTCTTCAAGTATATCCAATGCATTTTAATTGACGAAATCAGCATGATATCAGCGGAATTGAACGAAAAAATTGACTCGCGATTGAAACAGATCACAGCTGTTGACTCTTTTTACGGTGGGAAAGACATTTTTCTCATCGGGGATCTACGACAATTACCAGCTGTCCGCGCAACTGCTATTTATAAACAATCGAAAAATACCATGGTAGGTCCAACATTGTGGCGGAGCCTGAGATTCTACGAACTCAACGAAGTCATGCGTCAAGCCGACGTCAGCTTCTCGGGTTTGCTTACAAAAGTCGGAAACGTCGAAATTTTGGACGAGTGCGAGCAGAATTTGATTGAGTCTCGCTTCTTCACTAAAGACGAAGCTGACGGACAATGTCCCAACGGAGTACGGTTGTTCTTCAAAAATCACGATGTCGATAATTACAACAGAGAGATCCTTAACACTGCCTCAGAGAAAGTGTTATCTGTAGCGAAAGACATTTTCGCCGGCTACAATAGCGCTGAGCAACTAGCACACGTACGACAACAGCTACACAAAAGGGCCGTTTTGGATACTGGAGGATTGCCATATGAACTTACGCTCGTTAAAGGGCGGCCTTACATGATATCGACGAATATTCACGTGTCGGATGGTTTAGCAAACGGAGCCGTAGGGTTTTTGGAACTCATTGAATATGACAACGAGGCCCAAGCTGATGACAATAATATCGACGAAGAGAACTTTGAAAACAATAGCATTCGGCAAGACAACGGCACGGTGAAGCGCGTGTGGTTACGATTTCCTGAAAATTGCAAAATTGGTCGAAAAGTGATGAGACTCGCGACAAAATACGTACTACGAAATGATATAGCAAAAGACTTGGTTCCCATCGCACGCAGAAATTCTACTACTTACTTAAACACGAATCGAACAATAACTGCAAAGCGAAATCATTTTCCTCTCATTCCTGCCTGTGGTATGACGATTCACAAATCACAGGGTGGAACTTTCGACCAAGTTGTCTACGCTTACGACAAGTCGCATGACCAACAGCTCGTCTACGTGGCTCTTTCGAGAGTAACTAATCTTGGTGGACTTTTCATTGTTGCACCAAACAACAATCGACAATTTTATCATGGGCGGAGAATTGCACGCACCTTCATTCCACTCCAACTCGATTTTAGAAATTTTGGATCACAATCTATGTACATCGTTCTTCGTGTTTAATTGTCAAAGGCTTAGGGCACACAAGAACGACCTCACAGATGCTTTCACTCAACAGTGTACTTTCTTGATGGTCAGCGAAACTTGGCTACGTAACGATGAGCATATTTCCGTTCCAAACTTTGATTTTTGCGTGCAGTTTAAAAGAGAAGGACAACGAGCTGGTGGTGTAGCGATATATCAGAAGCGTGATACAGCACGTATAAATATAACAAATGTGACTATTACAGATCGCCAAATTTCGAGTGTCACAATGACGTCAAGAGCAATCGGAGACGTTTGTGCAGCTGAATTTGTAATGCAAAACGGACAGAAGATACTTTCAGTAGTCGTGTACATCTCGCCAAATCAATCCGTCGACGCAATTATAAAATTCATTCATTTTGTTCTTTTACCATACACTCCGGTCGGATCCGCTGAGCTTGGGGCAGACCTCGACAAATTACCCATGATAATGGGAGGCGTCTTCAACATTAACTTCGCCTTAGATGAGGCAGAGCCGCTCATTACATTCTTGCGGCAAAAATTAAACTTGGAAATGAATTCGAACAGACACATTCCAACGACGAACACAAAAACGACAATCGATGCGATATTTTCACGGTACATCGATACACTTGAGACGACGGTATACGTCTCCTATTTCAGTTACCACAAACCAGTTATTTGTTCACTTAAACATTAAAAATAAATTTTGTCTTTTACATTAAATATATATAATGGCTTTATTTCAATAAAAGACACAAATCTCTAGCTTATTAAAACCACAACCTTTGCGATATTCCCACATGCAACGCTAACGAGCCTACATGTTTACACATCAACTACCGTGAGAGCAGCGTCGCCCACACCTTTTTTTCAAGCAATCTGTTAAAATTTTATATCTGTTTGTTGAGGCCGTAAAATGCAAGTAAAGTTCTTCCAAGAAGTCAAAAAAGATTACAGCACTCAGACAACACTCGGCAGCACTGCAAGATTGAGTGAATGCCGAGCGCAAGACACCCATATTGCTAAATTATTTTCTGCCAGTAACAACGCTGCAACTTTCTACACAAAGAATTCTTTAAGCAAATTTACATAAATGCCCAAATTGCTATTCGGAATCTGTAATAAAACTATTCTTTTTTTCTTTACTAGAATGTATTACGTCGAAAGATTTTAAAAATTTCTCTTTAAAAAAACGGGGTTACATTCATTTTTATCTGCTTCAACATATTTTAAATAATTTTTACTTAAAATTTTGCTTTTATTAACACATAATTTAGAATTTTATGTCACTTTTTAAAGAGTTTCGATATTTCAAACCCTGTCGTAAAGATTCAGCCGATTTGACAGTAACTTATAGAACAGTTACATATTCATATAATTTCAGAATAACCATTTCAGCACTGATCGGATCTTTGTCGTTACAGAGTGAATTTGTGGTTTGAGAATAGCAGCCTAAATGAGATTTGTTTCCTATTTTGTCCCTCGGTTCTCTGGAAATATTCGTTCGTAAGATTGAAATTCTTTTAGATATGCGACGTAAAGGGAATAGGGACAGAGTGAAGAGGAAGTTTCTTTTAAGAAATATTTATAAATTTGTACCACAAAAACAAAGTATTTTTTTGTGGTGCGGGCCCCTAGGCTGCAGCCTAAGTTGCCTAATGGGAAATTCGGCCCTGTGATGCTAGAATCATGCAAATATAGTCCGTGGTTTTTACATGAAGAAAAAGCAGGCTATCATATCCTTGATTTTAGCGTGGAAAAATCGGACGGTATGTTAGAAATTTTGTAACGAAAGAATCAGGCGAAAATGTCCGTGAATTTGTAAAGAGAAATCAGGCGAAATTGTCCGTGATTTTATGTGAGATCAATTAGGCGATAATGTCCGTAAGGGATTGAAGAAAAATTAAGCGATAATGTCCGTAATTTTGTAAGGAAATAAACAGGCGAAAGTGTCCGTGTTTGTGTACAGAGAATCAGGCGTTAATATCCGTGATTAAATAATATTGTCTATGAGTGAAACTTTCTTGATTGAATTTATCAAGTTATTTGACTTTATGTTAATTCAGCAACGATATCCAGAATTAAACCCCGATTAAAAATAATAAGGCAATTATGTCCATCATTATTTTTAATATAATTATTGGCAAGGCTACGAGTGTCCGTCATAAATGCCCGATTGAAATTAGCCAGACAATAATGTCCGTTGTAAATTTCAATTTGAATTTTTCTATGTTTCACCATAGACAAATTAGTTTAAAGGTTGACTTACCATTTTCCTTGGTAGTTGATTCTATTGCGTTTATCAATAAGATTAAAATAAAATCGTCTGTAATCTTTTAAGTTATAATTTTATTTTATAATGAGGAATGATTACGAAAATATTTTTATTGAATAGCTTTAAGCTTTAATTATTAGTATTTTATTTTTTGTTTTAGCTGACCTTTTTATGCTAGGCTCTCTGAAATAACTAACTATTATTTCTCACACGAAAAATAATTGTTAAAAAAAAGGTAACTAGGTCTAAAATTTATTATTTTATTGTTTTTAACAAGTGTTATAAATACTAGATTCAAAATTAAAACTAAGTAAAATTAAGATAAATTATATCTTAGTAAAATGCATGCGTATTCACTACAATACTCCCCAGTTAATTTATTACGAAACTAACCTTTTTCTTAAGTTTAATTTCTTCAGAGAGTATATAATATGTGCGGGTTTAGTTCTACTGATGTGAATAGGAATTATTTTTCTTCTCTGCTGATATAAACATGGCCCGTAGTACGTCAAATAATTTCGTAAGGCCCTTCATAAGGAGGAGTTAAACCTGGACGAGAACGGTCAATTCTAACGAAAATGTGAGTATTGTTATCCTGATTTGGATGTAAAAACGTTTTGGCTGTATTATTAGAGCGCGTTTCAGTACCTTTGATGTCTTTAAATAATTTTTTAAGTTCCACGATTATTTGTGGGGTGTCCAGGGTTGATTCAGATGCTGTAAAAAACTCTCCTGGGAGTCGAAGATTCTGTCCATAAACTAATTCCGCAGGAGAACAACGTAGATCATCTTACGTAGACCCATTAGAATAATAGGTACTTCCATTTTCCAATTGGAACAATTATGTCGTGCCATTAGTGCTGCTTTTAACGTACGATGAAACCTCTCCACTATACCAGTACTTTGTGGATGATAAGTGGAAGTGTGAATTTTATGCGCACCCAGGAAGAGTATTAGTTCAGTAAACAATCTTGATTCAAATTGTCTACCTTGATCGGTAGTGATTGTATGCGGAACTCCGAATCTAGATATGGATTGTGTGAAGAATGTTTCGGCAATAGTTTGTGCTGTACTATCTTTGATTGGGAATGCTTCTGGCCATCTAGTGAAACGATCTATTAAAGTAAGTATATAGGTACATTCACCTGAAGACGGAAGGGGTCCTACCAAGTCTAGATGGATGTGCTCAAAACATCCTTTCGTTACAGGGAAAAAAATCGGATTAACTTTATTGTGCCGATGTATTTTTGCTTGCTGACAATTTAAACAAGTTTTAGACCACACGTTAATTTGTGTGTTCATATGGAGCCAATAATATTTTTGGGTTATAAGAGTTCGTGTTGAACGAATGCCTGGGTTTGTAAAAGCGTGAAATTTATCAAAATCTAGCTGTACCCGGCCACGCGTTGCTGTGGCTCAGTCTGGTTAAATGGAAACGAAAGAAAGGAAAAAAAGGTGTGAGCGACGCTGCTCTCACGGTAGTTGATGTGTAAACATGTAGGCTCGTTAGCGTTGCATGTGGGAATATCGCAGAGGTTGTGGTTTTAATAAGCTAGAGATTTGGGTCTTTTATTGAAATAAAGCCATTATATATATTTAATGTAAAAGAGAAAATTCATTTTTAATGTTTAAGTGAACAAATAATTGGTTTGTGGTAACTGAAATAGGAGACGTATACCGTCGTCTCAAGTGTATCGATGTACCGTGAAAATATCGCATCGATTGTCGTTTTTGTGTTCGTCGTTGGAATGTGTCTGTTCGAATTCATTTCCAAGTTTAATTTTTCCCGCAAGAATGTAATGAGCGGCTCTGCCTCATCTAAGGCGAAGTTAATGTTGAAGACGCCTACCATTATCATGGGTAATTTGTCGAGGTCTGCCCCAAGCTCAGCGGATCCGACCGGAGTGTATGGTAAAAGAACAAAATGAATGAATTTTATAATTGCGTCGACGGATTGATTTGGCGAGATGTACACGACTACTGAAAGTATCTTCTGTCCGTTTTGCATTACAAATTCAGCTGCACAAACGTCTCCGATTGCTCTTGACGTCATTGTGGCACTCGAAATTTGGCGATCTGTAATAGTCACATTTGGTATATTTATACGTGCTGTATCACGCTTCTGATATATCGCTACACCACCAGCTCGTTGTCCTTCTCTTTTAAACTGCACGCAAAAATCAAAGTTTGGAACGGAAATATGCTCATCGTTACGTAGCCAAGTTTCGCTGACCATCAAGAAAGTACACTGTTGAGTGAAAGCATCTGTGAGGTCGTTCTTGTGTGCCCTAAGCCTTTGACAATTAAACACGAAGAACGATGTACATAGATTGTGATCCAAAATTTCTAAAATCGAGTTGGAGTGGAATGAAGGTGCGTGCAATTCTCCGCCCATGATGAAATTGTCGATTGTTGTTTGGTGCAACAATGAAAAGTCCACCAAGATTAGTTACTCTCGAAAGAGCCACGTAGACGAGCTGTTGGTCATGCGACTTGTCGTAAGTGTAGAGAACTTGGTCGAAAGTTCCACCCTGTGATTTGTGAATCGTCATACCACAGGCAGGAATCAGAGGAAAATGATTTCGCTTTGCAGTTATTGTTCGATTCGTGTTTAAGTAAGTAGTAGAATTTCTGCGTGCGATGGGAACCAAGTCTTTTGCTATATCATTTCGTAGTACGTATTTTGTCGCGAGTCTCATCACTTTTCGACCAATTTTGCAATTTTCAGGAAATCGTAACCACACGCGCTTCACCGTGTCGTTTTCTTGCCGAATGCTATTGTTTTCAAAGTTCTCTTCGTCGATATTATTATCATCAGCTTGGGTCTCGTTCTCATATTCAATGAGTTCCAAAAACCCTACGGCTCCGTTTGCTAAACCATCCGACACGTGAATATTGGTCGATATCATGTAAGGCCGCCCTTTAACGAGCGTAAGTTCATATGGCAATCCTCCAGTATCCAAAACGGCCCTTTTGTGTAGCTGTTGTCGTACGTGTGCTAGTTGCTCAGCGCTATTGTAGCCGGCGAAAATGTCTTTCGCTACAGATAACACTTTCTCTGAGGCAGTGTTAAGGATCTCTCTGTTGTAATTATCGACATCGTGATTTTTGAAGAACAACCGTACTCCGTTGGGACATTGTCCGTCAGCTTCGTCTTTAGTGAAGAAGCGAGACTCAATCAAATTCTGCTCGCACTCGTCCAAAATTTCGACGTTTCCGACTTTTGTAAGCAAATCCGAGAAGCTGACGTCGGCTTGACGCATGACTTCGTTGAGTTCGTAGAATCTCAGGCTCCGCCACAATGTTGGACCTACCATGGTATTTTTCGATTGTTTATAAATAGCAGTTGCGTGGACAGCTGGTAATTGTCGTAGATCCCCGATGAGAAAAATGTCTTTCCCACCGTAAAAAGAGTCAACAGCTGTGATCTGTTTCAATCGCGAGTCAATTTTTTCGTTCAATTCCGCTGATATCATGCTGATTTCGTCAATTAAAATGCATTGGATATACTTGAAGAGACTGCGATATTGTTGGGCCACTTCAAATGATAGAGGCAGCGTCCGCCCTATAGAGATTTTGAAAGCGGTATGGACGGTTGTTCCATCAATAGCAACGGCTGCTTTCCCTGTCGACGCGCAGGTGAGATATGCATTGCAATATCCATCGGTATGGCCGAAGCGATTGTAAATTTCACGGAGCAAGTTGATGACGAATGTTTTTCCGCAGCCAGCAGGGCCAGTGAAGAAAATTTGCAATTTTTCCTGAGTCTCGTTGTTTAAGAGATGTGAGATGACATGCAGTAAGAGGCCTTTCTGGCGGTAATTCGCTGAACGCATCAGACGATTAAAGTCCGACTTGTCCATGACGTTGTCACGTTTTTTAACTATAGAGCTAAGACGATTTAGAGTAGCCAGTCTCAAGTCCGCGTTGGCATCCGTATTAGCGTTTGCAAGGAAGTCAGCATAAGGGTCTGTATCTCGTACGTGTGCTGCCAGTAGATTAATATCGCTCGAAAATTCTTCGTCCTCGATGGCTTCATCAATGCACAATTCTCGACAGATTTCGATGGTTTTAGCGATATCGATAGTCGCCTCGAATTCTCGCCTTCGCTCCATTATGAGCACATCGTTGTCGTTATAAAGTTGAACGTATTTTTTCTCAGCGAGAATTTCATTTTCCTTGTCACGGAAAGGCAAATGCAAGGTGACCATTTCACGTTGGTATTCATATGGATCTGTCGTCATGTCATAGTTCCGATACCTAATGACTCGCTGAACCTTACGTCGTTTCCACTCATTGGCTTTCGATACTATATAATATGCAACAGCCTGAGCCAAAGTAATATCATTTAAATCTTGAGGCCTGCTTTGATATTTGTCAAAACAGTTTTCTAGCCAAACGTCACATGAGTCAACATTTTCTTCTTCCAATAACTTGTTTGATTTTCGAACGCGATTACGCTCCACTGGCCATGAAGTTGGAATATAAACCACCTTGACAGAGCTCCTTGACATGTCTTGTCGAAGAAGATACCAGCTTCTGGGCTGGTGAGTTCTACAGAGTTTAACATATCGACACTGAGTTTTCTCGCTATCTCTACTATATCGAATTCAGGGTGCTCGTCCATGGTTTCAATAATTTTCCGCTGAAGGTTGCTGATGCCCCTATTCGTTTTGTTCACATATTCGACCACATATGCGGCGCAAGACTATTCCTCAATGATGAACTGCAAGTCCATATTTGAACCTAGCACACTGAGTATAAACGGATTAAATGGGTTTATCCACTTGTCTGTAGGTTGACGTTTGAGGAATACTCGTGGCCTGGTTATGCCGGCTCTCAAGATATCCAAGTACGTATTGTACGACTTGATGTTGTTTACTCTTAAGAACTCGTCCAAATCGGGATAATCATTATCTTCGAGTGCTTTCCAGATACGCTTATAAATCGTTGAATACGGCATGCGACGTGGATCTGTTTTTGCCATAGGTTGAAATATAATTGTTGAGCGACTTGGCATGAACGGCGCCTCAAAACGACAAGCGGTGGAATTTCTTTTCTTGTAACACGTGAACGTATGTTTATGTCGCTGAAGCTTTTGATGACCAGAAGCATCAGCTGGCGATACGGAGACAAGTCTGTCAATTAGACTCTCAGCTGCAGCCTTATCTTCTCCTATGGCATCGATTGGAGGTTCATTCAACCAACACAGTATACGCGCGTGTGGACTACCGCGGTGCTGGAATTCGATCCGTTTGAAGTAATGCTGGACGTAGTGATTTCCAAAGGGGCTGAAGCGTTTCGATTGTAGTATACCCATAATTAGGGCTGTCAACAGGTCACTTTTAAAGAGAACATGTTCTCTTTTTGAATTAAAATACTTTCTTCTCTATCTTTTTTCATAAATATTCAATTTGTTCTCTTTTTTTGTAAATTTCCTTTACTTATTTTTCCGGAATGCGAAATCTTCTTGAAAGAATTTCATCCAAAGTATTTACCTAGAAACCAAAAAAAGAGAAACCAAAGAGAAACCCAAAACCAAAAACCCAAAAACCTCAAAAATATGAATATGAAGAAAATTTCACCTCGAATAGTAGAGGTAAATTTCTAAAAAATTTCGTGGATAGCTACGCTGATCATCATTTAAAAAATAGAACTGGGATATCTTTCAATTCAATATATAGTATACGATCTTTGATCAAACTGTAAGTAAACTCAAAATATATGTTATTTCTCAAATTCATCATTTTTAATTATAAAATTTTGTAGGCTTAGAAATGAGTAAACGTAAATGCACTTTCTCCGAAGAACTGCAAAAAAATACACATGTTTTACGGGCATCGAAAATTCAAAAAATGAAGCTATTTGTACAGTTTGCCGTATCGTAGTTTCTGCAGCAAATAAAGGAAAATATGACTTAGAGCAACACATTTCATCGCTTAAGCATAAAGGTATGTGTATGTGGATGTGTATGTGTATGTGTATGTCCAGGCCAAACTTCGAAATCGGTATGTGATTTTTTTACAGCAAAAAGCTTGACAACAAAGTATCGGCCGTTGAAGGCACTTTAGCCTTCCATACTTTAAAACATGGTTACAGTTTTAACTCTACAGTCTGCACAAACAAACTGCTAACAAAAATGTTTGACGATTCACAAGTTGCGAAACGAATTTCATGCGGAAAAAGAAAAACAACGTGCATTTCCAATAAAGTTATTGCTCAATATTCTATAGAAAATATTATACAGTCATTGATAAATGTGTCCTTTATATCAGTTTCAATCTACGGTAGCAACCATGGCGCAACTAAAATGTTTCCAATTGTTACTCAGTATTTTGAAATAAAATATCGTGTAGTAACAAAAATAATAGATTTAGACTCTTTACCTAATGAAACTGCCGAAACAATTAGTGAACATTTATTTAAATATTTAACAAAATACAATATTTTAAGCAAATGTGTAGCTTTTTCTGCAGATAATTGCAACACATAGATCTGGCAAAAATAATGTTTATTGCCATTTGAAAACTAAAACCGGAAAAAGTTTAATAGGAATCGGTTGTCCAGCACATATAGTTCATAACTCAGCTCAACATGGATTTGATTCAATGCCAATAGATTTAGAATCAATAGTGCTTAAAATTTATAACTATTTTTCTATATATACTATCAGGACAGAATCATTAAAACAATTTTGTGAATTTGTTGATATAGAGTACAAAACTTTACTAAAACATTCGAAAACTCGCTGGTTATCTCTCTATACTGCTATAAACAGAGTTTTACAGATATATCCTGCTTTAAAGGCGTATTTCCTTTCTCTCCATAGTTGTCCACACGTGTTGAAATTATTTTTTGAAAACATCTTTAGCGAAGCATATTTGTATTTTGCACATTCTTTAATGTATGTATAACATGAAAAAATTAAAGAAATCGAAGCTGAACAGAATTTATTATTGGAAGTAATGGCAACACTATATTCATTGGAAGCTACATTAAACCAAAAAAGATGGAATAAATAGTATTGGTATTGTCTATGATTAAACCAACGATTTGAAGAATCGTTTGTTCCACTAAAAGTGAAATCTTTTTGAAGTGAAATACTTCTATGGGGGCGTTTAGCAAAAATTATGTAACGATTTTGTGTGACGAAACGTTACATTACAAAATATCTCATTATATGGACGTCCTAGACGATTACAATGTTCGGTAATATTGTGGAGGTTATAATGAGTAATATTTCCGTCACAGACCAAATAGTTCTATTTGACACCATATTGGCGCTGTAGTCGATATAAATTTTTGAAAATTTTTCTGAACTTTTCATATAGAGGTCGTACACGATTGAAATGCTCGACAAAGTTGTGGAGGTTTTTATGAGGATTATTTCCGTCGAAGACACAATAGTTCTATCTCCCACCACTTCGGCGCTGTATTCAATAACAATTTGACGAAACGATATTTTACAAAATATGTTATTATATGTACGTCCTAGACGATTACAATGTTCGGTAATATTGTGGAGGTTATAATGAGTAATATTTCCGTCACAGACCAAATAGTTCTATCTTCCACCGTATTGGCGCTGTAGTCGATATAAATTTTTGAAATTTTTTCTGAACTTTTTATATAGAGGTCGTACACGATTACGATGTTCGACAAAGTTGTAGAGGTTTTTATGGGGACTATTTCCGTCGAAGACACAATAGTTCTATCTCACACCACTTCGGCGCTGTATTCAATAACATTTTTTGAACTTTGACGAAACATTACATTACAAAATATCTTATTATATGGACGTCCTAGACGGGCAACTTGCTAAACAAACGGAACAAATGCAACTCGCTGACAAACCATAAAGAAAAGCTTCTATTTCACTTCTACAGTGTGGTCATAAGCACACTTCCTCTTTGTTTAAATGAAAATATTAAAAATGGTTTTGAACAAGAAAGCAATATATTTAAATTAAGTTGCAATAATTGCTACAAAAAATCACTTAATTATTGACAATTGTGGACCGATCAATTTTCAGAATTTAAATGCTTTACGTGGATGAAATTAGATGATACTCCAAAGTGAGATGATGTCGAAAAAACGATAACGTACATGGCTTCAAGAAAAAATTACAATCGTCAAGAAGACTAGACGTGTTTTTGGACAATTGCTTAAAAAAATAAATAAATTGTATAATAATTTGAAATAATTTTTTCTTTTTAATAATCCTAAACAAAAGGATAATAAAACTGAAAAAATATATTATAAATAATTCTTCTTTTGTTGTATTTTATTTTTTTCTTGTTTCTCTTTTGTTTAAAAGTTGGTTAAATAACAATCAAAATAAGTTAAACAAAAGAAAGCAGTATTAATAGAATTAAACGATACTAATTGATTTGTGACGGTATCAATATTGTTTTTATAGTTCTATTACCCGTTTTGATTTTTATTATTTTATTTTATTTGTTAAAATTTATTACCCCTTGTTTGTCCTTGCCTACTGTTTTGCTTTAAATTGACGCATAGCTTAGTATAGTAATTATAGAGGTTATTGTTACAACATGACGTAACAAAAATAGCGAAAAAGACGTCTCAATTCGACCTTAAGCTCAACACGCTGCAGGGAAACATTTCCGATGTTATGTGCTCGCAAACCTCAGTATTGGGAACACCACTAATGAAATCCCGGCAGACGGAACACGCCATTATTGAAAAGTTAGATGCGCTGCGAGGGGAGTTTCGGTCTTGTTTTTCCCTACTATCGGCCAACAAAGACAGCATTACTGAGCTAAAAACTGTGGCTTCCAACATCCTTTTGTCGTCTGCAAACAGTAAGGAAATGTTGGAGGCTATGGCCGCAACAGCAATAAATTATCCCCTGGTAAATACTAAGGGTGTTCCCAGTTTTGTCATTAATGAAAGTAAAACCCCACCAGTTGGCAATGCTAACGTAGGTAGCACCATAAGAGTTCTTCCGGATAGAAACGGATGTAAACGGAACTTATACCATAGTAAATTTACTCACAAACTGGATAAAACGCCCCCTGCAGTGAACAATATTCAAGTCAAAAGGAACAGACGTAGTAGGAAATCTCCTAAGGTAACGGATAAAATAACCTCTGCAATGAGCAATACTTCAGTCCACGTTGCCTCAACATCAACCTGTAGCAGTAATACTGCAATCTTAAAGATTGTGCTACCCCCTAAGAACATTTTTGTTTCGCGGCTTGATCCCTAAACATTCGTAGACGATATTTTGCGATATATAACTGCAAAGGAAGTGGACACTTCTTGTATTAAATGCGAGAAAATAAGTAAGACGTCCAGTATTGTCTCATCGTTCAAAATTACCGTTCCTCCCCAATTGTTTTCGTGTTTAATCTCTCGCGATTTTTGGCCTCCTTCCGCCTTCGTAAAAGAGTTTCTGCGGAAAGGACGCCAAACCAAACTGAGTCGTAACGAGAAATCCTCCAATAACCTTATTGATTTAAAAAACTGAAATGCCTGCCCCTTTACTATCAGAATGTAAGGGGACTCCGCACTAAAACGCGCGAGTTATTCCTCGCAAGTATTTCTTGTCCACATGATGTCATTGTTCTGTCTGAAACCTGGCTTAATAGCAGTTTTCTTAATAACGAGCTATTTTGTTGCGACTATGAGGTATTTCGCAAAGATCGCCATGATTTAGACTTAAAGTCTCTGGGCGGAGGAGTACTCATAGCTGTCCGCACAAATCATGGAATTCTTATGCGTCAAATTGTCAGCTCAGACTGGTACCGTTTTTATAGCGAATTGCTATATTCCACCAAACAGTCTTGAGGCGAAGTACCAGCTTCTATCAAACGCAATCGATCACCTATTTGACGTTATTGAACCAAAGGATAATATTTTGCTCCTTGGCGATTTTAATCTCCCGAATTTACGTTGGACGCAATTAGATGATGAAGTTTGCTTTGTAGCAGAGAATGTGAACTCTGCATGTGAATCTTTATTTGTTGACAATTTGATGGCCTGTGGTCTGCAGCAAGTTAGTGGTGTACGAAATTCACTTGACAAACAGCTAGATCTGGCTTTTTATACTGACGTAGCTAATTGTGTTGCTGAACACAGTTCTGAAAAGCTATCTAATCTTGACAAATATCATCCTCCCTTACATTTACTTCTTTCGCAGGAGTATGTTTCGGAGAATTCAGGCTTAGAGGATTCATATCGCTTCAATTTTCGTAAAACCAATTTCGAACTTCTTACTAATCCTCTTAATAAGGTTAACTTTGACAAAAGTGTAGTTGGTAAGAATTTTGAAGCTAGCATCACAGAGTTTTACTCAGTAATTCTGGAGGCATTTGCCGTGTCGGTTCCCTTTATCCGATTTAAAAATTCAGCATCCTCACTAGCTTGGTTCAATAACGACTTGCGTTCGTTACGCAATAGGAGAAATAGAGCATGGCAAAGATATCTGATTTCACGGGATAACAGTGACTTTGCGAAATACATTGCTTTATTTAATGAATTTAAGTCACTATCTGCGTATCAATATGACTCCTATATTTATGAAATGAGATACAAACTTTCCAACGACCCGCACCGTTTCTGGCAGTTTGTTAATAGCAAAAAGAAAACGGATGGTTACCCATCATCGTTGAAATACTTGGATCAATCATCGAATAATCCACTAGTTATTTCTAACCTATTTGCTGCCTATTTTGCGAAGGCATTTAATGATGACAATTTTGAACCGAATACAGACTATTTTAGTTTTCTTGATGAATACCCTAAATCTTCCCTTATTACTACTAAAATTGACGAATCCATGTTAGCTGAGCATATTCGAGAATTAAAAGAAGATTATTCATCGGGCCCTGATGGAATACCTCCCATTGTACTGAAAAGATGTGGTCATATCCTCCCACGGCCGCTATCGGTTCTTTTTCAAAAATCCCTTGACTCAGGAATTTTTCCGAAGATATGGAAGTCATCTTTTATTATACCAACCCACAAAAAGGGCAACAGGGGTCTTGTAGAGAACTACAGACCGATTGCCAAACTATCCTGCATCCCCAAATTATTTGAATGCATTATCCACAAATGCTTATACTTTGGCTGCAAACCTTTCATTTCTAATTATCAGCACGGTTTCTTGAAAGGAAGGTCTACGGTCACCAATTTGGTTGAACTGGTCTTCATTTCTATCTGCACTATGGAAAATGGGAATATAGTGGACTGTATTACCACTGATTTCAGTAAAGCGTTTGATAAACTGTCATTCCGCTTGATCCTTTTTAAGCTTAATGCTTTAGGATTTCCTAACCTATTTATTGAGTGGATTCGCTCTTATCTATACGGTAGAAGTTATCAGGTGCTATTCCGAAATTCAAAGTCTCAGACTTATCTCGCCACCTCTAGTGTCCCTCAAGGGAGCCATTTGGGACCTATCTTATTTGTTATAGCTATGAACGATGTTATCTCTGTAATGAGACACTCCAAAATATCTAACTTCGCTGATGATATGAGAATCTATAAAGAAATAAATAACTCTGATGACTCTCAGTTCTTGCAAGAAGATTTAAATAACTTTGCAACTTGGTGCGTCAATAATAATTTAGCGCTTAACTGCGATAAATGTCAGGTTGTCACTTTTAGTAGGAAATGTAATTCTTCTCTACACCCGTACGTTATGAAAGGTGCGCCTCTTCGTAGAGTGAGCAGCATTACCAACCTGGGAGTGGTCTGTGATAATAAACTTGATTTCCGCCAACATATTGAGTCGCTGGTCCATAGGGCCAACTCAACTCTTGGTTTTATAAAGCGGTGGTCAAAGGAGTTTTGTGACCCTCACATTACCAAAGCACTTTTTATTACCTTGGTTAGACCTTTACTGGAGTATGCTAGCCAAGTGTGGTCTCCCTATCATAAGATCCAAATTGCTAGACTGGAATCTGTTCAACGTAGATTCGTACGTTTCGCTTTAAAAAACCTTCCCTGGGAAGATCCCCTTTTACTGCCTCCTTATGTGAACAGATTAAAACTTATTGGTCTGCACTCACTGGAAAAGAGGCGTGAGGTGGCTGACGTGGTCTTTGTCCATCAAACGTTTAATGGTTTCATAGACGCTCCTTCTCTACTAGAAAAGATGCATCTAAATGTCAATCCGCACTCCCTTAGGTCCGTGGATACATTCAAAATAATGTATCACAGGACAGACTATGGAAGAAATGAGCCGATTTCTCGAATGTTGCGGGCGGTGAATGTTAATGCAAATAAATTCGATTTCAGTGAGAGTAAAGCATACCTCAAGAAGTCTTTATATGCATAATTATTATATTTGCCAAACTGACGCTTGTATTAAGTGACAACACAAAAAAAAGATGTTTCAGTAGATGATGTAAAGTGTTTTGACCAATTTTGCAATTTAAAAATATTTGTGGAAAAATCAGAATTTAAAAAATCGTTGTCATGTATTAAGTGGTCAATTTATTTTAAAACAAATACAAGCATTGAGTTTTATTCAGAGCTTAATAAAAATATGCCAGTTTTCCTATACAATTCCAGGCCAAAATGCAAATGTGGACAGAATTTTTTCGTTCATAAGAGGACAAGGGACCAAAGAAAGAAACAGATTAAAAATTTCAACTGTTAAAAATATTCTTACAGTTGTTTATAATTGAAGTGAAAACTTCTTTAGCCGCGTTGGGAGTGATTTGAAACTCGATGAAACGCTAAAAAAGCGACAATTTTTTACCAAGATGAAATACCAGGCGATCAGAATGCATAACAACAAAAATTTTGTATAAACAAATTTTTGCAGATAACTATGCCCAATTATTTCAGAAAAAATAATTTTTTCTAGAATACAGTATACATTGTTTCCTATTATCTTCGTCTACTCTTTGTGCGACGGTTCGTAGGCAAATGGATGGGGATGGATGGTATGCGAGCATAAAATATCAAACAGTTTTAACATTTATGTAAATAACAATTCATGCAGGAACTAACGCTTAAAATATTTGAAAAACATATAACAAAAAATTTTCTTCATTCTTTCTAATGAAAAATATTAATTTTCTTTCCTTATTTTGTGCGGAATTTTTTGTTTCCGTCATTTCGAAAAGAGGTATTGGGACGGTCGCGTCTAATTTCTCTTGTAGATATTCCAAATTTTGATATTGTGGTTCAATATAAAAGAAAACATATGAGAGCAGTCGGAGTTGCAATATAATAATATAAATGACGGAGCCCGTGCTGTTACCCCATAAATAGATCTCAATGAACAACAAGTAGAATCATTGTCTGTTCAGCTTTCTAAAGTGGGAGAAATATCTGCTTGTGAAAGCAGATTGGACCATAATAAATCAGTTATAATTGTGGCAATTTACATTTCACCCAACCAATCAATAAATACAATTATTGAATTCATCCACGAGAATTTGCTAAAGTACACACCAGAAATATCGCGAATTCTTAAAAAAGATTACGATAACATTCCGATTATTTTAAGAGGGAATTTTAATGTTAGCTTTGTATTGGATACAGCGCTCCCTTCCTCAACCCCAAATTAAATTTGAAAATGTGTGAATCGACAGCAAGATCGAAAACAGTAATTGACGCTGTACGTCTTGAAATTAAAAACAAAGAGCGTGAATAATAAAATATAAAATAACTTTTAAACTTGGTACCAATATTTTGGTAAATAAATTATTTGTTGAGAAAACAAGTAAAAATAAAATAAATTGAAATGCAAGAATTTCGTAAAAATAATTCAATCTTTATTCATAAAAAGAGAAAAGAAACACTATTTATATAAAAAATTTTAATCGTTGAATTCAAAAAAATTCTTCAATATACAAAAAAAAACAATCAAAATTTAAAATTAAAAAGAAAAAATGAAATTAATAAAAAAAATTATAATAAAATTGGTGAAAATGATGAAAAATGATAAAAAATAATGAATAATAATAAAAAATGATGAAAAATGATGAAAAATGATGAAGAAAAAAAATAAATCATAAAAAAATCGAAAATAATAAAAAAGATTAGAAAATCGATGTTTTCTAATTTCGCGATGAAGTTTATTTTTCTGAAAAACCAAACAAAAAAATCCTGTTGTTATCTGCTTGCACCATCACCCATGCGAAGGGAACAACAAAAAACTTTACCACAATTCCTGTGTAATTTTTTGTTTTATCCTCTTCGCTTTCGCTGTGAAATTTTTATTCATTTTGTACTGCCTTTTATACAAAAATTTTATATGGAAATTGCATGTTTTCTACGTATGGCAGTTCCAATTCTTATTTTGTGGAACGTGTTCAGCCATTTTATTTAGTTGATATCGGACTTCCCTTTCTGTCATCTCTCATTTTTCAACATGTAAGTATGACATTTTAAAAATATTAAACATTATTATAATTTTTTTATTAAATATTTTAGGAATCTTCGCCAAATATTCCTTATTGGAATATTTTTACATGGTTTGGATGAGATTTTCCAACGTAAGTATGAATTTCCATCTTTATTTGAGCTAAAAAAAAGGTGACCTAGATTCAGCTGTCATGTGTGAAGTTTTTTCCTGTTTTTTGGTTTGTTGATATGTTCATATGTGTTGTTAGTGACAAAATGATTTTATTGTACTTAGTTTAGTGTGTTGTATAAAATTGTTATGAAATTTTCTTAAATTTTCCTAAGAATTTTTACATTTGCACTTTCTTGTGTTGCTGTTATTGTTTTTTTGTTTCTTTTCATAAATTAATTTGTACTTCTTATTTTTTTGTTTTAGGCGTTCCGGATGTTGACGGAACATACTCCCGCCGATTGATCGGTCACGATCAAAATAAGAAGTGTAAGTTTTAATGCTTTGTAGGACTTACATTCAGTTGCCTACTTATGATACTATATTTACCATATGTGTATGGTTGTTTTTTTTTTTAAATAAATTCAATGAAAATCTCAAGTTTTTTTTTTTTATTTTTTAGTGGCCCTATTTCTTTTTTGATGGTGGTGGAGTTGGACTCGGTCGTCGCTGCATAATTTCAGCCTGACTTCGTACCGGTCTGGCAAATTCACTTTTAATTCCTTTCTTTTACTTCGTTTAATTTTTTCAAAATCAATTCTTTTGATAATCTTTTGTGGAATGAAGATATCTTCTCCTTCCTTAGTTCGGAATCGCTGAACATCATTTCCAATTCTTTCCTTAATATCTGCAATTGTTGTTGATGGACGCAACGCCAACCAGTTGTTGATGTATGCCCCGTTGATTTTAACAAATTGATTCACTATTGGTTGGCATGACGTCTGTTTTACTGGAAGTTCCTCTTTTTTTGCTTTTAGTTCAGGTTGTTGATACCCGTTTAATGGGAGCCCGGTTAGAATGTTGTGTCCAGGTTGTACGAAAAGTGAAATATCCCGTTCCGTCAGTGGTGAAGCTACGATGTTGCCTGCATACTGGATCTCGTCCTGATGTGGATGCGGCTGCTTTTGACGTTGTTGTGGTTTGATCGGTTGACCAGTAAGGATGTCAAAGCCAGGTTGGATGAAAAATTCCAAATCTTGTTTATCAATTGGTCCACATAAAGATAGATATCCATCGATATCTAAAATATCGTTGTCGAAATCGTCTTGTTGCATTTTGTCTGTAAGGAAAATTATTTTAATTGGGATGGAAATAACATACAAGTTGAACATGACGCCACATGGGGACTCAAACTGGTTTTACGTGACATAATGTTAGTTGGATGAGTGGATGTCCACTGGGAAAGGACATATCTTACGAACGTGTCTTCGAAAACTTGCTGAATTTGCTTTGCCTTGGACTACACGAATTGCTCCATCATCTCCTGGAAAAATTTCCTCGATTAATCCTAACGGCCATGCTGTAGGCGGTATGTTGTCGTCTTTTATGAGCACGACGTCTCCTTTCTTTAGATTAGGTTGTAATCCTTGCCATTTGGGTCTTTGTTGCAATGTATGTAAATATTCTTTGGACCATTTGGCCCAAAATTGCTGCGTGATATATTGTACGTGTTTCCAGCGATGCTTTAGGGTTATGGTTGATTCCTTTAACTCTGGTTCTGGCACTAAATTCAACGGTTGTCCGATCAAAAAATGTCCAGGAGTTAATATCTCTAAGTCTTCGATGTTATTATTAATACTGCATAATGGTCGCGAGTTCACACATGCTTCTATCTGAGTCAATAACGTCATGTGTTCTTCGAATGTGAGCAATGTTTTTCCAATTACACGACGTAAGCGGTACTTTACAGACTTGACACCGGCTTCCCATAAGCCTCCGCAATGTGGTGCCGCCGGTGGATTAAAATGCCATGTAATATTTTTTCCTTTAAAAAATTCCATGGCTGGTAATGCTGATTCTTTAATGGCTTGTCTGAGGTTTTTTTGTAAGGTTACATTTCCGCCTTAAAATTTGTGCCACAATCTGTGTATATGTGCAGGCATAAGCCTCTTCGTGCGACAAATCTATTTAAAGCAGCGATAAAAGCTACTGCAGTCATGTCGGATATTAGCTCTAAGTGTATGGCCTTCGTCGCCATACAAATAAAAATACAAAAGTAGCCTTTGTAGATACGTGCTGATCTATGTGGTGATGTTTTTAGGCTAATAGGACCAGCGTAGTCGTATCCAACGTGAGTGAATGGCTTGGAAATGTTTACTCGTGATGCAGGCAAGTTGCCCATCAGTTGAAAACGTTGTTCCTTACGGAACGCAATGCATGTTATGCAATTGTTTATTCTGCGAGCTATTGTTTTCTTTGCATTTATTATCCAGTACTGATGTCGACTTGTGTTCACCATTAGACTTAGTCCCCCATGCAGTGTGTCTGCGTGCAGTTGGTCTATAATAATATTGGTGATATGGTGATTGCTTGGTAGAATGATTGGATGCTTTCTGTTAAAAGGGATCACTGCATTTTCTAATCTTCCACCAACTCTCATTATTCCATCTTTGTCCACAAATGGATTAAGGGATGTGAGTTGACTTCTTTTAGGTAATAGCTTGTTCTTTTCTAATAACTCGTACTCTAAACCGAATGTTGTTTTTTGCACTAATTTAAATATTATTTTACGTGCAACTTGCAATTCTGCGACCGACAATTGCCCTGTCTTTTTACTGTCCTTGTGCATGCAGTTATGGGTAAATCTACTAATATATGATATTATTCTTGTGAGTGTTGTAAATGATGAATATTGTTGTAAAATGTCTGCGTTGATTTCTGATATAAATGTTAATGGACTTACTTTCCTTGCTTCTAATTCTGTTTTGTTTGGTTTTATTACAATATTTGGCCACTGCTCGCAATTTTTTACCAGCCAGTCTGGTCCCTGCCACCATAGTTTATGCTGTACTAAATGTTCTGCCAAAATGCCCCTTGACGCTACGTCTGCTGGATTATCAGTAGTTGGAACATATTGCCAATCGTTCGGATTTGTACTGTCTTGAATTTCGGTCACACGGTTTGCGACATATGTTTTCCATTCAATGGGGTGACTCCGTATCCAGTGTAATGTAATCATGGAGTCAGACCATGCTATTGTTGTAACATTCATCAACTGCATGTCGGCTATGGTGGTTGTGAGTAGCCTGGCCAGTAAAACTGCTGCATTTAGTTCTAATCGTGGCACCGTGATTGGCTTTATTGGAGCAACCTTTGTTTTTGATGTGAGTAATTGTGAAGTGACATTACCATTACAATTTTTTATGCGAATGTAGATAGCTGCTGAGTATGCTTTTATTGACGCGTCACAAAAACCATGAAGTTGAATGCTTGCAGATTGTTTGGATAATTCTATCCACCGGGGAATTTTAACCATCTGAACTTCACACAAGGATTCCTTGAATTTCTGCCATTGCTGTTTAATATTATCATTAACTTTCACATCCCAGGAGTGACCCGTGATCCATAATTCTTGAATGATCATCTTAGCAAGAATCACTACTGGAGCAAGCCAACCTAACGGATCATATAAGGATGCGACTTCCGATAAAATGTTTCTTTTTGTGGCAGCACCACAATTTGCCTTTGGAGTCACAATAAATGTGAAATAATCCAGATCAGGATACCACTTGATTCCCAGAGTTTTTACTGATTCATGCTCATCAAATATTTGTGCGGTAGTTGATCCTCGAAATTCTACAGGAGTGTTTTTGAGTATTTCTGGATTGTTACTCACCCATTTTCGTAATTTGAAACCGCCAGCATGCAACATATTGATTAATTGCGCTTGAATTTCTGCTGCTTCCACTACGGTATCTGCACCTGTCAAAAGATCGTCGACATAGAAGTCGTTCTTTGCAATCCTTGATGCTATCGGAAATCGCGCTTCCTCATCCGTTGCCAATTGTTGTAATGTTCGGACTGCTAAGAAAGGTGCTGACGATGTGCCGAAAGTTACCGTTTTTAATTGGTAGTCTTGAATTTTCTTCGTTGTTGGATCTTCCCAAATGATTTTTTGAAACACCCTGTCATTTGTTTCAAATAATTGTATCTTTTAATTGCCATTTCTCTGGATGATCCAAATGTTGCTCTTTGTTCATTTGCAAACGGGAGTTTTACCTCATATTGTCCGTTTGGATGTCTTTTATGTATTTTTTTGAAAATGTTTTCACACTCTTCGTCTTCAGGTGAATGACGAAGTGGTGTCGGTATTTCTTCACTCTCCCAAAATTGTTTTAGTTGTAATGCTAAATTCTCAAAAGTTTCATTGACGAGTGTGAATACTTCGACCTTTTGGTCTGGTAATCCATCAACGTTTCCAACAAGGATCCACCCAAGTATGGTGTTTACGGCAATAGGTTCGTGCTTGCGACCTTTCTGCACCCTTCTTGTAGGATGCTGGCGTATACTTTTGCCCCTAATAAAACATCAATTGGAACCGGTTTCCAGTATGTGGAGTCTACTAATTCCAATCCTTTGATGTGAGTCCATTGATTTGGACGTACTGGAATCGTTGGTAAATTATTAGTTATTGTATTTATGACTAACATTTTTGTGTTTATTGTTTTGTTTTTATCATAACATGATGCTAACTTCATATTTATTTGTGAATAAGACCATGCTGCCTGGTTTTTATTTAGACTTGTAATCTGTATTTTCGTTGGTTGCCGATGTTGGCTCTGTCAGCCTTGTCTGACAATTTGTGGTGTTTTTTTCCTTGTGTAATAGTGTGTGGTGCGACTTCTTGCATTGCCTGCATTTGTAATTGCTTGGACAAGTCGTTGATTTGTGTTTACTGGAAAAGCAGTTGAAACATCTTCCAGCCTTTTGGATACATTCATTTCTGTGTGAAATGTTCATTTCCAAAAATTTCTTGCATTTTGCAACAAAATGTGCACTGTCGCATTCAGGACATTTTGATGTATTGCTTGATGCAAGGTGTGCTTTGGTACTTGGTCTTGCTTTTCCCTACTATCGGCCAACAAAGACAGCATTACTGAGCTAAAAACTGTGGCTTCCAACATCCTTTTGTCGTCTGCAAACAGTAAGGAAATGTTGGAGGCTATGGCCGCAACAGCAATAAATGATCCCCTGGTAAATACTAAGGGTGCTCCCAGTTTTGTCATTAATGAAAGTAAAACCCCACCAGTTGGCAATACTAATGTAGGTAGCAACATAAGAGTTCTTTCGGATAGAAACGGATGTAAACGGAACTTATACCATAGTAAATTTACTCACAAACTGGATAAAACGCCCCCTGCAGTGAACAATATTCAAGTCAAAAGGAACAGACGTAGTAGGAAATCTCCTAAGGTAACGGATAAAATAACCTCTGCAATGAGCAATACTTCAGTCCACGTTGCCTCAACATCAACCTGTAGCAATAATACTGCAATCTTAAAGATTGTGCTACCCCCTAAGAACATTTTTGTTTCGCGGCTTGATCCCTCAACATCCGTAGACGATATTTTGCGATATATAACTGCAAAGGAAGTGGACACTTCTTGTATTAAATGCGAGAAAATAAGTAAGACGTCCAGTATTGTCTCATCGTTCAAAATTACCGTTCCTCCCCAATTGTTTTCGTGTTTAACCTCTCGCGATTTTTGGCCTCCTTCCGCCTTCGTAAAAGAGTTTCTGCGGAAAGGACGCCAAACCAAACTGAGTCGTAACGAGAAATCCTCCAATAACCTAATTGATTTAAAAAACTGAAATGCCTGCCCCTTTACTATCAGAATGTAAGGGGACTCCGCACTAAAACGCGCGAGTTATTCCTCGCAAGTATTTCTTCTCCACATGATGTCATTGTTCTGTCTGAAACCTGGCTTAATAGCAGTTTTCTTAATAACAAGCTATTTTGTTCCGACTATGAGGTATTTCGCAAAGATCGCCATGATTTAGACTTAAAGTCTTTGGGCGGAGGAGTACTCATAGCTGTCCGCACAAATCATGAAAGCTCTCTGGTACAAGTTCCTAACTTGGGAGATTCGGAATTCTTATGTGTCAAATTGTCAGCTCAGACTGGTACCGTTTTTATAGCGAATTGCTATATTCCACCAAACAGTCTTGAGGCGAAGTACCAGCTTCTATCAAACGCAATCGATCACCTATTTGACGTTATTGAACCAAAGGATAATATTTTGCTCCTTGGCGATTTTAATCTCCCGAATTTACGTTGGACGCAATTAGATGATGAAGTTTGCTTTGTAGCAGAGAATGTGAACTCTGCATGTGAATCTTTATTTGTTGACAATTTGATGGCCTGTGGTCTGCAGCAAGTTAGTGGTGTACGAAATTCACTTGACAAACAGCTAGATCTGGCTTTTTATACTGACGTAGCTAATTGTGTTGCTGAACACAGTTCTGAAAAGCTATCTAATCTTGACAAATATCATCCTCCCTTACATTTACTTCTTTCGCAGGAGTATGTTTCGGAGAATTCAGGCTTAGAGGATTCATATCGCTTCAATTTTCGTAAAACCAATTTCGAACTTCTTACTAATCTTCTTAATAAGGTTAACTTTGACAAAATTGTAGTTGGTAAGAATTTTGAAGCTAGCATCACAGAGTTTTACTCAGTAATTCTGGAGGCATTTGCCGTGTCGGTTCCCTTTATCCGATTTAAAAATTCAGCATCCTCACTAGCTTGGTTCAATAACGACTTGCGTTCGTTACGCAATAGGAGAAATAGAGCATGGCAAAGATATCTGATTTCACGGGATAACAGTGACTTTGCGAAATACATTGCTTTATTTAATGAATTTAAGTCACTATCTGCGTATCAATATGACTCCTATATTTATGAAATGAGATGCAAACTTTCCAACGACCCGCACCGTTTCTGGCAGTTTGCTAATAGCAAAAAGAAAGCGGATGGTTACCCATCATCGTTGAAATACTTGGATCAATCATCGAATAATCCACTAGTTATTTCTAACCTATTTGCTGCCTATTTTGCGAAGGCATTTAATGATGACAATTTTGAACCGAATACAGACTATTTTAGTTTTCTTGATGAATACCCTAAATCTTCCCTTATTACTATTAAAATTGACGAATCCATGTTAGCTGAGCATATTCGAGAATTAAAAGAAGATTACTCATCGGGCCCTGATGGAATACCTCCCATTGTACTGAAAAGATGTGGTCATATCCTCGCACGGCCGCTATCGGTTCTTTTTCAAAAATCCCTTGATTCTGGAATTTTTCCGAAGATATGGAAGTCATCTTTTATTATACCAACCCACAAAAAGGGCAACAGGGGTCTTGTAGAGAACTACAGACCGATTGCCAAACTATCCTGCATCCCCAAATTATTTGAATGCATTATCCACAAATGCTTATACTTTGGCTGCAAACCTTTCATTTCTAATTATCAGCACGGTTTCTTGAAAGGAAGGTCTACGGTCACCAATTTGGTTGAACTGGTCTTCATTTCTATCTGCACTATGGAAAATGGGAATATAGTGGACTGTATTACCACTGATTTCAGTAAAGCGTTTGATAAACTGTCATTCCGCTTGATCCTTTTTAAGCTTAATGCTTTAGGATTTCCTAACCTATTTATTGAGTGGATTCGCTCTTATCTATACGGTAGAAGTTATCAGGTGCTATTCCGAAATTCAAAGTCTCAGACTTATCTCGCCACCTCTAGTGTCCCTCAAGGGAGCCATTTGGGACCTATCTTATTTGTTATAGCTATGAACGATGTTATCTCTGTAATGAGACACTCCAAAATATCTAACTTCGCTGATGATATGAGAATCTATAAAGAAATAAATAACTCTGATGACTCTCAGTTCTTGCAAGAAGATTTAAATAACTTTGCAACTTGGTGCGTCAATAATAATTTAGCGCTTAACTGCGATAAATGTCAGGTTGTCACTTTTAGTAGGAAATGTAATTCTTCTCTACACCCGTACGTTATGAAAGGTGCGCCTCTTCGTAGAGTGAGCAGCATTACCAACCTGGGAGTGGTCTGTGATAATAAACTTGATTTCCGCCAACATATTGAGTCGCTGGTCCATAGGGCCAACTCAACTCTTGGTTTTATAAAGCGGTGGTCAAAGGAGTTTTGTGACCCTCACATTACCAAAGCACTTTTTATTACCTTGGTTAGACCTTTACTGGAGTATGCTAGCCAAGTGTGGTCTCCCTATCATAAGATCCAAATTGCTAGACTGGAATCTGTTCAACGTAGATTCGTACGTTTTGCTTTAAAAAACCTTCCCTGGGAAGATCCCCTCTTACTGCCTCCTTATGTGAACAGATTAAAACTTATTGGTCTGCACTCACTGGAAAAGAGGCGTGAGGTGGCTGACGTGGTCTTTGTCCATCAAACGTTTAATGGTTTCATAGACGCTCCTTCTCTACTAGAAAAGATGCATCTAAATGTCAATCCGCACTCCCTTAGGTCCGTGGATACATTCAAAATAATGTATCACAGGACAGACTATGGAAGAAATGAGCCGATTTCTCGAATGTTGCGGGCGGTGAATGTTAATGCAAATAAATTCGATTTCAGTGAGAGTAAAGCATACCTCAAGAAGTCTTTATATGCATAATTATTATATTTGCCAAACTGACGCTTGTATTAAGTGACAACACAAAAAAAAGATGTTTCAGTAGATGATGTAAAGTGTTTTGACCAATTTTGCAATTTAAAAATATTTGTGGAAAAATCAGAATTTAAAAAATCGTTGTCATGTATTAAGTGGTCAATTTATTTTAAAACAAATACAAGCATTGAGTTTTATTCAGAGCTTAATAAAAATATGCCAGTTTTCCTATACAATTCCAGGCCAAAATGCAAATGTGGACAGAATTTTTTCGTTCATAAGAGGACAAGGGACCAAAGAAAGAAACAGATTAAAAATTTCAACTGTTAAAAATATTCTTACAGTTGTTTATAATTGAAGTGAAAACTTCTTTAGCCGCGTTGGGAGTGATTTGAAACTCGATGAAACACTAAAAAAGCGACAATTTTTTACCAAGATGAAATACCAGGCGATCAGAATGCATAACAACAAAAATTTTGTATAAACAAATTTTTGCAGATAACTATGCCCAATTATTTCAGAAAAAATAATTTTTTCTAGAATACAGTATACATTGTTTCCTATTATCTTCGTCTACTCTTTGTGCGACGGTTCGTAGGCAAATGGATGGGGATGGATGGTATGCGAGCATAAAATATCAAACAGTTTTAACATTTATGTAAATAACAATTCATGCAGGAACTAACGCTTAAAATATTTGAAAAACATATAACAAAAAATTTTCTTCATTCTTTCTAATGAAAAATATTAATTTTCTTTCCTTATTTTGTGCGGAATTTTTTGTTTCCGTCATTTCGAAAAGAGGTATTGGGACGGTCGCGTCTAATTTCTCTTGTAGATATTCCAAATTTTGATATTGTGGTTCAATATAAAAGAAAACATATGAGAGCAGTCGGAGTTGCAATATAATAATATAAATGACGGAGCCCGTGCTGTTACCCCATAAATAGATCTCAATGAACAACAAGTAGAATCATTGTCTGTTCAGCTTTCTAAAGTGGGAGAAATATCTGCTTGTGAAAGCAGATTGGACCATAATAAATCAGTTATAATTGTGGCAATTTACATTTCACCCAACCAATCAATAAATACAATTATTGAATTCATCCACGAGAATTTGCTAAAGTACACACCAGAAATATCGCGAATTCTTAAAAAAGATTACGATAACATTCCGATTATTTTAAGAGGGAATTTTAATGTTAGCTTTGTATTGGATACAGCGCTCCCTTCCTCAACCCCAAATTAAATTTGAAAATGTGTGAATCGACAGCAAGATCGAAAACAGTAATTGACGCTGTACGTCTTGAAATTAAAAACAAAGAGCGTGAATAATAAAATATAAAATAACTTTTAAACTTGGTACCAATATTTTGGTAAATAAATTATTTGTTGAGAAAACAAGTAAAAATAAAATAAATTGAAATGCAAGAATTTCGTAAAAATAATTCAATCTTTATTCATAAAAAAAAAGAAAAGAAACACTATTTATATAAAAAATTTTAATCGTTGAATTCAAAAAAATTCTTCAATATACAAAAAAAAACAATCAAAATTTAAAATTAAAAAGAAAAAATGAAATTAATAAAAAAAATTATATAAAATTGGTGAAAATGATGAAAAATGATAAAAAATAATGAATAATAATAAAAAATGATGAAAAATGATGAAAAATGATGAAGAAAAAAAATAAATCATAAAAAAATCGAAAATAATAAAAAAGATTAGAAAATCGATGTTTTCTAATTTCGCGATGAAGTTTATTTTTCTGAAAAACCAAACAAAAAAATCCTGTTGTTATCTGCTTGCACCATCACCCATGCGAAGGGAACAACAAAAAACTTTACCACAATTCCTGTGTAATTTTTTGTTTTATCCTCTTCGCTTTCGCTGTGAAATTTTTATTCATTTTGTACTGCCTTTTATACAAAAATTTTATATGGAAATTGCATGTTTTCTACGTATGGCAGTTCCAATTCTTATTTTGTGGAACGTGTTCAGCCATTTTATTTAGTTGATATCGGACTTCCCTTTCTGTCATCTCTCATTTTTCAACATGTAAGTATGACATTTTAAAAATATTAAACATTATTATAATTTTTTTATTAAATATTTTAGGAATCTTCGCCAAATATTCCTTATTGGAATATTTTTACATGGTTTGGATGAGATTTTCCAACGTAAGTATGAATTTCCATCTTTATTTGAGCTAAAAAAAGGTGACCTAGATTCAGCTGTCATGTGTGAAGTTTTTTCCTGTTTTTTGGTTTGTTGATATGTTCATATGTGTTGTTAGTGACAAAATGATTTTATTGTACTTAGTTTAGTGTGTTGTATAAAATTGTTATGAAATTTTCTTAAATTTTCCTAAGAATTTTTACATTTGCACTTTCTTGTGTTGCTGTTATTGTTTTTTTGTTTCTTTTCATAAATTAATTTGTACTTCTTATTTTTTTGTTTTAGGCGTTCCGGATGTTGACGGAACATACTCCCGCCGATTGATCGGTCACGATCAAAATAAGAAGTGTAAGTTTTAATGCTTTGTAGGACTTACATTCAGTTGCCTACTTATGATACTATATTTACCATATGTGTATGGTTGTTTTTTTTTTTAAATAAATTCAATGAAAATCTCAAGTTTTTTTTTTTTATTTTTTAGTGGCCCTATTTCTTTTTTGATGGTGGTGGAGTTGGACTCGGTCGTCGCTGCATAATTTCAGCCTGACTTCGTACCGGTCTGGCAAATTCACTTTTAATTCCTTTCTTTTACTTCGTTTAATTTTTTCAAAATCAATTCTTTTGATAATCTTTTGTGGAATGGAGATATCTTCTCCTTCCTTAGTTCGGAATCGCTGAACATCATTTCCAATTCTTTCCTTAATATCTGCAATTGTTGTTGATGGACGCAACGCCAACCAGTTGTTGATGTATGCCCCGTTGATTTTAACAAATTGATTCACTATTGGTTGGCATGACGTCTGTTTTACTGGAAGTTCCTCTTTTTTTGCTTTTAGTTCAGGTTGTTGATACCCGTTTAATGGGAGCCCGGTTAGAATGTTGTGTCCAGGTTGTACGAAAAGTGAAATATCCCGTTCCGTCAGTGGTGAAGCTACGATGTTGCTTGCATACTGGATCTCGTCCTGATGTGGATGCGGCTGCTTTTGACGTTGTTGTGGTTTGATCGGTTGACCAGTAAGGATGTCAAAGCCAGGTTGGATGAAAAATTCCAAATCTTGTTTATCAATTGGTCCACATAAAGATAGATATCCATCGATATCTAAAATATCGTTGTCGAAATCGTCTTGTTGCATTTTGTCTGTAAGGAAAATTATTTTAATTGGGATGGAAATAACATACAAGTTGAACATGACGCCACATGGGGACTCAAACTGGTTTTACGTGACATAATGTTAGTTGGATGAGTGGATGTCCACTGGGAAAGGACATATCTTACGAACGTGTCTTCGAAAACTTGCTGAATTTGCTTTGCCTTGGACTACACGAATTGCTCCATCATCTCCTGGAAAAATTTCCTCGATTAATCCTAACGGCCATGCTGTAGGCGGTATGTTGTCGTCTTTTATGAGCACGACGTCTCCTTTCTTTAGATTAGGTTGTAATCCTTGCCATTTGGGTCTTTGTTGCAATGTATGTAAATATTCTTTGGACCATTTGGCCCAAAATTGCTGCGTGATATATTGTACGTGTTTCCAGCGATGCTTTAGGGTTATGGTTGATTCCTTTAACTCTGGTTCTGGCACTAAATTCAACGGTTGTCCGATCAAAAAATGTCCAGGAGTTAATATCTCTAAGTCTTCGATGTTATTATTAATACTGCATAATGGTCGCGAGTTCACACATGCTTCTATCTGAGTCAATAACGTCATGTGTTCTTCGAATGTGAGCAATGTTTTTCCAATTACACGACGTAAGCGGTACTTTACAGACTTGACACCGGCTTCCCATAAGCCTCCGCAATGTGGTGCCGCCGGTGGATTAAAATGCCATGTAATATTTTTTCCTTTAAAAAATTCCATGGCTGGTAATGCTGATTCTTTAATGGCTTGTCTGAGGTTTTTTTGTAAGGTTACATTTCCGCCTTAAAATTTGTGCCACAATCTGTGTATATGTGCAGGCATAAGCCTCTTCGTGCGACAAATCTATTTAAAGCAGCGATAAAAGCTACTGCAGTCATGTCGGATATTAGCTCTAAGTGTATGGCCTTCGTCGCCATACAAATAAAAATACAAAAGTAGCCTTTGTAGATACGTGCTGATCTATGTGGTGATGTTTTTAGGCTAATAGGACCAGCGTAGTCGTATCCAACGTGAGTGAATGGCTTGGAAATGTTTACTCGTGATGCAGGCAAGTTGCCCATCAGTTGAAAACGTTGTTCCTTACGGAACGCAATGCATGTTATGCAATTGTTTATTCTGCGAGCTATTGTTTTCTTTGCATTTATTATCCAGTACTGATGTCGACTTGTGTTCACCATTAGACTTAGTCCCCCATGCAGTGTGTCTGCGTGCAGTTGGTCTATAATAATATTGGTGATATGGTGATTGCTTGGTAGAATGATTGGATGCTTTCTGTTAAAAGGGATCACTGCATTTTCTAATCTTCCACCAACTCTCATTATTCCATCTTTGTCCACAAATGGATTAAGGGATGTGAGTTGACTTCTTTTAGGTAATAGCTTGTTCTTTTCTAATAACTCGTACTCTAAACCGAATGTTGTTTTTTGCACTAATTTAAATATTATTTTACGTGCAACTTGCAATTCTGCGACCGACAATTGCCCTGTCTTTTTACTGTCCTTGTGCATGCAGTTATGGGTAAATCTACTAATATATGATATTATTCTTGTGAGTGTTGTAAATGATGAATATTGTTGTAAAATGTCTGCGTTGATTTCTGATATAAATGTTAATGGACTTACTTTCCTTGCTTCTAATTCTGTTTTGTTTGGTTTTATTACAATATTTGGCCACTGCTCGCAATTTTTTACCAGCCAGTCTGGTCCCTGCCACCATAGTTTATGCTGTACTAAATGTTCTGCCAAAATGCCCCTTGACGCTACGTCTGCTGGATTATCAGTAGTTGGAACATATTGCCAATCGTTCGGATTTGTACTGTCTTGAATTTCGGTCACACGGTTTGCGACATATGTTTTCCATTCAATGGGGTGACTCCGTATCCAGTGTAATGTAATCATGGAGTCAGACCATGCTATTGTTGTAACATTCATCAACTGCATGTCGGCTATGGTGGTTGTGAGTAGCCTGGCCAGTAAAACTGCTGCATTTAGTTCTAATCGTGGCACCGTGATTGGCTTTATTGGAGCAACCTTTGTTTTTGATGTGAGTAATTGTGAAGTGACATTACCATTACAATTTTTTATGCGAATGTAGATAGCTGCTGAGTATGCTTTTATTGACGCGTCACAAAAACCATGAAGTTGAATGCTTGCAGATTGTTTGGATAATTCTATCCACCGGGGAATTTTAACCATCTGAACTTCACACAAGGATTCCTTGAATTTCTGCCATTGCTGTTTAATATTATCATTAACTTTCACATCCCAGGAGTGACCCGTGATCCATAATTCTTGAATGATCATCTTAGCAAGAATCACTACTGGAGCAAGCCAACCTAACGGATCATATAAGGATGCGACTTCCGATAAAATGTTTCTTTTTGTGGCAGCACCACAATTTGCCTTTGGAGTCACAATAAATGTGAAATAATCCAGATCAGGATACCACTTGATTCCCAGAGTTTTTACTGATTCATGCTCATCAAATATTTGTGCGGTAGTTGATCCTCGAAATTCTACAGGAGTGTTTTTGAGTATTTCTGGATTGTTACTCACCCATTTTCGTAATTTGAAACCGCCAGCATGCAACATATTGATTAATTGCGCTTGAATTTCTGCTGCTTCCACTACGGTATCTGCACCTGTCAAAAGATCGTCGACATAGAAGTCGTTCTTTGCAATCCTTGATGCTATCGGAAATCGCGCTTCCTCATCCGTTGCCAATTGTTGTAATGTTCGGACTGCTAAGAAAGGTGCTGACGATGTGCCGAAAGTTACCGTTTTTAATTGGTAGTCTTGAATTTTCTTCGTTGTTGGATCTTCCCAAATGATTTTTTGAAACACCCTGTCATTTGTTTCAAATAATTGTATCTTTTAATTGCCATTTCTCTGGATGATCCAAATGTTGCTCTTTGTTCATTTGCAAACGGGAGTTTTACCTCATATTGTCCGTTTGGATGTCTTTTATGTATTTTTTTGAAAATGTTTTCACACTCTTCGTCTTCAGGTGAATGACGAAGTGGTGTCGGTATTTCTTCACTCTCCCAAAATTGTTTTAGTTGTAATGCTAAATTCTCAAAAGTTTCATTGACGAGTGTGAATACTTCGACCTTTTGGTCTGGTAATCCATCAACGTTTCCAACAAGGATCCACCCAAGTATGGTGTTTACGGCAATAGGTTCGTGCTTGCGACCTTTCTGCACCCTTCTTGTAGGATGCTGGCGTATACTTTTGCCCCTAATAAAACATCAATTGGAACCGGTTTCCAGTATGTGGAGTCTACTAATTCCAATCCTTTGATGTGAGTCCATTGATTTGGACGTACTGGAATCGTTGGTAAATTATTAGTTATTGTATTTATGACTAACATTTTTGTGTTTATTGTTTTGTTTTTATCATAACATGATGCTAACTTCATATTTATTTGTGAATAAGACCATGCTGCCTGGTTTTTATTTAGACTTGTAATCTGTATTTTCGTTGGTTGCCGATGTTGGCTCTGTCAGCCTTGTCTGACAATTTGTGGTGTTTTTTTCCTTGTGTAATAGTGTGTGGTGCGACTTCTTGCATTGCCTGCATTTGTAATTGCTTGGACAAGTCGTTGATTTGTGTTTACTGGAAAAGCAGTTGAAACATCTTCCAGCCTTTTGGAGACATTCATTTCTGTGTGAAATGTTCATTTCCAAAAATTTCTTGCATTTTGCAACAAAATGTGCACTGTCGCATTCAGGACATTTTGATGTATTGCTTGATGCAAGGTGTGCTTTGGTACTTGGTCTTGCTTTTCCCTACTATCGGCCAACAAAGACAGCATTACTGAGCTAAAAACTGTGGCTTCCAACATCCTTTTGTCGTCTGCAAACAGTAAGGAAATGTTGGAGGCTATGGCCGCAACAGCAATAAATGATCCCCTGGTAAATACTAAGGGTGCTCCCAGTTTTGTCATTAATGAAAGTAAAACCCCACCAGTTGGCAATACTAATGTAGGTAGCAACATAAGAGTTCTTTCGGATAGAAACGGATGTAAACGGAACTTATACCATAGTAAATTTACTCACAAACTGGATAAAACGCCCCCTGCAGTGAACAATATTCAAGTCAAAAGGAACAGACGTAGTAGGAAATCTCCTAAGGTAACGGATAAAATAACCTCTGCAATGAGCAATACTTCAGTCCACGTTGCCTCAACATCAACCTGTAGCAATAATACTGCAATCTTAAAGATTGTGCTACCCCCTAAGAACATTTTTGTTTCGCGGCTTGATCCCTCAACATCCGTAGACGATATTTTGCGATATATAACTGCAAAGGAAGTGGACACTTCTTGTATTAAATGCGAGAAAATAAGTAAGACGTCCAGTATTGTCTCATCGTTCAAAATTACCGTTCCTCCCCAATTGTTTTCGTGTTTAACCTCTCGCGATTTTTGGCCTCCTTCCGCCTTCGTAAAAGAGTTTCTGCGGAAAGGACGCCAAACCAAACTGAGTCGTAACGAGAAATCCTCCAATAACCTAATTGATTTAAAAAACTGAAATGCCTGCCCCTTTACTATCAGAATGTAAGGGGACTCCGCACTAAAACGCGCGAGTTATTCCTCGCAAGTATTTCTTCTCCACATGATGTCATTGTTCTGTCTGAAACCTGGCTTAATAGCAGTTTTCTTAATAACAAGCTATTTTGTTCCGACTATGAGGTATTTCGCAAAGATCGCCATGATTTAGACTTAAAGTCTTTGGGCGGAGGAGTACTCATAGCTGTCCGCACAAATCATGAAAGCTCTCTGGTACAAGTTCCTAACTTGGGAGATTCGGAATTCTTATGTGTCAAATTGTCAGCTCAGACTGGTACCGTTTTTATAGCGAATTGCTATATTCCACCAAACAGTCTTGAGGCGAAGTACCAGCTTCTATCAAACGCAATCGATCACCTATTTGACGTTATTGAACCAAAGGATAATATTTTGCTCCTTGGCGATTTTAATCTCCCGAATTTACGTTGGACGCAATTAGATGATGAAGTTTGCTTTGTAGCAGAGAATGTGAACTCTGCATGTGAATCTTTATTTGTTGACAATTTGATGGCCTGTGGTCTGCAGCAAGTTAGTGGTGTACGAAATTCACTTGACAAACAGCTAGATCTGGCTTTTTATACTGACGTAGCTAATTGTGTTGCTGAACACAGTTCTGAAAAGCTATCTAATCTTGACAAATATCATCCTCCCTTACATTTACTTCTTTCGCAGGAGTATGTTTCGGAGAATTCAGGCTTAGAGGATTCATATCGCTTCAATTTTCGTAAAACCAATTTCGAACTTCTTACTAATCTTCTTAATAAGGTTAACTTTGACAAAATTGTAGTTGGTAAGAATTTTGAAGCTAGCATCACAGAGTTTTACTCAGTAATTCTGGAGGCATTTGCCGTGTCGGTTCCCTTTATCCGATTTAAAAATTCAGCATCCTCACTAGCTTGGTTCAATAACGACTTGCGTTCGTTACGCAATAGGAGAAATAGAGCATGGCAAAGATATCTGATTTCACGGGATAACAGTGACTTTGCGAAATACATTGCTTTATTTAATGAATTTAAGTCACTATCTGCGTATCAATATGACTCCTATATTTATGAAATGAGATGCAAACTTTCCAACGACCCGCACCGTTTCTGGCAGTTTGCTAATAGCAAAAAGAAAACGGATGGTTACCCATCATCGTTGAAATACTTGGATCAATCATCGAATAATCCACTAGTTATTTCTAACCTATTTGCTGCCTATTTTGCGAAGGCATTTAATGATGACAATTTTGAACCGAATACAGACTATTTTAGTTTTCTTGATGAATACCCTAAATCTTCCCTTATTACTATTAAAATTGACGAATCCATGTTAGCTGAGCATATTCGAGAATTAAAAGAAGATTACTCATCGGGCCCTGATGGAATACCTCCCATTGTACTGAAAAGATGTGGTCATATCCTCGCACGGCCGCTATCGGTTCTTTTTCAAAAATCCCTTGATTCTGGAATTTTTCCGAAGATATGGAAGTCATCTTTTATTATACCAACCCACAAAAAGGGCAACAGGGGTCTTGTAGAGAACTACAGACCGATTGCCAAACTATCCTGCATCCCCAAATTATTTGAATGCATTATCCACAAATGCTTATACTTTGGCTGCAAACCTTTCATTTCTAATTATCAGCACGGTTTCTTGAAAGGAAGGTCTACGGTCACCAATTTGGTTGAACTGGTCTTCATTTCTATCTGCACTATGGAAAATGGGAATATAGTGGACTGTATTACCACTGATTTCAGTAAAGCGTTTGATAAACTGTCATTCCGCTTGATCCTTTTTAAGCTTAATGCTTTAGGATTTCCTAACCTATTTATTGAGTGGATTCGCTCTTATCTATACGGTAGAAGTTATCAGGTGCTATTCCGAAATTCAAAGTCTCAGACTTATCTCGCCACCTCTAGTGTCCCTCAAGGGAGCCATTTGGGACCTATCTTATTTGTTATAGCTATGAACGATGTTATCTCTGTAATGAGACACTCCAAAATATCTAACTTCGCTGATGATATGAGAATCTATAAAGAAATAAATAACTCTGATGACTCTCAGTTCTTGCAAGAAGATTTAAATAACTTTGCAACTTGGTGCGTCAATAATAATTTAGCGCTTAACTGCGATAAATGTCAGGTTGTCACTTTTAGTAGGAAATGTAATTCTTCTCTACACCCGTACGTTATGAAAGGTGCGCCTCTTCGTAGAGTGAGCAGCATTACCAACCTGGGAGTGGTCTGTGATAATAAACTTGATTTCCGCCAACATATTGAGTCGCTGGTCCATAGGGCCAACTCAACTCTTGGTTTTATAAAGCGGTGGTCAAAGGAGTTTTGTGACCCTCACATTACCAAAGCACTTTTTATTACCTTGGTTAGACCTTTACTGGAGTATGCTAGCCAAGTGTGGTCTCCCTATCATAAGATCCAAATTGCTAGACTGGAATCTGTTCAACGTAGATTCGTACGTTTTGCTTTAAAAAACCTTCCCTGGGAAGATCCCCTCTTACTGCCTCCTTATGTGAACAGATTAAAACTTATTGGTCTGCACTCACTGGAAAAGAGGCGTGAGGTGGCTGACGTGGTCTTTGTCCATCAAACGTTTAATGGTTTCATAGACGCTCCTTCTCTACTAGAAAAGATGCATCTAAATGTCAATCCGCACTCCCTTAGGTCCGTGGATACATTCAAAATAATGTATCACAGGACAGACTATGGAAGAAATGAGCCGATTTCTCGAATGTTGCGGGCGGTGAATGTTAATGCAAATAAATTCGATTTCAGTGAGAGTAAAGCATACCTCAAGAAGTCTTTATATGCATAATTATTATATTTGCCAAACTGACGCTTGTATTAAGTGACAACACAAAAAAAAGATGTTTCAGTAGATGATGTAAAGTGTTTTGACCAATTTTGCAATTTAAAAATATTTGTGGAAAAATCAGAATTTAAAAAATCGTTGTCATGTATTAAGTGGTCAATTTATTTTAAAACAAATACAAGCATTGAGTTTTATTCAGAGCTTAATAAAAATATGCCAGTTTTCCTATACAATTCCAGGCCAAAATGCAAATGTGGACAGAATTTTTTCGTTCATAAGAGGACAAGGGACCAAAGAAAGAAACAGATTAAAAATTTCAACTGTTAAAAATATTCTTACAGTTGTTTATAATTGAAGTGAAAACTTCTTTAGCCGCGTTGGGAGTGATTTGAAACTCGATGAAACACTAAAAAAGCGACAATTTTTTACCAAGATGAAATACCAGGCGATCAGAATGCATAACAACAAAAATTTTGTATAAACAAATTTTTGCAGATAACTATGCCCAATTATTTCAGAAAAAATAATTTTTTCTAGAATACAGTATACATTGTTTCCTATTATCTTCGTCTACTCTTTGTGCGACGGTTCGTAGGCAAATGGATGGGGATGGATGGTATGCGAGCATAAAATATCAAACAGTTTTAACATTTATGTAAATAACAATTCATGCAGGAACTAACGCTTAAAATATTTGAAAAACATATAACAAAAAATTTTCTTCATTCTTTCTAATGAAAAATATTAATTTTCTTTCCTTATTTTGTGCGGAATTTTTTGTTTCCGTCATTTCGAAAAGAGGTATTGGGACGGTCGCGTCTAATTTCTCTTGTAGATATTCCAAATTTTGATATTGTGGTTCAATATAAAAGAAAACATATGAGAGCAGTCGGAGTTGCAATATAATAATATAAATGACGGAGCCCGTGCTGTTACCCCATAAATAGATCTCAATGAACAACAAGTAGAATCATTGTCTGTTCAGCTTTCTAAAGTGGGAGAAATATCTGCTTGTGAAAGCAGATTGGACCATAATAAATCAGTTATAATTGTGGCAATTTACATTTCACCCAACCAATCAATAAATACAATTATTGAATTCATCCACGAGAATTTGCTAAAGTACACACCAGAAATATCGCGAATTCTTAAAAAAGATTACGATAACATTCCGATTATTTTAAGAGGGAATTTTAATGTTAGCTTTGTATTGGATACAGCGCTCCCTTCCTCAACCCCAAATTAAATTTGAAAATGTGTGAATCGACAGCAAGATCGAAAACAGTAATTGACGCTGTACGTCTTGAAATTAAAAACAAAGAGCGTGAATAATAAAATATAAAATAACTTTTAAACTTGGTACCAATATTTTGGTAAATAAATTATTTGTTGAGAAAACAAGTAAAAATAAAATAAATTGAAATGCAAGAATTTCGTAAAAATAATTCAATCTTTATTCATAAAAAAAAAGAAAAGAAACACTATTTATATAAAAAATTTTAATCGTTGAATTCAAAAAAATTCTTCAATATACAAAAAAAAACAATCAAAATTTAAAATTAAAAAGAAAAAATGAAATTAATAAAAAAAATTATATAAAATTGGTGAAAATGATGAAAAATGATAAAAAATAATGAATAATAATAAAAAATGATGAAAAATGATGAAAAATGATGAAGAAAAAAAATAAATCATAAAAAAATCGAAAATAATAAAAAAGATTAGAAAATCGATGTTTTCTAATTTCGCGATGAAGTTTATTTTTCTGAAAAACCAAACAAAAAAATCCTGTTGTTATCTGCTTGCACCATCACCCATGCGAAGGGAACAACAAAAAACTTTACCACAATTCCTGTGTAATTTTTTGTTTTATCCTCTTCGCTTTCGCTGTGAAATTTTTATTCATTTTGTACTGCCTTTTATACAAAAATTTTATATGGAAATTGCATGTTTTCTACGTATGGCAGTTCCAATTCTTATTTTGTGGAACGTGTTCAGCCATTTTATTTAGTTGATATCGGACTTCCCTTTCTGTCATCTCTCATTTTTCAACATGTAAGTATGACATTTTAAAAATATTAAACATTATTATAATTTTTTTATTAAATATTTTAGGAATCTTCGCCAAATATTCCTTATTGGAATATTTTTACATGGTTTGGATGAGATTTTCCAACGTAAGTATGAATTTCCATCTTTATTTGAGCTAAAAAAAAGGTGACCTAGATTCAGCTGTCATGTGTGAAGTTTTTTCCTGTTTTTTGGTTTGTTGATATGTTCATATGTGTTGTTAGTGACAAAATGATTTTATTGTACTTAGTTTAGTGTGTTGTATAAAATTGTTATGAAATTTTCTTAAATTTTCCTAAGAATTTTTACATTTGCACTTTCTTGTGTTGCTGTTATTGTTTTTTTGTTTCTTTTCATAAATTAATTTGTACTTCTTATTTTTTTGTTTTAGGCGTTCCGGATGTTGACGGAACATACTCCCGCCGATTGATCGGTCACGATCAAAATAAGAAGTGTAAGTTTTAATGCTTTGTAGGACTTACATTCAGTTGCCTACTTATGATACTATATTTACCATATGTGTATGGTTGTTTTTTTTTTTAAATAAATTCAATGAAAATCTCAAGTTTTTTTTTTTTATTTTTTAGTGGCCCTATTTCTTTTTTGATGGTGGTGGAGTTGGACTCGGTCGTCGCTGCATAATTTCAGCCTGACTTCGTACCGGTCTGGCAAATTCACTTTTAATTCCTTTCTTTTACTTCGTTTAATTTTTTCAAAATCAATTCTTTTGATAATCTTTTGTGGAATGGAGATATCTTCTCCTTCCTTAGTTCGGAATCGCTGAACATCATTTCCAATTCTTTCCTTAATATCTGCAATTGTTGTTGATGGACGCAACGCCAACCAGTTGTTGATGTATGCCCCGTTGATTTTAACAAATTGATTCACTATTGGTTGGCATGACGTCTGTTTTACTGGAAGTTCCTCTTTTTTTGCTTTTAGTTCAGGTTGTTGATACCCGTTTAATGGGAGCCCGGTTAGAATGTTGTGTCCAGGTTGTACGAAAAGTGAAATATCCCGTTCCGTCAGTGGTGAAGCTACGATGTTGCTTGCATACTGGATCTCGTCCTGATGTGGATGCGGCTGCTTTTGACGTTGTTGTGGTTTGATCGGTTGACCAGTAAGGATGTCAAAGCCAGGTTGGATGAAAAATTCCAAATCTTGTTTATCAATTGGTCCACATAAAGATAGATATCCATCGATATCTAAAATATCGTTGTCGAAATCGTCTTGTTGCATTTTGTCTGTAAGGAAAATTATTTTAATTGGGATGGAAATAACATACAAGTTGAACATGACGCCACATGGGGACTCAAACTGGTTTTACGTGACATAATGTTAGTTGGATGAGTGGATGTCCACTGGGAAAGGACATATCTTACGAACGTGTCTTCGAAAACTTGCTGAATTTGCTTTGCCTTGGACTACACGAATTGCTCCATCATCTCCTGGAAAAATTTCCTCGATTAATCCTAACGGCCATGCTGTAGGCGGTATGTTGTCGTCTTTTATGAGCACGACGTCTCCTTTCTTTAGATTAGGTTGTAATCCTTGCCATTTGGGTCTTTGTTGCAATGTATGTAAATATTCTTTGGACCATTTGGCCCAAAATTGCTGCGTGATATATTGTACGTGTTTCCAGCGATGCTTTAGGGTTATGGTTGATTCCTTTAACTCTGGTTCTGGCACTAAATTCAACGGTTGTCCGATCAAAAAATGTCCAGGAGTTAATATCTCTAAGTCTTCGATGTTATTATTAATACTGCATAATGGTCGCGAGTTCACACATGCTTCTATCTGAGTCAATAACGTCATGTGTTCTTCGAATGTGAGCAATGTTTTTCCAATTACACGACGTAAGCGGTACTTTACAGACTTGACACCGGCTTCCCATAAGCCTCCGCAATGTGGTGCCGCCGGTGGATTAAAATGCCATGTAATATTTTTTCCTTTAAAAAATTCCATGGCTGGTAATGCTGATTCTTTAATGGCTTGTCTGAGGTTTTTTTGTAAGGTTACATTTCCGCCTTAAAATTTGTGCCACAATCTGTGTATATGTGCAGGCATAAGCCTCTTCGTGCGACAAATCTATTTAAAGCAGCGATAAAAGCTACTGCAGTCATGTCGGATATTAGCTCTAAGTGTATGGCCTTCGTCGCCATACAAATAAAAATACAAAAGTAGCCTTTGTAGATACGTGCTGATCTATGTGGTGATGTTTTTAGGCTAATAGGACCAGCGTAGTCGTATCCAACGTGAGTGAATGGCTTGGAAATGTTTACTCGTGATGCAGGCAAGTTGCCCATCAGTTGAAAACGTTGTTCCTTACGGAACGCAATGCATGTTATGCAATTGTTTATTCTGCGAGCTATTGTTTTCTTTGCATTTATTATCCAGTACTGATGTCGACTTGTGTTCACCATTAGACTTAGTCCCCCATGCAGTGTGTCTGCGTGCAGTTGGTCTATAATAATATTGGTGATATGGTGATTGCTTGGTAGAATGATTGGATGCTTTCTGTTAAAAGGGATCACTGCATTTTCTAATCTTCCACCAACTCTCATTATTCCATCTTTGTCCACAAATGGATTAAGGGATGTGAGTTGACTTCTTTTAGGTAATAGCTTGTTCTTTTCTAATAACTCGTACTCTAAACCGAATGTTGTTTTTTGCACTAATTTAAATATTATTTTACGTGCAACTTGCAATTCTGCGACCGACAATTGCCCTGTCTTTTTACTGTCCTTGTGCATGCAGTTATGGGTAAATCTACTAATATATGATATTATTCTTGTGAGTGTTGTAAATGATGAATATTGTTGTAAAATGTCTGCGTTGATTTCTGATATAAATGTTAATGGACTTACTTTCCTTGCTTCTAATTCTGTTTTGTTTGGTTTTATTACAATATTTGGCCACTGCTCGCAATTTTTTACCAGCCAGTCTGGCCCCTGCCACCATAGTTTATGCTGTACTAAATGTTCTGCCAAAATGCCCCTTGACGCTACGTCTGCTGGATTATCAGTAGTTGGAACATATTGCCAATCGTTCGGATTTGTACTGTCTTGAATTTCGGTCACACGGTTTGCGACATATGTTTTCCATTCAATGGGGTGACTCCGTATCCAGTGTAATGTAATCATGGAGTCAGACCATGCTATTGTTGTAACATTCATCAACTGCATGTCGGCTATGGTGGTTGTGAGTAGCCTGGCCAGTAAAACTGCTGCATTTAGTTCTAATCGTGGCACCGTGATTGGCTTTATTGGAGCAACCTTTGTTTTTGATGTGAGTAATTGTGAAGTGACATTACCATTACAATTTTTTATGCGAATGTAGATAGCTGCTGAGTATGCTTTTATTGACGCGTCACAAAAACCATGAAGTTGAATGCTTGCAGATTGTTTGGATAATTCTATCCACCGGGGAATTTTAACCATCTGAACTTCACACAAGGATTCCTTGAATTTCTGCCATTGCTGTTTAATATTATCATTAACTTTCACATCCCAGGAGTGACCCGTGATCCATAATTCTTGAATGATCATCTTAGCAAGAATCACTACTGGAGCAAGCCAACCTAACGGATCATATAAGGATGCGACTTCCGATAAAATGTTTCTTTTTGTGGCAGCACCACAATTTGCCTTTGGAGTCACAATAAATGTGAAATAATCCAGATCAGGATACCACTTGATTCCCAGAGTTTTTACTGATTCATGCTCATCAAATATTTGTGCGGTAGTTGATCCTCGAAATTCTACAGGAGTGTTTTTGAGTATTTCTGGATTGTTACTCACCCATTTTCGTAATTTGAAACCGCCAGCATGCAACATATTGATTAATTGCGCTTGAATTTCTGCTGCTTCCACTACGGTATCTGCACCTGTCAAAAGATCGTCGACATAGAAGTCGTTCTTTGCAATCCTTGATGCTATCGGAAATCGCGCTTCCTCATCCGTTGCCAATTGTTGTAATGTTCGGACTGCTAAGAAAGGTGCTGACGATGTGCCGAAAGTTACCGTTTTTAATTGGTAGTCTTGAATTTTCTTCGTTGTTGGATCTTCCCAAATGATTTTTTGAAACACCCTGTCATTTGTTTCAAATAATTGTATCTTTTAATTGCCATTTCTCTGGATGATCCAAATGTTGCTCTTTGTTCATTTGCAAACGGGAGTTTTACCTCATATTGTCCGTTTGGATGTCTTTTATGTATTTTTTTGAAAATGTTTTCACACTCTTCGTCTTCAGGTGAATGACGAAGTGGTGTCGGTATTTCTTCACTCTCCCAAAATTGTTTTAGTTGTAATGCTAAATTCTCAAAAGTTTCATTGACGAGTGTGAATACTTCGACCTTTTGGTCTGGTAATCCATCAACGTTTCCAACAAGGATCCACCCAAGTATGGTGTTTACGGCAATAGGTTCGTGCTTGCGACCTTTCTGCACCCTTCTTGTAGGATGCTGGCGTATACTTTTGCCCCTAATAAAACATCAATTGGACCCGGTTTCCAGTATGTGGAGTCTACTAATTCCAATCCTTTGATGTGAGTCCATTGATTTGGACGTACTGGAATCGTTGGTAAATTATTAGTTATTGTATTGATGACTAACATTTTTGTGTTTATTGTTTTGTTTTTATCATAACATGATGCTAACTTCATATTTATTTGTGAATAAGACCATGCTGCCTGGTTTTTATTTAGACTTGTAATCTGTATTTTCGTTGGTTGCCGATGTTGGCTCTGTCAGCCTTGTCTGACAATTTGTGGTGTTTTTTTCCTTGTGTAATAGTGTGTGGTGCGACTTCTTGCATTGCCTGCATTTGTAATTGCTTGGACAAGTCGTTGATTTGTGTTTACTGGAAAAGCAGTTGAAACATCTTCCAGCCTTTTGGATACATTCATTTCTGTGTGAAATGTTCATTTCCAAAAATTTCTTGCATTTTGCAACAAAATGTGCACTGTCGCATTCAGGACATTTTGATGTGTTGCTTGATGCAAGGTGTGCTTTGGTACTTGGTCTTGTTTTTCCCTACTATCGGCCAACAAAGACAGCATTACTGAGCTAAAAACTGTGGCTTCCAACATCCTTTTGTCGTCTGCAAACAGTAAGGAAATGTTGGAGGCTATGGCCGCAACAGCAATAAATGATCCCCTGGTAAATACTAAGGGTGCTCCCAGTTTTGTCATTAATGAAAGTAAAACCCCACCAGTTGGCAATACTAATGTAGGTAGCAACATAAGAGTTCTTTCGGATAGAAACGGATGTAAACGGAACTTATACCATAGTAAATTTACTCACAAACTGGATAAAACGCCCCCTGCAGTGAACAATATTCAAGTCAAAAGGAACAGACGTAGTAGGAAATCTCCTAAGGTAACGGATAAAATAACCTCTGCAATGAGCAATACTTCAGTCCACGTTGCCTCAACATCAACCTGTAGCAATAATACTGCAATCTTAAAGATTGTGCTACCCCTAAGAACATTTTTGTTTCGCGGCTTGATCCCTCAACATCCGTAGACGATATTTTGCGATATATAACTGCAAAGGAAGTGGACACTTCTTGTATTAAATGCGAGAAAATAAGTAAGACGTCCAGTATTGTCTCATCGTTCAAAATTACCGTTCCTCCCCAATTGTTTTCGTGTTTAACCTCTCGCGATTTTTGGCCTCCTTCCGCCTTCGTAAAAGAGTTTCTGCGGAAAGGACGCCAAACCAAACTGAGTCGTAACGAGAAATCCTCCAATAACCTAATTGATTTAAAAAACTGAAATGCCTGCCCCTTTACTATCAGAATGTAAGGGGACTCCGCACTAAAACGCGCGAGTTATTCCTCGCAAGTATTTCTTGTCCACATGATGTCATTGTTCTGTCTGAAACCTGGCTTAATAGCAGTTTTCTTAATAACAAGCTATTTTGTTCCGACTATGAGGTATTTCGCAAAGATCGCCATGATTTAGACTTAAAGTCTTTGGGCGGAGGAGTACTCATAGCTGTCCGCACAAATCATGAAAGCTCTCTGGTACAAGTTCCTAACTTGGGAGATTCGGAATTCTTATGTGTCAAATTGTCAGCTCAGACTGGTACCGTTTTTATAGCGAATTGCTATATTCCACCAAACAGTCTTGAGGCGAAGTACCAGCTTCTATCAAACGCAATCGATCACCTATTTGACGTTATTGAACCAAAGGATAATATTTTGCTCCTTGGCGATTTTAATCTCCCGAATTTACGTTGGACGCAATTAGATGATGAAGTTTGCTTTGTAGCAGAGAATGTGAACTCTGCATGTGAATCTTTATTTGTTGACAATTTGATGGCCTGTGGTCTGCAGCAAGTTAGTGGTGTACGAAATTCACTTGACAAACAGCTAGATCTGGCTTTTTATACTGACGTAGCTAATTGTGTTGCTGAACACAGTTCTGAAAAGCTATCTAATCTTGACAAATATCATCCTCCCTTACATTGACTTCTTTCGCAGGAGTATGTTTCGGAGAATTCAGGCTTAGAGGATTCATATCGCTTCAATTTTCGTAAAACCAATTTCGAACTTCTTACTAATCTTCTTAATAAGGTTAACTTTGACAAAATTGTAGTTGGTAAGAATTTTGAAGTTAGCATCACAGAGTTTTACTCAGTAATTCTGGAGGCATTTGCCGTGTCGGTTCCCTTTATCCGATTTAAAAATTCAGCATCCTCACTAGCTTGGTTCAATAACGACTTGCGTTCGTTACGCAATAGGAGAAATAGAGCATGGCAAAGATATCTGATTTCACGGGATAACAGTGACTTTGCGAAATACATTGCTTTATTTAATGAATTTAAGTCACTATCTGCGTATCAATATGACTCCTATATTTATGAAATGAGATGCAAACTTTCCAACGACCCGCACCGTTTCTGGCAGTTTGCTAATAGCAAAAAGAAAACGGATGGTTACCCATCATCGTTGAAATACTTGGATCAATCATCGAATAATCCACTAGTTATTTCTAACCTATTTGCTGCCTATTTTGCGAAGGCATTTAATGATGACAATTTTGAACCGAATACAGACTATTTTAGTTTTCTTGATGAATACCCTAAATCTTCCCTTATTACTATTAAAATTGACGAATCCATGTTAGCTGAGCATATTCGAGAATTAAAAGAAGATTACTCATCGGGCCCTGATGGAATACCTCCCATTGTACTGAAAAGATGTGGTCATATCCTCGCACGGCCGCTATCGGTTCTTTTTCAAAAATCCCTTGACTCTGGAATTTTTCCGAAGATACGGAAGTCATCTTTTATTATAGTCTCAGACTTATCTCGCCACCTCTGGTGTCCCTCAAGGGAGCCATTTGGGACCTATCTTATTTGTTATAGCTATGAACGATGTTATCTCTGTAATGAGACACTCCAAAATATCTAACTTCGCTGATGATATGAGAATCTATAAAGTAATAAATAACTGATGACTCTCAGTTCTTGCAAGAAGATTTAAATAACTTTGCAACTTGGTGCGTCAATAATAATTTAGCGCTTAACTGCGATAAATGTCAGGTTGTCACTTTTAGTAGGAAATGTAATTCTTCTCTACACCCGTACGTTATGAAGGTGCGCCTCTTCGTAGTGTGAGCAGCATTACCAACCTGGGAGTGGTCTGTGATAATAAACTTGATTTCCGCCAACATATTGAGTCGCTGGTCCAAAGGGCCAACTCAACTCTTGGTTTTATAAAGCGTTGGTCAAAGGAGTTTTGTGACCCTCACATTACCAAAGCACTTTTTATTACCTTGGTTAGACCTTTACTGGAGTATGCTAGCCAAGTGTGGTCTCCCTATCATAAGATCCAAATTGCTAGACTGGAATCTGTTCAACGTAGATTCGTACGTTTTGCTTTAAAAAACCTTCCCTGGGAAGATCCCCTCTTACTGCCTCCTTATGTGAACAGATTAAAACTTATTGGTCTGCACTCACTGGAAAAGAGGCGTGAGGTGGCTGACGTGGTCTTTGTCCATCAAACGTTTAATGGTTTCATAGACGCTCCTTCTCTACTAGAAAAATGTCAATCCGCACTCCCTTAGGTCCGTGGATACATTCATAATAATGTATCACAGGACAGACTATTTAAGAAATGAGCCGATTTCTCGAATGTTGCGGGCGGTGAATGTTAATGCAAATAAATTCGATTTCAGTGAGAGTAAAGCATACCTCAAGAAGTCTTTATACGCATAATTATTATATTTGCCAAACTGACGCTTGTATTAAGTGACAACACAAAAAAAAAGATGTTTCAGTAGATGATGTAAAGTGTTTTGACCAATTTTGCAATTTAAAAATATTTGTGGAAAAAAATAATGAAAAATCAGAATTTAAAACATCGTTGTCATGTATTAAGTGGTCAATTTATTTTAAAACAAATACAAGCATTGAGTTTTATTCAGAGCTTAATAAAAATATGCCAGTTTTCCTATACAATTCCAGGCCAAAATGCAAATGTGGACAGAATTTTTTCGTTCATAAGAGGACAAGGGACCAAAGAAAGAAACAGATTAAAAATTTCAACTGTTAAAAATGTTCTTACAGTTGTTTATAATTGAAGTGAAAACTTCTTTAGCCGCGTTGGGAGTGATTTGAAACTCGATGAAACGCTAAAAAAGCGACAATTTTTTACCAAGATGAAATACCAGGCGATCAGAATGCATAACAACAAAAATTTTGTATAAACAAATTTTTGCAGATAACTATGCCCAATTATTTCAGAAAAAATAATTTTTTCTAGAATACAGTATACATTGTTTCCTATTATCTTCGTCTACTCTTTGTGCGACGGTTCGTAGGCAAATGGATGGGGATGGATGGTATGCGAGCATAAAATATCAAACAGTTTTAACATTTATGTAAATAACAATTCATGCAGGAACTAACGCTTAAAATATTTGAAAAACATATAACAAAAAATTTTCTTCATTCTTTCTAATGAAAAATATTAATTTTCTTTCCTTATTTTGTGCGGAATTTTTTGTTTCCGTCATTTCGAAAAGAGGTATTGGGACGGTCGCGTCTAATTTCTCTTGTAGATATTCCAAATTTTGATATTGTTGTTCAATATAAAAGAAAACATATGAGGGCAGTCGGAGTTGCAATATACCATAATAAAATAAATGACGGAGCCCGTGCTGTTACTCCATAAATAGATCTCAATGAACAACAAGTAGAATCATTGTCTGTTCAGCTTTCTAAAGTGGGAGAAATATCTGCTTGTGAAAGCAGATTGGACCATCATAAATCAGTTATAATTGTGGCAATTTACATTTCACCCAACCAATCAATAAATACAATTATTGAATTCATCCACGAGAATTTGCTAAAGTACACACCAGAAATATCGCGAATTCTTAAAAAAGATTACGATAACATTCCGATTATTTTAAGAGGGAATTTCAATGTTAGCTTTGTATTGGATACAGCGCTCCCTTCCTCAACCCCAAATTAAATTTGAAAATGTGTGAATCGACAGCAAGATCGAAAACAGTAATTGACGCTGTATGTCTTGAAATTAAAAACAAAGAGCGTGAATAATAAAATATAAAATAACTTTTAAACTTGGTACCAATATTTTGGTAAATAAACTGTTTGTTGAGAAAACAAGTAAAAATAAAATAAATTGAAATGCAAGAATTTCGTAAAAATAATTCAATCTTTATTCATAAAAAGAGAAAAGAAACACTATTTATATAAAAAATTTTAATCGTTGAATTCAAAAAAATTCTTCAATATACAAAAAAAAACCAATCAAAATTTAAAATTAAAAAGAAAAAAATGAAATTAATAAAAAAAATGATAATAAAATTGGTGAAAATGATGAAAAATGATAAAAAATAATGAATAATAATAAAAAATGATGAAAAATGATGAAAAATGATGAAGAAAAAAAATAAATCATAAAAAAATCGAAAATAATAAAAAAGATTAGAAAATCGATGTTTTTTAATTTCGCGATGAAGTTTATTTTTCTGAAAAACCAAACAAAAAAATCCTGTTGTTATCTGCTTGCACCATCACCCATGCGAAGGGAACAACAAAAAACTTTACCACAATTCCTGTGTAATTTTTTGTTTTATCCTCTTCGCTTTCGCTGCTGGATAAAAAGTGAAATTTTTATTCATTTTGTACTGCCTTTTATACAAAAATTTTATATGGAAATTGCATGTTTTCTACGTATGGCAGTTCCAATTCTTATTTTGTGGAACGTGTTCAGCCATTTTATTTAGTTGATATCGGACTTCTCTTTCTGTCATCTCTCCTTTTTCAACATGTTAGTATGACATTTTAAAAATATTAAACATTATTATAATTTTTTTATTAAATATTTTAGGAATCTTCGCCAAATATTCCTTATTGGAATATTTTTACATGGTTTGGATGAGATTTTCCAACGTAAGTATGAATTTCCATCTTTATTTGAGCTAAAAAAAAGGTGACCTAGATTCAGCTGTCATGTGTGAAGTTTTTTCCTGTTTTTTGGTTTGTTGATATGTTCATATGTGTTGTTAGTGACAAAATCATGTTATTGTGCTTAGTTTAGTGTGTTGTATAAAATTGTTATGAAATTTTCTTAAATTTTCCTAAGAATTTTTACATTTGCACTTTCTTGTGTTGTTGTTATTGTTTTTTTGTTTCTTTTCATAAATTAATTTGTACTTCTTATTTTTTTGTTTTAGGCGTTCCGGATGTTGACGGAACATACTCCCGCCGATTGATCGGTCACGATCAAAATAAGAAGTGTAAGTTTTAATGCTTCGTAGGACTTACATTCAGTTGCCTACTTATGATACTATATTTACCATATGTGTATGGTTGTTTTTTTTTTTAAATAAATTCAATGAAAATCTCAAGTTTTTTTTTTTTATTTTTTAGTGGCCCTATTTCTTTTTTGATGGTGGTGGAGTTGGACTCGGCCGTCGCTGCATAATTTCAGCCTGACTTCGTACCGGTCTGGCAAATTCACTTTTAATTCCTTTCTTTTACTTCGTTTAATTTTTTCAAAATCAATTCTTTTGATAATCTTTTATGGAATGAAGATATCTTCTCCTTCCTTAGTTCGGAATCGCTGAACATCATTTCCAATTCTTTCCTTAATATCTGCAATTGTTGTTGATGGACGCAACGCCAACCAGTTGTTGATGTATGCCCCGTTGATTTTAACAAATTGATTCACTATTGGTTGGCATGACGTCTGTTTTACTGGAAGTTCCTCTTTTTTTGCTTTTAGTTCAAGTTGTTGATACCCGTTTAATGGGAGCCCGGTTAGAATGTTGTGTCCAGGTTGTACGAAAAGTGAAATATCCCGTTCCGTCAGTGGTGAAGCTACGATGTTGCCTGCATACTGGATCTCGTCCTGATGTGGATGCGGCTGCTTTTGACGTTGTTGTGGTTTGATCGGTTGACCAGTAAGGATGTCAAAGCCAGGTTGGATGAAAAATTCCAAATCTTGTTTATCAATTGGTCCACATAAAGATAGATATCCATCGATATCTAAAATATCGTTGTCGAAATCGTCTTGTTGCATTTTGTCTGTAAGGAAAATTATTTTAATTGGGATGGAAATAACATACAAGTTGAACATGACGCCACATGGGGACTCAAACTGGTTTTACGTGACATAATGTTAGTTGGATGAGTGGATGTCCACTGGGAAAGGACATATCTTACGAACGTGTCTTCGAAAACTTGCTGAATTTGCTTTGCCTTGGACTACACGAATTGCTCCATCATCTCCTGGAAAAATTTCCTCGATTAATCCTAACGGCCATGCTGTAGGCGGTATGTTGTCGTCTTTTATGAGCACGACGTCTCCTTTCTTTAGATTAGGTTGTAATCCTTGCCATTTGGGTCTTTGTTGCAATGTATGTAAATATTCTTTGGACCATTTGGCCCAAAATTGCTGCGTGATATATTGTACGTGTTTCCAGCGATGCTTTAGGGTTATGGTTGATTCCTTTAACTCTGGTTCTGGCACTAAATTCAACGGTTGTCCGATCAAAAAATGTCCAGGAGTTAATATCTCTAAGTCTTCGATGTTATTATTAATACTGCATAATGGTCGCGAGTTCACACATGCTTCTATCTGAGTCAATAACGTCATGTGTTCTTCGAATGTGAGCAATGTTTTTCCAATTACACGACGTAAGCGGTACTTTACAGACTTGACACCGGCTTCCCATAAGCCTCCGCAATGTGGTGCCGCCGGTGGATTAAAATGCCATGTAATATTTTTTCCTTTAAAAAATTCCATGGCTGGTAATGCTGATTCTTTAATGGCTTGTCTGAGGTTTTTTTGTAAGGTTACATTTCCGCCTTAAAATTTGTGCCACAATCTGTGTATATGTGCAGGCATAAGCCTCTTCGTGCGACAAATCTATTTAAAGCAGCGATAAAAGCTACTGCAGTCATGTCGGATATTAGCTCTAAGTGTATGGCCTTCGTCGCCATACAAATAAAAATACAAAAGTAGCCTTTGTAGATACGTGCTGATCTATGTGGTGATGTTTTTAGGCTAATAGGACCAGCGTAGTCGTATCCAACGTGAGTGAATGGCTTGGAAATGTTTACTCGTGATGCAGGCAAGTTGCCCATCAGTTGAAAACGTTTTTCCTTACGGAACGCAATGCATGTTATGCAATTGTTTATTCTGCGAGCTATTGTTTTCTTTGCATTTATTATCCAGTACTGATGTCGACTTGTGTTCACCATTAGACTTAGTCCCCCATGCAGTGTGTCTGCGTGCAGTTGGTCTATAATAATATTGGTGATATGGTGATTGCTTGGTAGAATGATTGGATGCTTTCTGTTAAAAGGGATCACTGCATTTTCTAATCTTCCACCAACTCTCATTATTCCATCTTTGTCCACAAATGGATTAAGGGATGTGAGTTGACTTCTTTTAGGTAATAGCTTGTTCTTTTCTAATAACTCGTACTCTAAACCGAATGTTGTTTTTTGCACTAATTTAAATATTATTTTACGTGCAACTTGCAATTCTGCGACCGACAATTGCCCTGTCTTTTTACTGTCCTTGTGCATGCAGTTATGGGTAAATCTACTAATATATGATATTATTCTTGTGAGTGTTGTAAATGATGAATATTGTTGTAAAATGTCTGCGTTGATTTCTGATATAAATGTTAATGGACTTACTTTCCTTGCTTCTAATTCTGTTTTGTTTGGTTTTATTACAATATTTGGCCACTGCTCGCAATTTTTTACCAGCCAGTCTGGTCCCTGCCACCATAGTTTATGCTGTACTAAATGTTCTGCCAAAATGCCCCTTGACGCTACGTCTGCTGGATTATCAGTAGTTGGAACATATTGCCAATCGTTCGGATTTGTACTGTCTTGAATTTCGGTCACACGGTTTGCGACATATGTTTTCCATTTAATGGGGTGACTCCGTATCCAGTGTAATGTAATCATGGAGTCAGACCATGCTATTGTTGTAACATTCATCAACTGCATGTCGGCTATGGTGGTTGTGAGTAGCCTGGCCAGTAAAACTGCTGCATTTAGTTCTAATCGTGGCACCGTGATTGGCTTTATTGGAGCAACCTTTGTTTTTGATGTGAGTAATTGTGAAGTGACATTACCATTACAATTTTTTATTCGAATGTAGATAGCTGCTGAGTATGCTTTTATTGACGCGTCACAAAAACCATGAAGTTGAATGCTTGCAGATTGTTTGGATAATTCTATCCACCGGGGAATTTTAACCATCTGAACTGCACACAAGGATTCCTTGAATTTCTGCCATTGCTGTTTAATATTATCATTAACTTTCACATCCCAGGAGTGACCCGTGATCCATAATTCTTGAATGATCATCTTAGCAAGAATCACTACTGGAGCAAGCCAACCTAACGGATCATATAAGGATGCGACTTCCGATAAAATGTTTCTTTTTGTGGCAGCACCACAATTTGCCTTTGGAGTCACAATAAATGTGAAATAATCCAGATCAGGATACCACTTGATTCCCAGAGTTTTTACTGATTCATGCTCATCAAATATTTGTGCGGTAGTTGATCCTCGAAATTCTACAGGAGTGTTTTTGAGTATTTCTGGATTGTTACTCACCCATTTTCGTAATTTGAAACCGCCAGCATGCAACATATTGATTAATTGCGCTTGAATTTCTGCTGCTTCCACTACGGTATCTGCACCTGTCAAAAGATCGTCGACATAGAAGTCGTTCTTTGCAATCCTTGATGCTATCGGAAATCGCGCTTCCTCATCCGTTGCCAATTGTTGTAATCTTCGGACTGCTAAGAAAGGTGCTGACGATGTGCCGAAAGTTACCGTTTTTAATTGGTAGTCTTGAATTTTCTTCGTTGTTGGATCTTCCCAAATGATTTTTTGAAACACCCTGTCATTTGTTTCAAATAATTGTATCTTTTAATTGCCATTTCTCTGGATGATCCAAATGTTGCTCTTTGTTCATTTGCAAACGGGAGTTTTACCTCATATTGTCCGTTTGGATGTCTTTTATGTATTTTTTTGAAAATGTTTTCACACTCTTCGTCTTCAGGTGAATGACGAAGTGGTGTCGGTATTTCTTCACTCTCCCAAAATTGTTTTAGTTGTAATGCTAAATTCTCAAAAGTTTCATTGACGAGTGTGAATACTTCGACCTTTTGGTCTGGTAATCCATCAACGTTTCCAACAAGGATCCACCCAAGTATGGTGTTTACGGCAATAGGTTCGTGCTTGCGACCTTTCTGCACCCTTCTTGTAGGATGCTGGCGTATACTTTTGCCCCTAATAAAACATCAATTGGACCCGGTTTCCAGTATGTGGAGTCTGCTAATTCCAATCCTTTGATGTGAGTCCATTGATTTGGACGTACTGGAATCGTTGGTAAATTATTAGTTATTGTATTTATGACTAACATTTTTGTGTTTATTGTTTTGTTTTTATCATAACATGATGCTAACTTCATATTTATTTGTGAATAAGACCATGCTGCCTGTTTTTTATTTAGACTTGTAATCTGTATTTTCGTTGGTTGCCGATGTTGGCTCTGTCAGCCTTGTCTGACAATTTGTGGTGTTTTCTTCCTTGTGTAATAGTGTGTGGTGCGACTTCTTGCATTGCCTGCATTTGTAATTGCTTGGACAAGTCGTTGATTTGTGTTTACTGGAAAAGCAGTTGAAACATCTTCCAGCCTTTTGGATACATTCATTTCTGTGTGAAATGTTCATTTCCAAAAATTTCTTGCATTTTGCAACAAAATGTGCACTGTCGCATGCAGGACATTTTGATGTATTGCTTGATGCAAGGTGTGCTTTGGTACTTGGTCTTGTTTTTCCCTACTATCGGCCAACAAAGACAGCATTACTGAGCTAAAAACTGTGGCTTCCAACATCCTTTTGTCGTCTGCAAACAGTAAGGAAATGTTGGAGGCTATGGCCGCAACAGCAATAAATGATCCCCTGGTAAATACTAAGGGTGCTCCCAGTTTTGTCATTAATGAAAGTAAAACCCCACCAGTTGGCAATACTAACGTAGGTAGCAACATAAGAGTTCTTCCGGATAGAAACGGATGTAAACGGAACTTATACCATAGTAAATTTACTCACAAACTGGATAAAACGCCCCCTGCAGTGAACAATATTCAAGTCAAAAGGAACAGACGTAGAAGGAAATCTCCTAAGGTAACGGATAAAATAACCTCTGCAATGAGCAATACTTCAGTCCACGCTGCCTCAACATCAACCTGTAGCAGTAATACTGCAATCTTTAAGATTGTGCTACCCCCTAAGAACATTTTTGTTTCGCGACTTGATCCCTCAACATCCGTAGACGATATTTTGCGATATATAACTGCAAAGGAAGTGGACACTTCTTGTATTAAATGCGAGAAAATAAGTAAGACGTCCAGTATTGTCTCATCGTTCAAAATTACCGTTCCTCCCCAATTGTTTTCGTGTTTAACCTCTCGCGATTTTTGGCCTCCTTCCGCCTTCGTAAAAGAGTTTCTGCGGAAAGGACGCCAAACCAAACTGAGTCGTAACGAGAAATCCTCCAATAACCTAATTGATTTAAAAAACTGAAATGCCTGCCCCTTTACTATCAGAATGTAAGGGGATTCCGCACTAAAACGCGCGAGTTATTCCTCGCAAGTATTTCTTGTCCACATGATGTCATTGTTCTGTCTGAAACCTGGCTTAATAGCAGTTTTCTTAATAACAAGCTATTTTGTTCCGACTATGAGGTATTTCGCAAAGATCGCCATGATTTAGACTTAAAGTCTTTGGGCGGAGGAGTACTCATAGCTGTCCGCACAAATCATGAAAGCTCTCTGGTACAAGTTCCTAACTTGGGAGATTTGGAATTCTTATGTGTCAAATTGTCAGCTCAGACTGGTACCGTTTTTATAGCGAATTGCTATATTCCACCAAACAGTCTTGAGGCGAAGTACCAGCTTCTATCAAACGCAATGGATCACCTATTTGACGTTATTGAACCAAAGGATAATATTTTGCTCCTTGGCGATTTTAATCTCCCGAATTTACGTTGGACGCAATTAGATGATGAAGTTTGCTTTGTAGCAGAGAATGTGAACTCTGCATGTGAATCTTTATTTGTTGACAATTTGATGGCCTGTGGTCTGCAGCAAGTTAGTGGTGTACGAAATTCACTTGACAAACAGCTAGATCTGGCTTTTTATACTGACGTAGCTAATTGTGTTGCTGAACACAGTTCTGAAAAGCTATCTAATCTTGACAAATATCATCCTCCCTTACATTTACTTCTTTCGCAGGAGTATGTTTCGGAGAATTCAGGCTTAGAGGATTCATATCGCTTCAATTTTCGTAAAACCAATTTCGAACTTCTTACTAATCTTCTTAATAAGGTTAACTTTGACAAAATTGTAGTTGGTAAGAATTTTGAAGTTAGCATCACAGAGTTTTACTCAGTAATTCTGGAGGCATTTGCCGTGTCGGTTCCCTTTATCCGATTTAAAAATTCAGCATCCTCACTACCTTGGTTCAATAACGACTTGCGTTCGTTACGCAATAGGAGAAATAGAGCATGGCAAAGATATCTGATTTCACGGGATAACAGTGACTTTGCGAAATACATTGCTTTATTTAATGAATTTAAGTCACTATCTGCGTATCAATATGACTCCTATATTTATGAAATGAGATGCAAACTTTCCAACGACCCCCACCGTTTCTGGCAGTTTGCTAATAGCAAAAAGAAAACGGATGGTTACCCATCATCGTTGAAATACTTGGATCAATCATCGAATAATCCACTAGTTATTTCTAACCTATTTGCTGCCTATTTTGCGAAGGCATTTAATGATGACAATTTTGAACCGAATACAGACTATTTTAGTTTTCTTGATGAATACCCTAAATCTTCCCTTATTACTATTAAAATTGACGAATCCATGTTAGCTGAGCATATTCGAGAATTAAAAGAAGATTATTCATCGGGCCCTGATGGGATACCTCCCATTGTACTGAAAAGATGTGGTCATATCCTCGCACGGCCGCTATCGGTTCTTTTTCAAAAATCCCTTGACTCTGGAATTTTTCCGAAGATACGGAAGTCATCTTTTATTATAGTCTCAGACTTATCTCGCCACCTCTGGTGTCCCTCAAGGGAGCCATTTGGGACCTATCTTATTTGTTATAGCTATGAACGATGTTATCTCTGTAATGAGACACTCCAAAATATCTAACTTCACTGATGATATGAGAATCTATAAAGAAATAAATAACTGATGACTCTCAGTTCTTGCAAGAAGATTTAAATAACTTTGCAACTTGGTGCGTCAATAATAATTTAGCGCTTAACTGCGATAAATGTCAGGTTGTCACTTTTAGTAGGAAATGTAATTCTTCTCTACACCCGTACGTTATGAAAGGTGCGCCTCTTCGTAGAGTGAGCAGCATTACCAACCTGGGAGTGGTCTGTGATAATAAACTTGATTTCCGCCAACATATTGAGTCGCTGGTCCAAAGGGCCAACTCAACTCTTGGTTTTATAAAGCGTTGGTCAAAGGAGTTTTGTGACCCTCACATTACCAAAGCACTTTTTATTACCTTGGTTAGACCTTTACTGGAGTATGCTAGCCAAGTGTGGTCTCCCTATCGTAAGATCCAAATTGCTAGACTGGAATCTGTTCAACGTAGATTCGTACGTTTTGCTTTAAAAAACCTTCCCTGGGAAGATCCCCTCTTACTGCCTCCTTATGTGAACAGATTAAAACTTATTGGTCTGCACTCACTGGAAAAGAGGCGTGAGGTGGCTGACGTGGTCTTTGTCCATCAAACGTTTAATGGTTTCATAGACGCTCCTTCTCTACTAGAAAAATGTCAATCCGCACTCCCTTAGGTCCGTGGATACATTCATAATAATGTATCACAGGGCAGACTATGGAAGAAATGAGCCGATTTCTCGAATGTTGTGGGCGGTGAATGTTAATGCAAATAAATTCGATTTCAGTGAGAGTAAAGCATACCTCAAGAAGTCTTTATACGCATAATTATTATATTTGCCAAACTGACGCTTGTATTAAGTGACAACACAAAAAAAAAGATGTTTCAGTAGATGATGTAAAGTGTTTTGACCAATTTTGCAATTTAAAAATATTTGTGGAAAAAAATAATGAAAAATCAGAATTTAAAACATCGTTGTCATGTATTAAGTGGTCAATTTATTTTAAAACAAATACAAGCATTGAGTTTTATTCAGAGCTTAATAAAAATATGCCAGTTTTCCTATACAATTCCAGGCCAAAATGCAAATGTGGACAGAATTTTTTCGTTCATAAGAGGACAAGGGACCAAAGAAAGAAACAGATTAAAAATTTCAACTGTTAAAAATGTTCTTACAGTTGTTTATAATTGAAGTGAAAACTTCTTTAGCCGCGTTGGGAGTGATTTGAAACTCGATGAAACGCTAAAAAAGCGACAATTTTTTACCAAGATGAAATACCAGGCGATCAGAATGCATAACAACAAAAATTTTGTATAAACAAATTTTTGCAGATAACTATGCCCAATTATTTCAGAAAAAATAATTTTTTCTAGAATACAGTATACATTGTTTCCTATTATCTTCGTCTACTCTTTGTGCGACGGTTCGTAGGCAAATGGATGGGGATGGATGGTATGCGAGCATAAAATATCAAACAGTTTTAACATTTATGTAAATAACAATTCATGCAGGAACTAACGCTTAAAATATTTGAAAAACATATAACAAAAAATTTTCTTCATTCTTTCTAATGAAAAATATTAATTTTCTTTCCTTATTTTGTGCGGAATTTTTTGTTTCCGTCATTTCGAAAAGAGCTATTGGGACGGTCGCGTCTAATTTCTCTTGTAGATATTCCAAATTTTGATATTGTTGTTCAATATAAAAGAAAACATATGAGGGCAGTCGGAGTTGCAATATACCATAATAATATAAATGACGGAGCCCGTGCTTTTACTCCATAAATAGATCTCAATGAACAACAAGTAGAATCATTGTCTGTTCAGCTTTCTAAAGTGGGAGAAATATCTGCTTGTGAAAGCAGATTGGACCATAATAAATCAGTTATAATTGTGGCAATTTACATTTCACCCAACCAATCAATAAATACAATTATTGAATTCATCCACGAGAATTTGCTAAAGTACACACCAGAAATATCGCGAATTCTTAAAAAAGATTACGATAACATTCCGATTATTTTAAGAGGGAATTTTAATGTTAGCTTTGTATTGGATACAGCGCTCCCTTCCTCAACCCCAAATTAAATTTGAAAATGTGTGAATCGACAGCAAGATTGAAAACAGTAATTGACGCTGTATGTCTTGAAATTAAAAACAAAGAGCGTGAATAATAAAATATAAAATAACTTTTAAACTTGGTACCAATATTTTGGTAAATAAACTGTTTGTTGAGAAAACAAGTAAAAATAAAATAAATTGAAATGCAAGAATTTCGTAAAAATAATTCAATCTTGATTCATAAAAAGAGAAAAGAAACACTATTTATATAAAAAATTTTAATCGTTGAATTCAAAAAAATTCTTCAATATACAAAAAAAAACAATCAAAATTTAAAATTAAAAAGAAAAAAATGAAATTAATAAAAAAAATGAAAATAAAATTGGTGAAAATGATGAAAAATGATAAAAAATAATGAATAATAATAAAAAATGATGAAAAATGATGAAAAATGATGAAGAAAAAAAATAAATCATAAAAAAATCGAAAATAATAAAAAAGATTAGAAAATCGATGTTTTCTAATTTCGCGATGAAGTTTATTTTTCTGAAAAACCAAACAAAAAAAATCCTGTTGTTATCTGCTTGCACCATCACCCATGCGAAGGGAACAACAAAAAACTTTACCACAATTCCTGTGCAATTTTTTGTTTTATCCTCTTCGCTTTCGCTGCTGGATAAAAAGTGAAATTTTTATTCATTTTGTACTGCCTTTTATACAAAAATTTTATATGGAAATTGCATGTTTTCTACGTATGGCAGTTCCAATTCTTATTTTGTGGAACGTGTTCAGCCATTTTATTTAGTTGATATCGGACTTCTCTTTCTGTCATCTCTCCTTTTTCAACATGTTAGTATGACATTTTAAAAATATTAAACATTATTATAATTTTTTTATTAAATATTTTAGGAATCTTCGCCAAATATTCCTTATTGGAATATTTTTACATGGTTTGGATGAGATTTTCCAACGTAAGTATGAATTTCCATCTTTATTTGAGCTAAAAAAAAGGTGACCTAGATTCAGCTGTCATGTGTGAAGTTTTTTCCTGTTTTTTGGTTTGTTGATATGTTCATATGTGTTGTTAGTGACAAAATCATGTTATTGTGCTTAGTTTAGTGTGTTGTATAAAATTGTTATGAAATTTTCTTAAATTTTCCTAAGAATTTTTACATTTGCACTTTCTTGTGTTGTTGTTATTGTTTTTTTGTTTCTTTTCATAAATTAATTTGTACTTCTTATTTTTTTGTTTTAGGCGTTCCGGATGTTGACGGAACATACTCCCGCCGATTGATCGGTCACGATCAAAATAAGAAGTGTAAGTTTTAATGCTTTGTAGGACTTACATTCAGTTGCCTACTTATGATACTATATTTACCATATGTGTATGGTTGTTTTTTTTTTTTTTAATAAATTCAATGAAAATCTCAAGTTTTTTTTTTTTATTTTTTAGTGGCCCTATTTCTTTTTTGATGGTGGTGGAGTTGGACTCGGTCGTCGCTGCATAATTTCAGCCTGACTTCGTACCGGTCTGGCAAATTCACTTTTAATTCCTTTCTTTTACTTCGTTTAATTTTTTCAAAATCAATTCTTTTGATAATCTTTTGTGGAATGAAGATATCTTCTCCTTCCTTAGTTCGGAATCGCTGAACATCATTTCCAATTCTTTCCTTAATATCTGCAATTGTTGTTGATGGACGCAACGCCAACCAGTTGTTGATGTATGCCCCGTTGATTTTAACAAATTGATTCGCTATTGGTTGGCATGACGTCTGTTTTACTGGAAGTTCCTCTTTTTTTGCTTTTAGTTTAGGTTGTTGATACCCGTTTAATGGGAGCCCGGTTAGAATGTTGTGTCCAGGTTGTACGAAAAGTGAAATATCCCGTTCCGTCAGTGGTGAAGCTACGATGTTGCCTGCATACTGGATCTCGTCCTGATGTGGATGCGGCTGCTGTTGACGTTGTTGTGGTTTGATCGGTTGACCAGTAAGGATGTCAAAGCCAGGTTGGATGAAAAATTCCAAATCTTGTTTATCAATTGGTCCACATAAAGATAGATATCCATCGATATCTAAAATATCGTTGTCGAAATCGTCTTGTTGCATTTTGTCTGTTATTTTAATTGGGATGGAAATAACATACAAGTTGAACATGACGCCACATGGGGACTCAAACTGGTTTTACGTGACATAATGTTAGTTGGATGAGTGGATGTCCACTGGGAAAGGACATATCTTACGAACGTGTCTTCGAAAACTTGCTGAATTTGCTTTGCCTTGGACTACACGAATTGCTCCATCATCTCCTGGAAAAATTTCCTCGATTAATCCTAACGGCCATGCTGTAGGCGGTATGTTGTCGTCTTTTATGAGCACGACGTTTCCTTTCTTTAGATTAGGTTGTAATCCTTGCCATTTGGGTCTTTGTTGCAATGTATGTAAATATTCTTTGGACCATTTGGCCCAAAATTGCTGCGTGATATATTGTACGTGTTTCCAGCGATGCTTTAGGGTTATGGTTGATTCCTTTAACTCTGGTTCTGGCACTAAATTCAACGGTTGTCCGATCAAACAATGTCCAGGAGTTAATATCTCTAAGTCTTCGATGTTATTATTAATACTGCATAATGGTCGCGAGTTCACACATGCTTCTATCTGAGTCAATAACGTCATGTGTTCTTCGAATGTGAGCAATGTTTTACCAATTACACGACGTAAGCGGTACTTTACAGACTTGACACCGGCTTCCCATAATCCTCTACAAAAGTAGCCTTTGTAGATACGTGCTGATCTATGTGGTGATGTTTTTAGGCTAATAGGACCAGCGTAGTCGTATCCAACGTGAGTGAATGGCTTGGAAATGTTTACTCGTGATGCAGGCAAGTTGCCCATCAGTTGAAAAAGTTGTTCCTTACGGAACGCAATGCATGTTATGCAATTGTTTATTCTGCGAGCTATTGTTTTTTTTGCATTTATTATCCAGTACTGATGTCGACTTGTGTTCACCATTAGACTTAGTCCCCCATGCAGTGTGTCTGCGTGCAGTTGGTCTATAATAATATTGGTGATATGGTGATTGCTTGGTAGAATGATTGGATGCTTTCTGTTAAAAGGGATCACTGCATTTTCTAATCTTCCACCAACTCTCATTATTCCATCTTTGTCCACAAATGGATTAAGGGATGTGAGTTGACTTCTTTTAGGTAATAGCTTGTTCTTTTCTAATAACTCGTACTCTAAACCGAATGTTGTTTTTTGCACTAATTTAAATATTATTTTACGTGCAACTTGCAATTCTGCGACCGACAATTGCCCTGTCTTTTTACTGTCCTTGTGCATGCAGTTATGGGTAAATCTACTAATATATGATATTATTCTTGTGAGTGTTGTAAATGATGAATATTGTTGTAAAATGTCTGCGTTGATTTCTGATATAAATGTTAATGGACTTACTTTCCTTGCTTCTAATTCTGTTTTGTTTGGTTTTATTACAATATTTGGCCATTGCTCGCAATTTTTTACCAGCCAGTCTGGTCCCTGCCACCATAGTTTATGCTGTACTAAATGTTCTGCCAAAATGCCCCTTGACGCTACGTCTGCTGGATTATCAGTAGTTGGAACATATTGCCAATCGTTCGGATTTGTACTGTCTTGAATTTCGGTCACACGGTTTGCGACATATGTTTTCCATTTAATGGGGTGACTCCGTATCCAGTGTAATGTAATCATGGAGTCAGACCATGCTATTGTTGTAACATTCATCAACTGCATGTCGGCTATGGTGGTTGTGAGTAGCCTGGCCAGTAAAACTGCTGCATTTAGTTCTAATCGTGGCACCGTGATTGGCTTTATTGGAGCAACCTTTGTTTTTGATGTGAGTAATTGTGAAGTGACATTACCATTACAATTTTTTATGCGAATGTAGATAGCTGCTGAGTATGCTTTTATTGACGCGTCACAAAAACCATGAAGTTGAATGCTTGCAGATTGTTTGGATAATTCTATCCACCGGGGAATTTTAACCATCTGAACTTCACACAAGGATTCCTTGAATTTCTGCCATTGCTGTTTAATATTATCATTAACTTTCACATCCCAGGAGTGACCCGTGATCCATAATTCTTGAATGATCATCTTAGCAAGAATCACTACTGGAGCAAGCCAACCTAACGGATCATATAAGGATGCGACTTCCGATAAAATGTTTCTTTTTGTGGCAGCACCACAATTTGCCTTTGGAGTCACAATAAATGTGAAATAATCCAGATCAGGATACCACTTGATTCCCAGAGTTTTTACTGATTCATGCTCATCAAATATTTGTGCGGTAGTTGATCCTCGAAATTCTACAGGAGTGTTTTTGAGTATTTCTGGATTGTTACTCACCCATTTTCGTAATTTGAAACCGCCAGCATGCAACATATTGATTAATTGCGCTTGAATTTCTGCTGCTTCCACTACGGTATCTGCACCTGTCAAAAGATCGTCGACATAGAAGTCGTTCTTTGCAATCCTTGATGCTATCGGAAATCGCGCTTCCTCATCCGTTGCCAATTGTTGTAATGTTCGGACTGCTAAGAAAGGTGCTGACGATGTGCCGAAAGTTACCGTTTTTAATTGGTAGTCTTGAATTTTCTTCGTTGTTGGATCTTCCCAAATGATTTTTTGAAACACCCTGTCATTTGTTTCAAATAATTGTATCTTTTAATTGCCATTTCTCTGGATGATCCAAATGTTGCTCTTTGTTCATTTGCAAACGGGAGTTTTACCTCATATTGTCCGTTTGGATGTCTTTTATGTATTTTTTTGAAAATGTTTTCACACTCTTCGTCTTCAGGTGAATGACGAAGTGGTGTCGGTATTTCTTCACTCTCCCAAAATTGTTTTAGTTGTAATGCTAAATTCTCAAAAGTTTCATTGACGAGTGTGAATACTTCGACCTTTTGGTCTGGTAATCCATCAACGTTTCCAACAAGGATCCACCCAAGTATGGTGTTTACGGCAATAGGTTCGTGCTTGCGACCTTTCTGCACCCTTCTTGTAGGATGCTGGCGTATACTTTTGCCCCTAATAAAACATCAATTGGACCCGGTTTCCAGTATGTGGAGTCTACTAATTCCAATCCTTTGATGTGAGTCCATTGATTTGGACGTACTGGAATCGTTGGTAAATTATTAGTTATTGTATTGATGACTAACATTTTTGTGTTTATTGTTTTGTTTTTATCATAACATGATGCTAACTTCATATTTATTTGTGAATAAGACCATGCTGCCTGGTTTTTATTTAGACTTGTAATCTGTATTTTCGTTGGTTGCCGATGTTGGCTCTGTCAGCCTTGTCTGACAATTTGTGGTGTTTTTTTCCTTGTGTAATAGTGTGTGGTGCGACTTCTTGCATTGCCTGCATTTGTAATTGCTTGGACAAGTCGTTGATTTGTGTTTACTGGAAAAGCAGTTGAAACATCTTCCAGCCTTTTGGATACATTCATTTCTGTGTGAAATGTTCATTTCCAAAAATTTCTTGCATTTTGCAACAAAATGTGCACTGTCGCATTCAGGACATTTTGATGTATTGCTTGATGCAAGGTGTGCTTTGGTACTTGGTCTTGTTTTTCCCTACTATCGGCCAACAAAGACAGCATTACTGAGCTAAAAACTGTGGCTTCCAACATCCTTTTGTCGTCTGCAAACAGTAAGGAAATGTTGGAGGCTATGGCCGCAACAGCAATAAATGATCCCCTGGTAAATACTAAGGGTGCTCCCAGTTTTGTCATTAATGAAAGTAAAACCCCACCAGTTGGCAATACTAATGTAGGTAGCAACATAAGAGTTCTTTCGGATAGAAACGGATGTAAACGGAACTTATACCATAGTAAATTTACTCACAAACTGGATAAAACGCCCCCTGCAGTGAACAATATTCAAGTCAAAAGGAACAGACGTAGTAGGAAATCTCCTAAGCTAACGGATAAAATAACCTCTGCAATGAGCAATACTTCAGTCCACGTTGCCTCAACATCAACCTGTAGCAATAATACTGCAATCTTAAAGATTGTGCTACCCCCTAAGAACATTTTTGTTTCGCGGCTTGATCCCTCAACATCCGTAGACGATATTTTGCGATATATAACTGCAAAGGAAGTGGACACTTCTTGTATTAAATGCGAGAAAATAAGTAAGACGTCCAGTATTGTCTCATCGTTCAAAATTACCGTTCCTCCCCAATTGTTTTCGTGTTTAACCTCTCGCGATTTTTGGCCTCCTTCCGCCTTCGTAAAAGAGTTTCTGCGGAAAGGACGCCAAACCAAACTGAGTCGTAACGAGAAATCCTCCAATAACCTAATTGATTTAAAAAACTGAAATGCCTGCCCCTTTACTATCAGAATGTAAGGGGACTCCGCACTAAAACGCGCGAGTTATTCCTCGCAAGTATTTCTTGTCCACATGATGTCATTGTTCTGTCTGAAACCTGGCTTAATAGCAGTTTTCTTAATAACAAGCTATTTTGTTCCGACTATGAGGTATTTCGCAAAGATCGCCATGATTTAGACTTAAAGTCTTTGGGCGGAGGAGTACTCATAGCTGTCCGCACAAATCATGAAAGCTCTCTGGTACAAGTTCCTAACTTGGGAGATTCGGAATTCTTATGTGTCAAATTGTCAGCTCAGACTGGTACCGTTTTTATAGCGAATTGCTATATTCCACCAAACAGTCTTGAGGCGAAGTACCAGCTTCTATCAAACGCAATCGATCACCTATTTGACGTTATTGAACCAAAGGATAATATTTTGCTCCTTGGCGATTTTAATCTCCCGAATTTACGTTGGACGCAATTAGATGATGAAGTTTGCTTTGTAGCAGAGAATGTGAACTCTGCATGTGAATCTTTATTTGTTGACAATTTGATGGCCTGTGGTCTGCAGCAAGTTAGTGGTGTACGAAATTCACTTGACAAACAGCTAGATCTGGCTTTTTATACTGACGTAGCTAATTGTGTTGCTGAACACAGTTCTGAAAAGCTATCTAATCTTGACAAATATCATCCTCCCTTACATTTACTTCTTTCGCAGGAGTATGTTTCGGAGAATTCAGGCTTAGAGGATTCATATCGCTTCAATTTTCGTAAAACCAATTTCGAACTTCTTACTAATCTTCTTAATAAGGTTAACTTTGACAAAATTGTAGTTGGTAAGAATTTTGAAGCTAGCATCACAGAGTTTTACTCAGTAATTCTGGAGGCATTTGCCGTGTCGGTTCCCTTTATCCGATTTAAAAATTCAGCATCCTCACTAGCTTGGTTCAATAACGACTTGCGTTCGTTACGCAATAGGAGAAATAGAGCATGGCAAAGATATCTGATTTCACGGGATAACAGTGACTTTGCGAAATACATTGCTTTATTTAATGAATTTAAGTCACTATCTGCGTATCAATATGACTCCTATATTTATGAAATGAGATGCAAACTTTCCAACGACCCGCACCGTTTCTGGCAGTTTGCTAATAGCAAAAAGAAAACGGATGGTTACCCATCATCGTTGAAATACTTGGATCAATCATCGAATAATCCACTAGTTATTTCTAACCTATTTGCTGCCTATTTTGCGAAGGCATTTAATGATGACAATTTTGAACCGAATACAGACTATTTTAGTTTTCTTGATGAATACCCTAAATCTTCCCTTATTACTATTAAAATTGACGAATCCATGTTAGCTGAGCATATTCGAGAATTAAAAGAAGATTACTCATCGGGCCCTGATGGAATACCTCCCATTGTACTGAAAAGATGTGGTCATATCCTCGCACGGCCGCTATCGGTTCTTTTTCAAAAATCCCTTGATTCTGGAATTTTTCCGAAGATATGGAAGTCATCTTTTATTATACCAACCCACAAAAAGGGCAACAGGGGTCTTGTAGAGAACTACAGACCGATTGCCAAACTATCCTGCATCCCCAAATTATTGCATTATCCACAAATGCTTATACTTTGGCTGCAAACCTTTCATTTCTAATTATCAGCACGGTTTCTTGAAAGGAAGGTCTACGGTCACCAATTTGGTTGAACTGGTCTCAATGTCTATCTGCGGTATGGAAAATGGGAACATAGTGGACTGTATTACCACTGATTTCAGTAAAGCGTTTGATAAACTGTCATTCCGCTTGATCCTTTTTAAGCTTAGTGCTTTAGGATTTCCTAACCTATTTATTGAGTGGATTCGCTCTTATCTATACGGTAGAAGTTATCAGGTGCTATTCCGAAATTCAAAGTCTCAGACTTATCTCGCCACCTCTGGTGTCCCTCAAGGGAGCCATTTGGGACCTATCTTATTTGTTACAGCTATGAACGATGTTATCTCTGTAATGAGACACTCCAAAATATCTAACTTCGCTGATGATATGACAATCTATAAAGAAATAAATAACTCTGATGACTCTCAGTTCTTGCAAGAAGATTTAAATAACTTTGCAACTTGGTGCGTCAATAATAATTTAGCGCTTAACTGCGATAAATGTCAGGTTGTCACTTTTAGTAGGAAATGTAATTCTTCTCTACACCCGTACGTTATGAAAGGTGCGCCTCTTCGTAGAGTGAGCAGCATTACCAACCTGGGAGTGGTCTGTGATAATAAACTTGATTTCCGCCAACATATTGACTCGCTGGTCCATAGGGCCAACTCAACTCTTGGTTTTATAAAGCGTTGGTCAAATTACCAAAGCACTTTTTATTACCTTGGTTAGACCTTTACTGGAGTATGCTAGCCAAGTGTGGTCTCCCTATCATAAGATCCAAATTGCTAGACTGGAATCTGTTCAACGTAGATTCGTACGTTTTGCTTTAAAAAACCTTCCCTGGGAAGATCCCCTCTTACTGCCTCCTTATGTGAACAGATTAAAACTTATTGGTCTGCACTCGCTGGAAAAGAGGCGTGAGGTGGCTGACGTGGTCTTTGTCCATCAAACGTTTAATGGTTTCATAGACGCTCCTTCTCTACTAGAAAAGATGCATCTAAATGTCAATCCGCACTCCCTTAGGTCCCTGGATACATTCAAAATAATGTATCACAGGACAGACTATGGAAGAAATGAGCCGATTTCTCGAATGTTGCGGGCGGTGAATGTTAATGTAAATAAATTCGATTTCAGTGAGAGTAAAGCATACCTCAAGAAGTCTTTATATGCATAATTATTATATTTGCCAAACTGACGCTTGTATTAAGTGACAACACAAAAAAAAAGATGTTTCAGTAGATGATGTAAAGTGTTTTGACCAATTTTGCAATTTAAAAATATTTGTGGAAAAAAATAATGAAAAATCAGAATTTAAAAAATCGTTGTCATGTATTAAGTGGTCAATTTATTTTAAAACAAATACAAGCATTGAGTTTTATTCAGAGCTTAATAAAAATATGCCAGTTTTCCTATACAATTCCAGGCCAAAATGCAAATGTGGACAGAATATTTTCGTTCATAAGAGGACAAGGGACCAAAGAAAGAAACAGATTAAAAATTTCAACTGTTAAAAATATTCTTACAGTTGTTTATAATTGAAGTGAAAACTTCTTTAGCCGCGTTGGGAGTGATTTGAAACTCGATGAAACGCTAAAAAAGCGACAATTTTTTACCAAGATGAAATACCAGGCGATCAGAATGCATAAAAACAAAAATTTTGTATAAACAAATTTTTGCAGATAACTATGCCCAATTATTTCAGAAAAAATAATTTTTTCTAGAATACAGTATACATTGTTTCCTATTATCTTCGTCTACTCTTTGTGCGACGATTCGTAGGCAAATGGATGGGGATGGATGGTATGCGAGCATAAAATATCAAACAGTTTTAACATTTATGTAAATAACAATTCATGCAGGAACTAACGCTTAAAATATTTGAAAAACATATAACAAAATATTTTCTTCATTCTTTCTAATGAAAAATATTAATTTTTATGCCCTATGGTAGGTACTACCAGAGGGTATGTTAGTTTTGTCACTAAGTGTGTAACGCATAGAAATAATCATCGCAGAAAAATTTATTTATATGGTTGTGCAGGGAATCAAAAGTTATATCGATTTATGCATGTCCGTCCGTCCGTCCGTCCGCCTGTGGACAAGATAACTCAAAAACTCGTTATCCGATTTTGTTGAAATTTAGAATGTAAGTTGGTTATTCCTTAACTGCGTTTGGTATTGCATTTGAGCAAAATCGATCCACGGGGAGCAAAGTTATAAAGAAAAAACCAGGGTGACCAGAAAGTTTTCTCGTTTTTTTGGTTATGGTTTTTCGGATGTAATTGCAAAATTTGTTAATCGATTTTGTTTAAATTAATTACATAGGTTAATTACATAAATCGATAATACCATGTTAAATCTCAGTCAAATCGATCCAAGGATAGTGGAGAAAGAAATAGTTGTAACCTAAACTAAGCCTGTTCATAAAGTTTTCCCGATGTATTTTAAAAAGTTATATACCGATTTCAATCAAATTTACGAAACGTGTTAATGCTATTAGAGTCCAGCACACTTGTGAATTTGAGCCAATTTGAGAATGTGGAAACGAAGTTATAGAGAAAAAAACCTTGAAATTTTGAGTTAAGTAGAAAGTTCGTGGCGTTTTTTTTCCAATAGATGGCTTTAGAGTCGTATAACTTTAGTAGTTATAAGCCTGTCAAGTTATGTTATAGCGCGCTTTAAAAGGTGATGTTTTATAGAAAATTTATGAAAAAAATTGTGAAATTCAGGTAGAACTAATTGGGGTAATTGGGTTTTGAAAATGAGCCAAAATTCTTTAAAAAAATTCCCTATGTTAATGCTCCATGTTAGGTACTACCGTCCGTCCGTGGACAAGATAACTCAAAAACGCGTTATCGAATTTTGATGAAATTTAGAACGCTACTTGGTTATTGCTCTAGTGGATTTAGTATTGCATTTCAGCCAAATCGACTGAGGGGCAGCGAAGTTATTAAGCAGAAACAAAAGTGACCATAAAGTTTGGTCGTTTTTTTTATGTAGTTTTTCGTATTTAATTGGAAAATTTGTAAAGCAATTTTGTTTAAATTAATCATATTGGTTGACTACATAAATAGACGGTACCATTGTAAATTTCAGTGATATCAGTCTAAGGATAGTGGAAAAATAAATAGTCGTAGGAGGAAATAAGCCTGTTCAGAAAGTTTTTTTGATGTACATTCGGAACTAATACACCGATTTGAATAAAATTTGCAAATTGGACTTATACTACCAGGGTCTTACAAATTAGAGAAAATTTTGAAAAGGGCAAAAAAAGTTATGAAGAAAAAATCTTGATATATTGTTAGTTTTCACAATTTTTCTCTCCCATTTCTACCATAGGGCATCAAAAAATGGGCTATGGGCCGATTTTTAATTACTTTATGTTCTTTCCTTATTTTGTGCGGAATTTTTTGTTTCTGTCATTTCGAAAAGAGGTATTGGGACGGTCGCGTCTAATTTCTCTTGTAGATATTCCAAATTTTGATATTGTTGTTCAATATAAAAGAAAACATATGAGGGCAGTCGGAGTTGCAATATACCATAATAATATAAATGACGGATCCCGTGCTGTTACTCCATAAATAGATCTCAATGAACAACAAGTAGAATCATTGTCTGTTCAGCTTTCTAAAGTGGGAGAAATATCTGCTTGTGAAAGCAGATTGGACCATAATAAATCAGTTATAATTGTGGCAATTTACATTTCACCCAACCAATCAATAAATACAATTATTGAATTCATCCACGAGAATTTGCTAAAGTACACACCAGAAATATCGCGAATTCTTAAAAAAGATTACGATAACATTCCGATTATTTTAAGAGGGAATTTTAATGTTAGCTTTGTATTGGATACAGCGCTCCCTTCCTCAACCCCAAATTAAATTTGAAAATGTGTGAATCGACAGCAAGATCGAAAACAGTAATTGACGCTGTAAGTCTTGAAATTAAAAACAAAGAACGTGAATAATAAAATATAAAATAACTTTTAAACTTGGTACCAATATTTTGGTAAATAAACTGTTTGTTGAGAAAACAAGTAAAAATAAAATAAATTGAAATGCAAGAATTTCGTAAAAATAACTCAATCTTTATTCATAAAAAGAGAAAAGAAACACTATTTATATAAAAAATTTTAATCGTTGAATTCAAAAAAATTCTTCAATATACAAAAAAAAACAATCAAAATTTAAAATTAAAAAGAAAAAAATGAAATTAATAAAAAAAAATGATAATAAAATTGGTGAAAATGATGAAAAATGATAAAAAATGATGAAAAATTATAAAAAATGATGAAAAATGATGAAAAATGATGAAAAATGATGAAGAAAAAAAATAAATCATAAAAAAATCGAAAATAATAAAAAAGATTAGAAAATCGATGTTTTCTAATTTCGCGATGAAGTTTATTTTTCTGAAAAACCAAACAAAAAAAATCCTGTTGTTATCTGCTTGCACCATCACCCATGCGAAGGGAACAACAAAAAACTTTACCACAATTCCTGTGTAATTTTTTGTTTTATCCTCTTCGCTTTCGCTGCTGGATAAAAAGTGAAATTTTTATTCATTTTGTACTGCCTTTTATACAAAAATTTTATATGGAAATTGCATGTTTTCTACGTATGGCAGTTCCAATTCTTATTTTGTGGAACGTGTTCAGCCATTTTATTTAGTTGATATCGGACTTCCCTTTCTGTCATCTCTCATTTTCAACATGTAAGTATGACATTTTAAAAATATTAAACATTATTATAATTTTTTTATTAAATATTTTAGGAATCTTCGCCAAATATTCCTTATTGGAATATTTTTACATGGTTTGGATGAGATTTTCCAACGTAAGTATGAATTTCCATCTTTATTTGAGCTAAAAAAAAGGTGACCTAGATTCAGCTGTCATGTGTGAAGTTTTTTCCTGTTTTTTGGTTTGTTGATATGTTCATATGTGTTGTTAGTGACAAAATGATTTTATTGTACTTAGTTTAGTGTGTTGTATAAAATTGTTATGAAATTTTCTTAAATTTTCCTAAGAATTTTTACATTTGCACTTTCTTGTGTTGTTGTTATTGTTTTTTTGTTTCTTTTCATAAATTAATTTGTACTTCTTATTTTTTTGTTTTAGGCGTTCCGGATGTTGACGGAACATACTCCCGCCGATTGATCAAAATAAGAAGTGTAAGTTTTAATGCTTTGTAGGACTTACATTCAGTTGCCTACTTATGATACTATATTTACCATATGTGTATGGTTGTTTTTTTTTTTTTTAATAAATTCAATGAAAATCTCAAGTTTTTTTTTTTTTATTTTTTAGTGGCCCTATTTCTTTTTTGATGGTGGTGGAGTTGGACTCGGTCGTCGCTGCATAATTTCAGCCTGACTTCGTACCGGTCTGGCAAATTCACTTTTAATTCCTTTCTTTTACTTCGTTTAATTTTTTCAAAATCAATTCTTTTGATAATCTTTTGTGGAATGAAGATATCTTCTCCTTCCTTAGTTCGGAATCGCTGAACATCATTTCCAATTCTTTCCTTAATATCTGCAATTGTTGTTGATGGACGCAACGCCAACCAGTTGTTGATGTATGCCCCGTTGATTTTAACAAATTGATTCGCTATTGGTTGGCATGACGTCTGTTTTACTGGAAGTTCCTCTTTTTTTGCTTTTAGTTTAGGTTGTTGATACCCGTTTAATGGGAGCCCGGTTAGAATGTTGTGTCCAGGTTGTACGAAAAGTGAAATATCCCGTTCCGTCAGTAGTGAAGCTACGATGTTGCCTGCATACTGGATCTCGTCCTGATGTGGATGCGGCTGCTGTTGACGTTGTTGTGGTTTGATCGGTTGACCAGTAAGGATGTCAAAGCCAGGTTGGATGAAAAATTCCAAATCTTGTTTATCAATTGGTCCACATAAAGATAGATATCCATCGATATCTAAAATATCGTTGTCGAAATCGTCTTGTTGCATTTTGTCTGTAAGGAAAATTATTTTAATTGGGATGGAAATAACATACAAGTTGAACATGACGCCACATGGGGACTCAAACTGGTTTTACGTGACATAATATTAGTTGTATGAGTGGATGTCCACTGGCAAAGTACATATCTTTCGAATGTGTCTTCGAAAACTTGTTGAATTTGTTTTGACTTGGACTACACGAATTGCTCCATCATCTCCTGGAAAAATTTCCTCGATTAATCCTAACGGCCATGCTGTAGGCGGTATTTTGTCGTCTTTTATGAGCACGACGTCTCCTTTCTTTAGATTAGGTTGTAATCCTTGCCATTTGGGTCTTTGTTGCAATGTATGTGAATATTCTTTCGACCATTTGGCCCAAAATTGCTGCGTGATATATTGTACGTGTTTCCAGCGATGCTTTAGGGTTATGGTTGATTCCTTTAACTCTGGTTCTGGCACTAAATTCAACGGTTGTCCGATCAAAAAATGTCCAGGAGTTAATACCTTTAAGTCTTCGATGTTATTATTAATACTGCATAATGGTCGAGAGTTCACACATGCTTCTATCTGAGTCAATAACGTCATGTGTTCTTTGAATGTGAGCAATGTTTTTCCAATTACACGACGTAAGTGGTACTTTACAGACTTGACACCGGCTTCCCATAAACCTCCGCAATGTGGTGCCGCCGGTGGATTAAAATGCCATGTAATATTTTTTCCTTTAAAAAATTCCATGGCTGGTAATGCTGATTCTTTAATGGCTTGTCTGAGGTTTTTTTGTAAGGTTACATTTCCGCCCTTAAAATTTGTGCCACAATCTCAGTATATGTGCAGACATAAGCCTCTTCGTGCGACAAATCTATTTGAAGCTGCGATAAAAGCTCCTGCAGTCATGTCGGATATTAGCTCTAAGTGTATGGCCTTCGTCGCCATACAAATAAAAATACAAAAGTAGCCTTTGTAGATACGTGCTGATCTATGTGGTGATGTTTTTAGGCTAATAGGACCACCGTAGTCGTATCCAACGTGAGTGAATGGCTTGGAAATGTTTACTCGTGATGCAGGCAAGTTGCCCATCAGTTGAAAACGTTGTTCCTTACGAAACGCAATGCATGTTATGCAATTGTTTATTCTGCGAGCTATTGTTTTCTTTGCATTTATTATCCAGTACTGATGTCGACTTGTGTTCACCATTAGACTTAGTCCCCCATGCAGTGTGTCTGCGTGCAGTTGGTCTATAATAATATTGGTGATATGGTGATTGCTTGGTAGAATGATTGGATGCTTTCTGTTAAAAGGGATCACTGCATTTTCTAATCTTCCACCAACTCTCATTATTCCATCTTTGTCCACAAATGGATTAAGGGATGTGAGTTGACTTCTTTTAGGTAATAGCTTGTTCCTTTCTAATAACTCGTACTCTAAACCGAATGTTGTTTTTTGCACTAATTTAAATATTATTTTACGTGCAACTTGCAATTCTGCGACCGACAATTGCCCTGTCTTTTTACTGTCCTTGTGCATGCAGTTATGGGTAAATCTACTAATATATGATATTATTCTTGTGAGTGTTGTAAATGATGAATATTGTTATAAAATGTCTGCGTTGATTTCTGATATAAATGTTAATGGACTTACTTTCCTTGCTTCTAATTCTGTTTTGTTTGGTTTTATTACAATATTTGGCAACTGCTCGCAATTTTTTAACAGCCAGTCTGGTCCCTGTCACCATAGTTTATGCTGTACTAAATGTTCTGCCAAAATGCCCCTTGACGCTACGTCTGCTGGATTATCAGTAGTTGGAACATATTGCCAATCGTTCGGATTTGTACTGTCTTGAATTTCGGTCACACGGTTTGCGACATATGTTTTCCATTTAATGGGGTGACTCCGTATCCAGTGTAATGTAATCATGGAGTCAGACCATGCTATTGTTGTAACATTCATCAACTGCATGTCGGCTATGGTGGTTGTGAGTAGCCTGGCCAGTAAAACTGCTGCATTTAGTTCTAATCGTGGCACCGTGATTGGCTTTATTGGAGCAACCTTTATTTTTGATGTGAGTAATTGTGAAGTGACATTACCATTACAATTTTCTATGCGAATGTAGATAGCTGCTGAGTATGCTTTTATTGACGCGTCACAAAAACCATGAAGTTGAATGCTTGCAGATTGTTTGGATAATCCTATCCACCGGGGAATTTTAACCATCTGAACTGCACACAAGGATTCCTTGAATTTCTGCCATTGCTGTTTAATATTATCATTAACTTTCACATCCCAGGAGTGACCCGTGATCCATAATTCTTGAATGATCATCTTAGCAAGAATCACTACTGGAGCAAGCCAACCTAACGGATCATATAAGGATGCGACTTCCGATAAAATGTTTCTTTTTGTGGCAGCACCACAATTTGCCTTTGGAGTCACAATAAATGTGAAATAATCCAGATCAGGATACCACTTGATTCCCAGAGTTTTTACTGATTCATGCTCATCAAATATTTGTGCGGTAGTTGATCCTCGAAATTCTACAGGAGTGTTTTAGAGTATTTCTGGATTGTTACTCACCCATTTTCGTAATTTGAAACCGCCAGCATGCAACATATTGATTAATTGCGCTTGAATTTCTGCTGCTTCCACTACGGTATCTGCACCTGTCAAAAGATCGTCGACATAGAAGTCGTTCTTTGCAATCCTTGATGCTATCGGAAATCGCGCTTCCTCATTTGTTGCCAATTGTTGTAATGTTCGGACTGCTAAGAAAGGTGCTGACGATGTGCCGAAAGTTACCGTTTTTAATTGGTAGTCTTGAATTTTCTTCGTTGTTGGATCTTCCCAAATGATTTTTTGAAACACCCTGTCATTTGGATCTAATGAAATCATTCTATACATTTTTTCCACATCTGCAGTTAATGCTATTTTATGTTTTCGAAACTTTGATAATGTTGAAAAAAGCTTTGGTTGTAGAGTAGGCCCAATTAGCAATTGTTCGTTCAATGATTTTCCATTGCCGCTTTTTGCCGAGGCATCAAACACTACTCTCAAGTTAGTGGTTGAGCTTTCTTTAAGTACTGCGTGGTGTGGAATATAGTACTCGTTCTTATTTTCCGTTGTGTCAATTCTCTCCATGTATTCGGTTTCTAAATTCGAATTTTTTCGCAACCTTTGTTTCAAATAATTGTATCTTTTAATTGCCATTTCTCTGGATGATCCAAATGTTGCTGTTTGTTCATTTGCAAACGGGAGTTTTACCTCATATTGTCCGTTTGGATGTCTTTTATGTGTTTTTTTGAAAATGTTTTCACTCTCTTCGTCTTCAGGTGAATGACGAGGTGGCGTCGGTATTTCTTCACTCTCCCAAAATTGTTTTAGTTGTAATCCTAAATTCTCAAAAGTTTCATTGACGAGTGTGAATACTTCGACCTTTTGGTCTGGTAATCCATCAACGTTTCCAACAAGGATCCACCCAAGTATGGTGTTTACGGCAATAGGTTCATGCTTGCGACCTTTCTGCACCCCTTCTTGTAGGATGCTGGCGTATACTTTTTCCCCTAATAAAACATCAATTGGACCCGGTTTCCAGTATGTGGAGTCTGCTAATTCCAATCCTGTGATGTGAGTCCATTGATTTGGACGTACTGAAATCGTTGGTAAATTATTAGTTATTGTATTTATGACTAACATTTTTGTGTTTATTGTTTTGTTTTTATCACAACATGATGCTAACTTCATATTTATTTGTGAATAAGACCATGCTGCCTGTTTTTTATTTAGACTTGTAATCTGTATTTTCGTTGGTTGCCTTTGTAAACCCAAACGTTTACAGGCCGTTTCTGTTATAAAAGATGTTTGTGATCCTGGATGAACAAGACATCGTAAAGTTATTGAACGTCCATTACGATCAATTGTGGTTGCCAGCGCTGTAGCTAGTAACGCATTATGTGTTTCTGTAACTAAAAAGTTTTTTACTCCATCTGCACGATTGGATGCTGCCGATGTTGGCTCTGTCAGCCTTGTCTGACAATTTGTGGTGTTTTCTTCCTTGTGTAATAGTGTGTGGTGCGACTTGTTGCATTGCCTGCATTTGTAATTGCTTGGACAAGTCGTTGATTTGTGTTTACTGGAAAAGCAGTTGAAACATCTTCCAGCCTTTTGGATACATTCATTTCTGTGTGAAATGTTCATTTCCAAAAATTGCTTGCATTTTGCAACAAAATGTGCACTGTCGCATGCAGGACATTTTGATGTATTACTTGATGCAAGGTGTGCTTTGGTACTTGGTACCGATTGTTCTGTATTCACTGCATATGACATAGATTCAAAAACCCTAAACCTTGTTTGTAGGAATTTCTGGAACTGAGAAAATGTTTGTAATTCTTGTGTGTCCCCAAGCTGTTCTTCCCATAACTTCAATGTTACATAAGGAAGCTTCTGCACTAATAAGAATATTAGAATTGTGTCCCATGATCCCACGTCAACCTGCAATGCCCTTAATTGTTGTATACATTCCTCAGATGTATCCAGGATTGATTTTATGCTTTTACTGTTTTCTATTGTTTGCTTTGGTTGGTTGGTTAATATGTTCAATTGCGTATTGATGAGTAGTCTTTTGTTTTCGTATCGCGATCTTAATTTTTCCCCAGCTGGACTATAATCTTGCTCCGTTATGGGAAAATGCTTTAATAATCTTTCGGCTTCTCCGGAAAGACATCCCTTTAAATAATGCAACTTTTGGACTGCTAACAAATTCTTGTTCCTGTGAACCATCGAAACAAATAGATCGTGAAATGATCTCCATGTTGCATACTCGCCGTTAAATTTTGGCAAATTAATGCGTGGCAATTGTATGAGATTCTCTGAAGCGTGATGAATCGAGTGGTTTGTAATGCTAGTGCGACGCGTTGGTTCGGAGTTGTTTCTTTCTTCTAGTCCTTCTGAAAGATCTGATATATATTCAATGTATTTGGCCTCAATTTCCGCATATTTCTGCTTGACTACGTACTCATGTGCACAAACCGTTTTTGATGTTAAAATTAATTCTTCCAATTGTGTGTCAAATTGATCGAAGTCTACCCATGCTTTTTTTAGTTCATCAATTTTATTTTCGAAGAAGCTAATTGTTCTTTTGATTAACGCCGTTTTTTTTTCCATTTATGATCAACCGTTCAATTTTTTCTCGCCTAACCATTAGTGAGTTACACATATTTTCCATCTTCCCTTTATATAAATAATTTTTCCTTTCTCTCTTTTACAAAATGTTATTTTGAATTTCTTCTTATGGCTATTACTTTTTTACGATTCTTGCAATATCCGGCTCGAAGGACCAAAATGTTTGTTGAGAAAACAAGTAAAAATAAAATAAATTGAAATGCAAGAATTTCGTAAAAATAATTCAATCTTTATTCATAAAAAGAGAAAAGAAACACTATTTATATAAAAAAATTTAATCGCTGAATTCAAAAAAATTGTTCAATATACAAAAAAAAACAATCAAAATTTAAAATTAAAAAGAAAAAAATGAAATTATTAAAAAAAAATGATAATAAAATTGGTGAAAATGATGAAAAATGATAAAAAATGATGAAAAATTATAAAAAATGATGAAAAATGATGAAAAATGATGAAAAATGATGAAAAATGATGAAAAATGATGAAAAATGATGAAGAAAAAAAATAAATCATAAAAAAATCGAAAATAATAAAAAAGATTAGAAAATCGATGTTTTCTAATTTCGCGATGAAGTTTATTTTTCTGAAAAACCAAACAAAAAAAATCCTGTTGTTATCTGCTTGCACCATCACCCATGCGAAGGGAACAACAAAAAACTTTACCACAATTCCTGTGTAATTTTTTGTTTTATCCTCTTCGCTTTCGCTGCTGGATAAAAAGTGAAATTTTTATTCATTTTGTACTGCCTTTTATACAAAAATTTTATATGGAAATTGCATGTTTTCTACGTATGGCAGTTCCAATTCTTATTTTGTGGAACGTGTTCAGCCATTTTATTTAGTTGATATCGGACTTCCCTTTCTGTCATCTCTCATTTTCAACATGTAAGTATGACATTTTAAAAATATTAAACATTATTATAATTTTTTTATTAAATATTTTAGGAATCTTCGCCAAATATTCCTTATTGGAATATTTTTACATGGTTTGGATGAGATTTTCCAACGTAAGTATGAATTTCCATCTTTATTTGAGCTAAAAAAAAGGTGACCTAGATTCAGCTGTCATGTGTGAAGTTTTTTCCTGTTTTTTGGTTTGTTGATATGTTCATATGTGTTGTTAGTGACAAAATGATTTTATTGTACTTAGTTTAGTGTGTTGTATAAAATTGTTATGAAATTTTCTTAAATTTTCCTAAGAATTTTTACATTTGCACTTTCTTGTGTTGCTGTTATTGTTTTTTTGTTTCTTTTCATAAATTAATTTGTACTTCTTATTTTTTTGTTTTAGGCGTTCCGGATGTTGACGGAACATACTCCCGCCGATTGATCGGTCACGATCAAAATAAGAAGTGTAAGTTTTAATGCTTTGTAGGACTTACATTCAGTTGCCTACTTATGATACTATATTTACCATATGTGTATGGTTGTTTTTTTTTTTTTTTAATAAATTCAATGAAAATCTCAAGTTTTTTTTTTTTATTTTTTAGTGGCCCTATTTCTTTTTTGATGGTGGTGGAGTTGGACTCGGCCGTCGCTGCATAATTTCAGCCTGACTTCGTACCGGTCTGGCAAATTCACTTTTAATTCCTCTCTTTTACTTCGTTTAATTTTTTCAAAATCAATTCTTTTGATAATCTTTTGTGGAATGAAGATATCTTCTCCTTCCTTAGTTCGGAATCGCTGAACATCATTTCCACTTCTTTCCTTAATATCTGCAATTGTTGTTGATGGACGCAACGCCAACCAGTTGTTGATGTATGCCCCGTTGATTTTAACAAATTGATTCACTATTGGTTGGCATGACGTCTGTTTTACTGGAAGTTCCTCTTTTTTTGCTTTTAGTTTAGGTTGTTGATACCCGTTTAATGGGAGCCCGGTTAGAATGTTGTGTCCAGGTTGTACGAAAAGTGAAATATCCCGTTCCGTCAGTGGTGAAGCTACGATGTTGCCTGCATACTGGATCTCATCCTGATGTGGATGCGGCTGCTGTTGACGTTGTTGTGGTTTGATCGGTTGACCAGTAAGGATGTCAAAGCCAGGTTGGATGAAAAATTCCAAATCTTGTTTATCAATTAGTCCACATAAAGATAGATATCCATCGATATCTAAAATATCGTTGTCGAAATCGTCTTGTTGCATTTTGTCTGTAAGGAAAATTATTTTAATTGGGATGGAAATAACATACAAGTTGAACATGACGCCACATGGGGACTCAAACTGGTTTTACGTGACATAATGTTAGTTGTATGAGTGGATCTCCACTGGCAAAGTACATATCTTTCGAATGTGTCTTCGAAAACTTGTTGAATTTGTTTTGACTTGGACTACACGAATTGCTCCATCATCTCCTGGAAAAATTTCCTCGATTAATCCTAACGGCCATGCTGTAGGCGGTATTTTGTCGTCTTTTATGAGCACGACGTCTCCTTTCTTTAGATTAGGTTGTAATCCTTGCCATTTGGGTCTTTGTTGCAATGTATGTGAATATTCTTTCGACCATTTGGCCCAAAATTGCTGCGTGATATATTGTACGTGTTTCCAGCGATGCTTTAGGGTTATGGTTGATTCCTTTAACTCTGGTTCTGGCACTAAATTCAACGGTTGTCCGATCAAAAAATGTCCAGGAGTTAATACCTTTAAGTCTTCGATGTTATTATTAATACTGCATAATGGTCGAGAGTTCACACATGCTTCTATCTGAGTCAATAACGTCATGTGTTCTTCGAATGTGAGCAATGTTTTTCCAATTACACGACGTAAGCGGTACTTTACAGACTTGACACCGGCTTCCCATAAGCCTCCGCAATGTGGTGCCGCCGGTGGATTAAAATGCCATGTAATATTTTTTCCTTTAAGAAATTCCATGGCTGGTAATGCTGATTCTTTAATGGCTTGTCTGAGGTTTTTTTGTAAGGTGTAACGACCGGGTTTTTATGTTGATACGCAAACCTAAAAGAAAGAAAAAAAAGCGGTAATAGCGATATTAAAAAGATTGGTGAAGGTACTTACCTGTTTATTCATGTTGATGTCCATTGTACTTTCCAAGTCCATATGTGTTTATCTAAAAAAAAAAAAAAAAAAAAAGAATACTCACAAGTACATTGAACTGGGCATCAGCTGGTAATAAATATTTGAGTACACATACACCACCACACACTGACAGATAAGTTTCTTTTTGATTTTTATTTTGTTTTTTTTTGTTGTTGTTTAATTTTCATTCTTTTTTAATTTCCACAATTTTTCACATTTTTTTTTTAATTTATAATCGTTTTTTTTTATCACCCGCGATAGAACACAAATTACAAAGAAATATATTCGGATAAATATTAAAAAAAAAAAAAAAACGATTAAAACTTAAAATTAATAAAAAAAAAACACAAACAATTCGCGGCAATTTACTTTCATTTTTTAATTTGAGTGAACAAATTAGTGTTGCCATAGGAATATATAGTTTTTTTTAGTGAAAACGATCAGTTTTTTTTTTTTATGGCCAAAATCCATGAAGGATTCAGTTTTTTTATTTACTAATTTTTTTTATTTTTGAATTAATTTTTTTAAGTTTCTTTATTTTTAAATAAATTTTATATATATATAATTAATAATAATAAAATAAAAATCTTTTTATTATTAATATTATTTTTTTATTATTTCGACTTTTATGTTTTTTGAGTGAATTCTTTTGAGATGTGTTAAGGCATAACCGCAATGGGGGGGTTGAAATGCTGAGTAGCATATGAGGGAGGATTTTATTTTTTTTAAATTTTCTTTTTTTTTGTACACACTATCTAGCATGCGAGTCGCTGGCCTAACTCTGGCCAACACCCTGAGACACCCGGCAAAAGTGTGTTGGACCGGCAAGCTCGCATGAAAAACAAATAACGATTTACATTTCGTTACAAAATGGCGCCCGAGACAAGAGACTTGATTTTTTTTTTATAAATTCGTTTTTTTTTAGTTTATTTTAATTTTTTTTATTCGGAAAACTATGAACGATATGCTTCTTCCGTTGAATAAAGTGATTCTTTTAATCCGGAATGAGCGGGCAAGTATAAAATCTAAGTATTTTTTCTTGTTTTTCTTGTAGCTTTTCGCGTATTCATTCAATTATTCATTCATTTACAATTGTGGTTGAAAACAAACATTTTTTTTTCTTCGATGATTTCTTCAATCCGTTTAATTAGTTGTTGTTTTATTACAAGTGTTTTATTTAACATGCTATAATTCCTTTAAGCGCCAAGGATCCTGATACGCTCTTCCAGCATCTCTTGTTGAGTATTGAGATACATCCAAGGGTATGTTTTTGCAAAAGTTTGAGCAGGTAAACCTTGTGCATTTACGAAGCAGAAAAAAAAAAAAAAAAAAAGTATTTTTTGTTTAATCTTCTTTTATTAGTTTTTTTTCTACAATTTTTTTTCTTTAGTTTCAGATTTTATAGTTAAATTTTTTTTTATTGAACTTTTTTTCTATTGGTGCTTCCTCAGCGTTCTCAGCTTTTCAGCCCCTCCACTTATCTTAGCATTTTCTCTATATATTGTATATTATCTGCGTTTTCTTTACCTAAAGTATAAAGTTATTATAATTTTTCTGAATTTTGTTTTTTTAGTAATTGTGTTCTCTTACCGAGAATTAGCTTTAATAATTTTCCTAGTTTCCACGTTGGTTTCTTTTTTTTTTTTTTTTGAATGATCCTGCGGGGTCAAGAGAAAAATTTAATTACATTTTTTTTTATTTAATAAAGAATTTATATATATATATTATTTTTGAGTTTTATTTTATTTGGGTTTTTTTAATATTTATTTTAAAAACATTTTTTAAGCTAAGTTCTTTTAATTTTTTTTTTATTTTTATTTTTTTTTCTTTTCGGATTTTTTTTTCTTTATTCGGTTTTGTGAATTGGCCTTTCTTTTCTTTCTTTTAAAGTTGAAGTTATTGTGAGCAATCGGTGTGGCTTAATTCCCGGATTCGAGTGGATGATTTTTTTTTGTGAATAATAAGCACAATGTTTTTAACAAGAATGGATATAGAGAACCTGAGCAGTGACGAGGTGAAAGTTGAAATGGAGATTCGGAGTATTACCGAGGGAGGTACTGAAGCTTTTGTTCAGCTGTTGAAATCTATAGCAGCAGAGGAGAAGGACCCTTCATTGCGACCAACAGCAATGCACTATATTAAGAGCCTGCAAGCTGAGTTGGAAGTCTGTGATAGAGCAGCACAAATAATCGACCTTAAGGCATCCAAGGACTCAACAAGCACTGCAGAAATTACGGTTTTGAGATCGAGATTAACTCATTGGATGAGTAGGCTGGATCGGCTGGCCGCCATAAATCCTACAGTAGAACAGGAAAGTAGGACAACATATCTACTAATGGCGAAAGCTCTGCAGCGGCTTGAAAATATGATAAGGACACGAAAAGTATCAGAGCCGTCTAGTCATCAGCAGCAGGAATTGAAAGATCCAGAAACAGATAGGCAAAGTGCTGGTCCTTCGGAAGAAATAACAAATAAATTGACGGAAGCAGTTAACAACCTCCGGTCACACATTACCAGTTAATCGACCAATAATTCAATTCTTAACTCCAGACTCTCTAGAATTTAGAAAGAGTTTTGGAAGGCGTTCAACTACGATAGGGCTTGCAACAGTGGCAGCTGAACATAGGTCGGACAATAGAAATCAGGAGGTGAACCACGACATGTCATACCTGTATACCCCATATCGGGATCCAGGCGAAAGACGGTCATCAGGAAACCAACCCCAATTTCGGAGACCAAAATGGAATTTTAGTTTCGATGGTACCGCACGCAGTTTGGAAGCCAGCGAGTTCATGTATCGACTGGAAACTAAAGCCAAGTGGGAACGACTTCCACAATCTGATCTGCAAGCGATTTTAGCCGATTTTTTGGTGGGAGCGGCAGGAGACTGGTATTGGGTTTATTGCAGGTAGTTTCCTAACGCAGAATGGGCTCATCTAAAAGCAGCGTTTTTAAGTCGTTTTGGGACATACGAATCCGAAAAAGAAAAACGCAGAGCAGTAGAGGCCAGGAAACAGAAATCCAAGGAACCGTTTAAAGAATTCTTGGTGCAAATAGAATACCTGAATGGACAACTTCTTCGCCCCTTCCAAGAAGAAGAACTCATAGAGATCATCAGGGAAAATATGAATCCAGCCCTGATAAGTGCCACTCTAACTCAGCGATATCGCAGCACGGAAGAACTCATGTTGGTCTGCAGCAGATTGGAAAAACTGTGGTCTCAATCAGGATACGACCCTCGCCAGCTTTGTGATAATAATCACAGACGTCCAACACACCATAGACATGCCATACAGGAGTCTTCGTTGCCAGCTACAATTGAACAAATTAGTTTTCAAGAACCATTCGAACTTGAAAACTTGCAGATAAGTGCAGTATCAAATAACATGCACAATAGACGTTATCCAGGTCCAATGGGTCAAGCTACATTTGCAGAAAACAACAGAATATGCTGGAATTGTAAAGACAAAGGACATACATACCAAGATTGTACAAAAAAATCGCTAGGGATTTTCTGTTATGGATGTGGACGAGGGGGTATTCTGAAACCAAACTCTGCATTTTGCCAAAATCACAGAAAACAGGGAAACCAATTTTCGTATGCAGCAGGAGTTGGGACACCGCATTCGAGAACAATTGTCAGATCTCCCAACAAAACGACAGAAGCGGCAACCAACACAGAACCAGCAACCAACCGATAGAAACGGACGACAGAAAGAGCAAGCAGGACAGGGGTACCCAAACAAATGCTTTTCTTTTAACAAATAAACCTAGGACCAAGAACTACTGGAAAATACGTCAACAGATTCGGGATTCTGTGGTTGCTGCAGTTCAGACAAGCAGAGATAGGTGACCTTTCATACAAATTACCCTTGCGGGCAAGCAGCTTACAGGACTGTTAGATAGTGGAGCTTCTGTAAGTATTTTAGGAGCAAACTCTGAAACCTTTCTTGAAAAAGCCGGTTTAAGTGTGAGAAAACTGCAAGCCACTGTCAGAACAGCAGACGGAAGACCTGAAAAGATATTGGGATATGTCCAATTAAAGACGACATACGGTGGACAGGTACAAAACATTAAATATTACATAGTTCCAACTTTGAAGGAAGAACTATACTTGGGAATAGACTTCTGGGAAGCGTTTGGGATAATGCCAGAACTAAGCGAATTGGAAGTGAGCAAAATTGTTACAACACCAAAACATGAGTTGACAGGTGAGCAACAACAACAACTGGAAGAATCTATTGCGTTGTTTCCATCGTTCAATGAGAAAGGCTTGGGTCGCACACAAATAGAGAAGCATGAAATCGATGTAGGAAATGCTACCCCTATTAAACAGCGACACTATCCGATCTCACCGGCCATACAAAAACATCTTTATGCCGAATTGGACAGGATGTTGGAAATGGACGTGATAGAGGTGAGCCAGAGTTCTTGGAGCTCGCCGGTTGTGTTAGTCAATAAACCGGGTGGAAAGGTCCGCATGTGTTTGGATTCGAGGAAAGTAAATGCTGTTACGAAAAAAGATGCATATCCTCTCCCACACATTCAGGGACTTCTCAGCGGGTTACATGACACAACATCCATTTCCAGTTTAGACCTCAAAGACGCTTTTTGGCAAATCCCACTCGCTGCTTCTTCACGAGAATTGACTGCATTCACTGTTCCGGGTCGACCGCTATACCACTTTAAAGTCATGCCGTTTGGGTTGTGTAATGCAGCTCAACGCATGTGTCGTCTAATGGATAAGGTAATCCCACACGAATTCCGCGATAAGATTTTTGTTTATCTTGACGATTTGCTAGTTGTATCCACGACTTTCGAAGAACGTATCGCATTACTTCGAAAAGTGGCGAACTTCCTAAGCCAAGCTGGATTGACTATCAACGTCGAGAAGAGCAAATTCGGGCTGAAAGAAATTCGATACTTGGGACATATCGTGGGAGAAAGTGGAATACGGCCTGATCCCGGAAAGGTGAAAGCAATCAATAACTTCCCAGCACCTAATACAGTACGGCAAACCAGACGATTATTGGGTATGACAGGTTGGTACAGGCGGTTTATATCTAATTATGCAACAATAACTGCACCCATTACTGATCTGTTGCGCAATGGTAAAAAGTTTGTTTGGTCAGCAGAAACGCAAGAAGCCCTAGATGAATTGAAAAAGGTATTAACCACTAAACCCCTTTTGGCTAACCCAGATTTTGAAAAAGATTTCTTTATTAGGTGTGATGCTAGCACTTCAGGTATAGGTGGTGTTCTTTTCCAAAAGTTGCCAGATGGAGAAGAGCAGCCAATCGCGTACATGTCTCAAAAATTAAACGCAGCGCAAAAAAATTACAGTGTTACTGAGCTGGAGCGTTTAGCAGTCGTATTAAGTGTTAAAAAATTCCGCGCTTATATTGAAGGCTTTTCCTTTACAGTTATAACTGACCATGCAAGTCTGCAATGGTTAATGAGCCAAAAGGAGCTAAGTGGTAGGTTAGCGCGATGGAGTCCCAAGATGCTTCAACGAGTTTATGAGTATATTCAGCAGTGTGAAACATGTAAGATGACCAAAGCACCGAATAAAATTCTTAGACCACCAATGGGACAACAATCTGTTGTAGATCGTCCATGGCAACGTGTGTATATTGACTTGTTAGGCCCGTATCCACGTTCAAAAAAAAATAACACCACAAATCCAGTTATTCTTGACAAATTAACAAAATTCGTTCTGTTGAAAGCTTTACCGAAAGCAGATTCAAACCGAATTTGTCAGTATCTCCTGCAGGAAGTATTTCACGTGTACGGGGTGCCAGAACATATACACACCGATAATGGCGTTCAATTTATTTCGAAAGAGTTTAATGGGTTGTTGGACAGGCACGGAGTTAAACATGTCTACACTGCTGTGTACTCACCACAGTCGAATGCTTCTGAAAGGGTTATTCGTTCCATTCTGGCAGCTATAAGGTCCTACTTGAAAAAAGATCACAGATGCTGGGATGAAAATCTATCGGCGGTTGCTTGCTCACTGCGAAATTCATACCATGAAACTATAAAGAATACACCCCATTTTCTTATGTTTGGACACCATATGTTAGTGCATGGTAACGGATATCAACTCCTACGGAACTTAAATAGCTTAAATGAAACAGATGTGGAGGTATTGCCCCGAGACTATCTAATGCCTTTAGTTTATGACCAAGTACAGAAATATATGGCCGAAGCTTTCCGTAGAAACGAGCGACTATATAACTTGCGAACAAGGCCAGTGACGTTTGTACCAGAACAAGAAGTGTTCGTACGAAGGTTTGTACAGAGTGATGCTATTAAGAAATTTTCAGTTAAACTCGCGCCTAAATTCATTAAAGCAATAGTGTGTCGGAAAATAGGTCACGTAAATTATGAATTAAAAAATCCAGGCAGCAAAATCTTGGGAATTTTCCACGCAAAAGATATACGCACTTAAATTCACAATACCTGATTTGTTTTTTTTTTCTTTTATTTTTTTTAATGAAGAAAACTCGGCCAGTCAAACCAGGTTTGTTTCCTCAGATCTGTGTGTACAAGTAAGACTGTACAACAAATCTGCCCTGTAACGACCGGGTTTTTATGTTGATACACAAACCTAAAAGAAAGAAAAGAAAAGCGTTAATAGCAATATTAAAAAGATTGGTGAAGGTACTTACCTGTTTATTCACGTTGATGTCCATTGTACTTTCCAAGTCCATATGTGTTTATCTAAAAAAAAAAAAAGGTATTACTTCGATTGGGTTTTTTTTTTACAGGAAACGATACAAACCGTAAATGCTCCTGATATGTGTGGAAACTGCCCTTATGTTGAGGATCAAGACAGCAGAAAAATATTAACTTTATAACCAATACAATTTTGTAAATACTTCTTCGGCAACTACTATAAAGAGCAAAACGAGTGGATAAAGACGGTTATGGCAAAACAAGGAACTGGAAGGGAACTTACCTGTCAAGTTGGGTGAAGATGTATGAAATATACGGTGTACTCCATATATTCCGTATATTGCGTTATATCACTGGAATCAGAAATTTGTCGCGAGTATTCTAAAAAGAAAATAAATACTTTAAAAAGAAAAACACAAAAGTTTATTGTTAGTTCGGCAGATTTAACCTAAGATTTCTGTTAGTACTTTTTTTTCTTTTTTTACCTGAAAATGTACATCAAATTTTGCTGGCATAGAAAGGATTTGAAAATGAGGCCCGCGATTTACATAAACGCTCTGGATTTTGATTTTTTTTGAAAATTTTTATTAAATCTTATTTGAATTAGCCCGCGACAAAACAAGAAAGTAACTGATTTTTCTTTTAGCTAAGACAGTAACCCTTACGATAAAAGAAGAAAATTGCTTTTTATTAAATAAATAAGAGCTAAATTCAAATAACTATGAGCTGAATATTAAATAATTTCACATATAATTATAATACAAATGAAATACTAATTATTAAAGTAATTTTGTACAAAATATGTGAAAGTTGGACGGTACTCCTTGAATTTGACTTAGGTACAGTTAACCTGAGGCCTATAAAAGGAGTAACCCAACAAGGCTCAAGATCAGAAAATTTTAATATTTTAGCAAGTGTAAGGTGAAACTCTGTCCGTGTGAATAATCAAACTTAGCTTTGCAAAGACAAAGAAAAAAAAAAAAACCGTTGGGGCTTTGAAAAAAAAAATTTTTCCTAAGATTTTAATAAATTTTTTTTGTTGTTTTTTTTTTGTACGTTTTCTTTTAATTAAACGGTAGTGAAAACTAGTGGTTTTCTTTTCTTTTCAAAAGAAAGAAAATTTATGTACATTTTTCAAAAAAAAAGAAAAGGAAAAAAAAAGATAATTTAAAACAAAAAAAAAAAAAAAAATACTGCTGACCTACATTAACAAATATTCGTAAAAAAAAAAAAAAAAGAATACTCACAAGTACATTGAACTGGGCATCAGCTGGTAATAAATATTTGAGTACACATACACCACCACACACTGACAGATAAGTTTCTTTTTGATTTTTATTTTGTTTTTTTTTGTTGTTGTTTAATTTTCATTCTTTTTTAATTTCCACAATTTTTCACATTTTTTTTTAAATTTATAATCGTTTTTTTTTATCACCCGCGATAGAACACAAATTACAAAGAAATATATTCGGATAAATATTAAAAAAAAAAAAAAAAACGATTAAAACTTAAAATTAATAAAAAAAAACACAAACAATTCGCGGCAATTTGCTTTCATTTTTTAATTTGAGTGAACAAATTAGTGTTGCCATAGGAATATATAGTTTTTTTTAGTGAAAACGATCAGTTTTTTTTTTTTATGGCCAAAATCCATGAAGGATTCAGTTTTTTTATTTACTAATTTTTTTTATTTTTGAATTAATTTTTTTAAGTTTCTTTATTTTTAAATAAATTTTATATATATATAATTAATAATAATAAAATAAAAATCTTTTTATTATTAATATTATTTTTTTATTATTTCGACTTTTATGTTTTTTGAGTGAATTCTTTTGAGATGTGTTAAGGCATAACCGCAATGGGGGGGTTGAAATGCTGAGTAGCATATGAGGGAGGATTTTATTTTTTTTAAATTTTCTTTTTTTTTGTACACACTATCTAGCATGCGAGTCGCTGGCCTAACTCTGGCCAACACCCTGAGACACCCGGCAAAAGTGTGTTGGACCGGCAAGCTCGCATGAAAAACAAATAACGATTTACAATTCGTTACAAAGGTTACATTTCCGCCCTTAAAATTTGTGCCACAATCTGGGTATATGTGCAGACATAAGCCTCTTCGTGCGACAAATCTATTTAAAGCTGCGATAAAAGCTACTGCAGTCATGTCGGATATTAGCTCTAAGTGTATGGCCTTCGTCGCCATACAAATAAAAATACAAAAGTAGCCTTTGTAGATACGTGCTGACCTATGTGGTGATGTTTTTAGGCTAATAGGACCAGCGTAGTCGATTCCAACGTGAGTGAATTGCTTGGAAATATTTACTCGTGATGCAGGCAAGTTGCCCATCAGTTGAAAACGTTGTTCCTTACAAGACGCAATGCATGTTATGCAATTGTTTATTCTGCGAGCTATTGTTTTCTTTGCATTTATTATCCAGTACTGATGTCGACTTGTGTTGACCATTAGACTTAGTCCCCCATGCAGTGTGTCTGCGTGCAGTTGGTCTATAATAATATTGGTGATATGGTGATTGCTTGGTAGAATGATTTGATGCTTTCTGTTAAAAGGGATCACTGCATTTTCTAATCTTCCACCAACTCTCATTATTCCATCTTTGTCCACAAATGGATTAAGGGATGTGAGTTGACTTCTTTTAGGTAATAGATTGTTCTTTTCTAATAACTCGTACTCTAAACCGAATGTTGTTTTTTGCACTAATTTAAATATTATTTTACGTGCAACTTGCAATTCTGCGACCGACAATTGCCCTGTCTTTTTACTGTCCTTGTGCATGCAGTTATGGGTAAATCTACTAAAATATGATATTATTCTTGTGAGTGTTGTAAATGATGAATATTGTTGTAAAATGTCTGCGTTGATTTCTGATATAAATGTTAATGGACTTACTTTCCTTGCTTCTAATTCTGTTTTGTTTGGTTTTATTACAATATTTGGCCACCAGCCAGTCTGGTCCCTGCCACCATAGTTTATGCTGTACTAAATGTTCTGCCAAAATGCCCCTTGACGCTACGTCTGCTGGATTATCAGTAGTTGGAACATATTACAATCGTTCGGATTTGTACTGTCTTGAATTTCGGTCACACGGTTTGCGACATATGTTTTCCATTTAATGGGGTGACTCCGTATCCAGTGTAATGTAATCATGGAGTCAGACCATGCTATTGTTGTAACATTCATCAACTGCATGTCGGCTATGGTGGTTGTGAGTAGCCTGGCCAGTAAAACTGCTGCATTTGGTTCTAATCGTGGCACCGTGATTGGCTTTATTGGAGCAACCTTTGTTTTTGATGTGAGTAATTGTGAAGTGACATTACCATTACAATTTTCTATGCGAATGTAGATAGCTGCTGAGTATGCTTTTATTGACGCGTCACAAAAACCATGAAGTTGAATGCTTGCAGATTGTTTGGATAATCCTATCCACCGGGGAATTTTAACCATCTGAACTGCACACAAGGATTCCTTGAATTTCTGCCATTGCTGTTTAATATTATCATTAACTTTCACATCCCAGGAGTGACCCGTGATCCATAATTCTTGAATGATCATCTTAGCAAGAATCACTACTGGAGCAAGCCAACCTAACGGATCATATAAGGATGCGACTTCCGATAAAATGTTTCTTTTTGTGGCAGCACCATAATTTGCCTTTGGAGTCACAATAAATGTGAAATAATCCAGATCAGGATACCACTTGATTCCCAGAGTTTTACTGATTCATGCTCATCAAATATTTGTGCGGTAGTTGATCCTCGAAATTCTACAGGAGTGTTTTTGAGTATTTCTGGATTGTTACTCACCCATTTTCGTAATTTGAAACCGCCAGCATGCAACATATTGATTAATTGCGCTTGAATTTCTGCTGCTTCCACTACGGTATCTGCACCTGTCAAAAGATCGTCGACATAGAAGTCGTTCTTTGCAATCCTTGATGCTATCGGAAATCGCGCTTCCTCATCCGTTGCCAATCGTTGTAATGTTCGGACTGCTAAGAAAGGTGCTGACGATGTGCCGAAAGTTACCGATTTTAATTGGTAGTCTTGAATTTTCTTCGTTGTTGGATCTTCCCAAATGATTTTTTGAAACACCCTGTCATTTGGATCTAATGAAATCATTCTATACATTTTTTCCACATCTGTAGTTAATGCTATTTTATGTTTTCGAAACTTTAATAATGTTGAAAAAAGCTTTGGTTGTAGAGTAGGCCCAATTAGCAATTGTTCGTTCAATGATTTTCCATTGCCGCTTTTTGCCGAGGCATCAAACACTACTCTCAATTTAGTGGTTGAGCTTTCTTTAAGTACTGCGTGGTGTGGAATATAGTACTCGTTCTTATTTTCCGTTGTGTCGATTCTCTCCATGTATTCGGTTTCTAAATTCGAATTTTTTCGCAACCTTTGTTTCAAATAATTGTATCTTTTAATTGCCATTTCTCTGGATGATCCAAATGTTGCTGTTTGTTCATTTGCAAACGGGAGTTTTACCCCATATTGTCCGTCTGGATGTCTTTTATGTATTTTTTTGAAAATGTTTTCACACTCTTCGTCTTCAGGTGAATGACGAGGTGGTGTCGGTATTTCTTCACTCTCCCAAAATTGTTTTAGTTGTAATCCTAAATTCTCAAAAGTTTCATTGACGAGTGTGAATACTTCGACCTTTTGGTCTGGTAATCCATCAACGTTTCCAACAAGGATCCATCCAAGTATGGTGTTTACGGCAATAGGTTCATGCTTGCGACCTTTCTGCACCCCTTCTTGTAGGACGCTGGCGTATACTTTTTCCCCTAATAAAACATCAATTGGACCCGGTTTCCAGTATGTGGAGTCTGCTAATTCCAATCCTTTGATGTGAGTCCATTGATTTGGACGTACTGGAATCGTTGGTAAATTATTAGTTATTGTATTTATGACTAACATTTTTGTGTTTATTGTTTTGTTTTTATCATAACAGGATGCTAACTTCATATTTATTTGTGAATAAGACCATGCTGCCTGTTTTTTATTTAGACTTGTAATCTGTATTTTCGTTGGTTGCCTTTGTAAACCCAAACGTTTGCAGGCCGTTTCTGTTATAAATGATGTTTGTGATCCTGGATCAACAAGACATCGTAAAGTTATTGAACGTCCATTACGATCAATTGTGGTTGCCAGCGCTGTAGCTAGTAACGCATTATGTGTTTCTGTAACTAAAAAGTTTTTTACTCCATCTGCACGATTGGATGCTGCCGATGTTGGCTCTGTCAGCCTTGTCTGACAATTTGTGGTGTTTTCTTCCTTGTGTAATAGTGTGTGGTGCGACTTGTTGCATTGCCTGCATTTGTAATTGCTTGGACAAGTCGTTGATTTGTGTTTACTGGAAAAGCAGTTGAAACATCTTCCAGCCTTTTGGATACATTCATTTCTGTGTGAAATGTTCATTTCCAAAAATTTCTTCCATTTTGCAACAAAATGTGCACTGTCGCATGCAGGACATTTTGATGTATTGCTTGATGCAAGGTGTGCTTTGGTACTTGGTACCGATTGTTTTGTATTCACTGCATATGACATTGATTCCAAAACCCTAAAGCTTGTTTGTAGGAATTTCTGGAACTGAGAAAATGTTTGTAATTCTTGTGTGTCCCCAAGCTCTTCTTCCCATAACTTCAATGTTACATAAGGAAGCTTCTGCACTAATAAGAATATTAGAATTGTGTCCCATGATCCCACGTCAACCTGCAATGCCCTTAATTGTTGTATACATTCCTCAGATGTATCCAGGATTGATTTTATGCTTTTACGGTTTTCTATTGTTTGCTTTGGTTGGTTGGTTAATATGTTCAATTGCGTATTGATGAGTAGTCTTTTGTTTTCGTATCGCGATCTTAATTTTTCCCAAGCTGGACTATAATCTTGCTCCGTTATGGGAAAATGCTTTAATAATCTTTCGGCTTCTCCGGAAAGACATCCCTTTAAATAATGCAGCTTTTGGACTGCTAACAAATTCTTGTTGCTGTGAACCATCGAAACAAATAGATCGTGAAATGATCTCCATGTTCCATACTCGCTGCTAAATTTTGGCAAATTAATGCGTGGCAATTGTATGAGATTCTCTGAAGCGTGATGAATCGAGTGGTTTGTAATGCTAGTGCGACGCGTTGGTTCGGAGTTGTTTCTTTCTTCTAGTCCTTCTGAAAGATCTGATATATATTCAATGTATTTGGCCTCAATTTCCACATATTTCTGCTTGACTACGTACTCATGTGCACAAACCGTTTTTGATGTTAAAATTAATTCTTCCAATTGTGTGTCAAATTGATCGAAGTCTACCCATGCTTTTTTTAGTTCATGAATTCTATTTTCGAAGAAGCTAATTGTTCTTTTGATTAACGCCGTTTTTTCTCCATTTGTGATCAACCGTTCAATTTTTTCTCGCCTAACCATTAGTGAGTTACACAAATTTTCCATCTTCCCTTTATATAAATAATTTTTCCTTTCTCTCTTTTACAAAATGTTATTTTGAATTTCTTCTTATGGCTATTACTTTTTCACGATTCTTGCAATATCCGGCTCGAAGGACCAAAATGTTTGTTGAGAAAACAAGTAAAAATAAAATAAATTGAAATGCAAGAATTTCGTAAAAATAATTCAATCTTTATTCATAAAAAGAGAAAAGAAACACTATTTATATAAAAAATTTTAATCGCTGAATTCAAAAAAATTGTTCAATATACAAAAAAAACAATCAAAATTTAAAATTAAAAAGAAAACAATGAAATTAATAAAAAACATGATAATAAAATTGGTGAAAATGATGAAAAATGATAAAAAATGATGAAAAATGATAAAAAATGATGAAAAATGATGAAAAATGATGAAGAAAAAAAATAAATCATAAAAAAATCGAAAATAATAAAAAAGACTAGAAAATCGATGTTTTCTAATTTCGCGATGAAGTTTATTTTTCTGAAAAACCAAACAAAAAAAATCCTGTTGTTATCTGCTTGCACCATCACCCATGCGAAGGGAACAACAAAAAACTTTACCACAATTCCTGTGTAATTTTTTGTTTTATCCCAAGCGTAGGCATTAACTCGTTTTTACGATATCTGCATTTTTTTTCACGCCGAACTGTCGAATTTGGAGGGGAAAAAAATTGCGATTTTTTAATTTATAATTTTTAGTGCGTTTCGGATTCCAAACCAAATTGTTTTGAATTAAATAATCAAAGTTAATAAATTTGCAATATGAGGTGCTTAATTTCTGGGTGTAATAGCAAACAACATCGAAAAATTCCTGGAATTTCATTTCACAGGTAAGTTTGACATATTTTATATTAAAATCGGCGAATTTTCATTATTGCCGTATAAAAAAAAGTTTTTATGGTGTTTATTTACTTTTTGGTAATCAAATAGAAATTATGTTAATTCATAAATTATTAAAAAATTGGTTTTTTTTAATCCACGCCGAAATGTCAAATCCCACTTTTTTTTTATTTCGATTTTAACGAAATCTACCAGTGATAGTCATTTTTTGGTTAAAATGGGGGCAATTCTTAAAATTCGTCGAAATTTTTGAAAATTCATTATTTTCAGTTTTAAATGTTTTTTTTTTGGTTTTAAGGTTTCCAAAAAATAAGGCTCAATGTATGAAATGGCTTTCGGCTATTGGTTTAGACAATTTTACGCCAATTAGCAGAGATTTGATTTGCTCATTACATTTCAATAAAGATGATCTAAGTCAAACAAAAACAAAAACTATCCTTGTATCCAATGCAATCCCTGTGTTTTATGGAAATGCGATGGTGAGTTTAATTAATAATTATATGAAGCAGACTTTTTTAAAACAATCTTTATAAAAGGAGCGGATTACTTCAGAGACCGCTACAGCATCATCGGGAAATGAAAGCCTACATATTCGAACATCGATGGTAAAGTAATTCATTCCTAGCTAACTAATATATTAAATATACTTAAGTTTGCAGGTTGATACTGTTCCTTGTACCGAAAATAAAATACAGGATTCCAAAATACCGGAAGTTGGTATAAATGTTGACTTCGTTGCCACCAATTCCACTAATATGCTCTTTAAGAGTGCTGTAACTGCTGGACCATCAGGATATAACTACCAAAATATTCCAATATCAGTATGCTACTAATTTGGCTGTGTTTTTGCAATATTAAAACTTCTTAATTTTGTAGGATAATAGTTCTTCAATAGAAGGTTCTATAAAGTCCGTTGTATCGGAAGTTTTCGAAATACCTTTAGGACAAGAGAGTACTGATACAGATTTTAGACGACCTGCCAGCACTTTTCTTAATAAACCCGTAAGTTATTTTATTATCCTTCTTTCTCAAATATTTAAGATAAGAAATAGTACAATTTGTTCGTATTATGGATTATGCGAACAATGAATTATAGTAAATAGGGTAATACATTGTCGTATATAAAGTGTATAGGAGTAAATATTAGTAATTTTATTGTGAACAAATAATGCATTATACATTTTAGGATGCTAAGGAAAATTTAATGACTTTGGAGAAAGCGTTAAAAACAACACCTGATGATGGAACAACATCTGCACTTTCACCGAGAAAGCGCAAATTAAAGCAAAAAGTGAAAGTGCTAAGAAAATCTGTACGAAGGAATCGCCTCAAACTTAAAACTTTGAACCAAAAATTGCGTCGTAAATCGAAGAAAATAGCGAATATTGAAGAAATATTGTCTGAATTAAGTCAAAAAAATTTAATATCCGAAGAAGATTCTGATCTCTTACAAGAAATAGGTGGCCCTAGTAATGAACTTTTTGGGAGGCAATTCTTAAAACAAAGGGGAAAATTATACTACGGAAAAAATCAAACAAAACTTCGAGCTTTCGCCCTCAATTTAAATTTTCTATCACCTAGAGCTTATAATTATGTACGTGAAACATTTGATAACTGTTTACCTCATCCGCGTACTATTTCTAAATGGTATCAAAGTGTACATTGTGAGCCAGGTTTTACAGTGGAATCTTTTACGGCCATTAGAAATGCTGTATTAGAAGCGGAAACGCAAAAAATAATTGTTAATATAGTTTTCGACGAAATCGCGATTCGCCAGCAAGTGGAGTGGACTGGAAAAAATGCATGTGGCTATGTAGATATTGGAGATGGAGGGGAAAGTGGGATACAAGCTACACAAATTTAGTTTTCATGGCCGTTTGCATAAATAGAAGCTGGAAAATTCCTTTAGCGTACTTTCCAATAGCTTCTTTAAACGCAAAGCAAAAGGCAAATATGATTACCCATTGTATTGAAAACCTTTTAGAAACTGGGGCTGAAGTTCTCGGTATTACGTTTGATCGAGCACCCGTTAATCTCACCGCTATCAGACTCCTGGGTTGCAATTTAAGCAATATACAAGGAGAAAAATTTTTTTTACTCCCAAACTTAGATACCAAGTTTTCCGTTCTGCCTGATCCCTACCACATGATAAAATTAATAAGAAATGCACTGGGAGAGTTAGGAGAAATACTTAATAATGATGAAGAGCTAATAGAATCGAAATATTTGAGATTACTAGTAGAACTTCAGGAAAATGAGCAACTACATCTTGGAAATAAAATACGCAAATCACATGTGTATTTTGCACAACAAAAAATGAAAGTTAGACTAGCCGTTCAAACTTTTAGTAAATCCGTAGCTGATGCATTAGATTTTTGTAGAGAGATTTTAAAATTACCAGAATTTGCTAACAGTAAACCAACGGCAGAATTTTTAAGAATATTTAATGATATATTTGATGTACTTAATAGTCGGAAACTAAATGAGTTCGGGTACAAAAAGGCTCTCTGCAATGATAACTTTCAAGATGTAGTAACATTTGCACAGAAAGCAGTGAAATTTATTGCCAATTTGCGGTTACCGAATGGTGAACATATTATCGCACATAGAAGGAAAACTGGGTTTGTTGGGATAATAGCATGCCTCCAAAATATATCGCTAGTACATAGTAGGTTTATTTCAACAGATCTCTTAAAATACTTTCCTTTTTATAAGGCCAATCAAGATCATATAGAGCTTTTTTTGGTTCCATAAGAGCAAGTCTCGGTTATAATAATAATCCAAATGTAAGACAATTCAAGGCAGCTTACAAGAAGCTTCTAGTACGAGTTCAGCTACGTGAAAATGGAATCGGAAATTGCGCTTCTTTAGATGATATTAAAAGTTTAAAATTTGTAGGTTCTAAGTGCCATCCAGATAAAGAAATAAATAATAGTTTAGAGAGATCTGGAATGATTGATGTCGACGAATCATCGCAAAATGAAATTTTCACCATCGAAGAAGAACAGTTTTTACTGGAACATAATTACATGTTTAATCCTACTAAACTTTCTGAATATACCTCACATGTCGTTAAATATATATCCGGTTTTGTCGTTTTCAAATTAAAAAAGACATTACGTTGCACGGAATGTTTAGCTGTTATAGAAGGCGAATTTTCTCCAATTTCTTTAATGGCATACAAAAATAAGGGTTATCTACAGGTACCTTCCGACAGTGTAATTTCGATATGTGAAGAGACAGAGAAAGAGTTGCGCAAACAGATGCATTTTCTTCAACCAGGTGCAACTATATTAGCAAAAAAATATTTTGAAAAAATATCAATTGCTGTCCAAGAGAAATTAAGTAGAAAAAACCTCTTCCAAAACCAATTTAACCATATGATTAAAAATAATCATTATAACCTCCTAACTAAATCTATCATAGATAAATTTTTAAATACAAGGTACTTTTATATTTCAAAAAATATATCAGAAAAGCAATCAATTAGACATAAGTTAAACAAATTAATATTATTTAAGGGAATGTAGTTTATTTAAATTTAAAATGTATAATAATATACAATATGTTAATTTCTTAGTATAACCATTTTTCTTAATTTACTAGCTGGTAATAAATATTATTAATAATATTGTTTAAAGAAAAAATATGTGGGCAAATAGATATTTATAATTATTATTATTATTATTTAATAATCTAATTTTGTAGCAAACAAACGCAAACATTTTTTTGCAATTCGGATGTTACAGAATGCATGAGCTTTTAGCCCATTTGCAATGTTGCCCCCCCGAATTCATGTTTTTAACGCCACCACTACGCCGCACACATAAGCAAAAAAATGCAAGTGTATTCCAAAATAGCTTCAATTTCCCCTGCGAAAGGCCTATCCATATTTTCCCTAATCTAAGTTTTATTCTCTTCGCTTTCGCTGCTGGATAAAAAGTGAAATTTTTATTCATTTTGTACTGCCTTTTATACAAAAATTTTATATGGAAATTGCATGTTTTCTTATTTTGTGGAACGTGTTCAGCCATTTTATTTAGTTGATATCGGACTTCTCTTTCTGTCATCTCTCCTTTTTCAACATGTAAGTATGACATTTTAAAAATATTAAACATTATTATAATTTTTTTATTAAATACTTTAGGAATCTTCGCCAAATATTCCTTATTGGAATATTTTTACATGGTTTGGATGAGATTTTCCAACGTAAGTATAAATTTCCATCTTTATTTGTGCTAAAAAAAAAGGTGACCTAGATTCAGCTGTCATGTGTGAAGTTTTTTCCTGCTTTTTGGTTTGTTGATATGTTCATATGTGTTGTTAGTGACAAAATCATGTTATTGTGCTTAGTTTAGTGTGTTGTATAAAATTCTTATGAAATTTTCTTAAATTTTCCTAAGAATTTTTACATTTGCACTTTCTTGTGTTGTTGCTATTGTTTTTTTGTTTCTTTTCATAAATTAATTTGTACTTCTTCTTTTTTTGTTTTAGGCGTTCCGGATGTTGACGGAACATACTCCCGCCGATTGATCGGTCACGATCAAAATAAGAAGTGTAAGTTTTAATGCTTTGTAGGACTTACATTCAGTTGCCTACTTATGATACTATATTTACCATATGTGTATGGTTGTTTTTTTTTTTTTAATAAATTCAATGAAAATCTCAAGTTTTTATTTTTTTTTATTTTTTAGTGGCCCTATTTCTTTTTTGATGGTGGTGGAGTTGGACTCGGTCGTCGCTGCATAATTTCAGCCTGACTTCGTACCGGTCTGGCAAATTCACTTTTAATTCCTTTCTTTCACTTCGTTTAATTTTTTCAAAATCAATTCTTTTGATAATCTTTTGTGGAATGAAGATATCTTCTCCTTCCTTAGTTCGGAATCGCTGAACATCATTTCCAATTCTTTCCTTAATATCTGCAATTGTTGTTGATGGACGCAACGCCAATCAGTTGTTGATGTATGCCCCGTTGATTTTAACAAATTGATTCGCTAATGGTTGGCATGACGTCTGTTTTACTGGAAGTTCCTCTTTTTTCGCTTTTAGTTTAGGTTGTTGATACCCGTTTAATGGTAGCCCGGTTAGAATGTTGTGTCCAGGTTGTACGAAAAGTGAAATATCCCGTTCCGTCAGTGGTGAAGCTACGATGTTGCCTGCATACTGGATCTCATCCTGATGTGGATGCGGCTGCTGTTGACGTTGTTGTGGTTTGATCGGTTGACCAGTAAGGATGTCAAAGCCAGGTTGGATGAAAAATTCCAAATCTTGTTTATCAATTGGTCCACATAAAGATAGATATCCATCGATATCTAAAATATCGTTGTCGAAATCGTCTTGTTGCATTTTGTCTGTAAGGAAAATTATTTTAATTGGGATGGAAATAGCATACAAGTTGAACATGACGCCACATGGGGACTCAAACTGGTTTTACGTGACATAATGTTAGTTGTATGAGTGGATGTCCACTGGCAAAGGACATATCTTTCGAATGTGTCTTCGAAAACTTGTTGAATTTGTTTTGACTTGGACTACACGAATTGCTCCATCATCTCCTGGAAAAATTTCCTCGATTAATCCTAACGGCCATGCTGTAGGCGGTATGTTGTCGTCTTTTATGAGCACGACGTCTCCTTTCTTTAGATTAGGTTGTAATCCTTGCCATTTGGGTCTTTGTTGCAATGTATGTAAATATTCTTTGGACCATTTGGCCCAAAATTGCTGCGTGATATATTGTACGTGTTTCCAGCGATGCTTTAGGGTTATGGTTGATTCCTTTAACTCTGGTTCTGGCACTAAATTCAACGGTTGTCCGATCAAAAAATGTCCAGGAGTTAATACCTCTAAGTCTTCGATGTTATTATTAATACTGCATAATGGTCGCGAGTTCACACATGCTTCTATCTGAGTCAATAACGTCATGTGTTCTTCGAATGTGAGCAATGTTTTTCCAATTACACGACGTAAGTGGTACTTTACAGACTTGACACCGGCTTCCCATAAACCTCCGCAATGTGGTGCTGCCGGTGGATTAAAATGCCATGTAATATTTTTTCCTTTAAAAAATTCCATGGCTGGTAATGCTGATTCTTTAATGGCTTGTCTGAGGTTTTTTTGTAAGGTTACATTTCCGCCCTTAAAATTTGTGCCACAATCTGAGTATATGTGCTGACATAAGCCTCTTCGTGCGACAAATCTATTTAAAGCTGCGATAAAAGCTACTGCAGTCATGTCGGATATTAGCTATAAGTGTATGGCTTTCGTCGCCATACAAATAAAAATACAAAAGTAGCCTTTGTAGATACGTGCTGACCTATGTGGTGATGTTTTTAGGCTAATAGGACCAGCGTAGTCGATTCCAACGTGAGTGAATGGCTTGGAAATGTTTACTCGTGATGCAGGCAAGTTGCCCATCAGTTGAAAACGTTGTTCCTTACGGAACGCAATGCATGTTATGCAATTGTTTATTCTGCGAGCTATTGTTTTCTTTGCATTTATTATCCAGTACTGATGTCGACTTGTGTTGACCATTAGACTTAGTCCCCCATGCAGTGTGTCTGCGTGCAGTTGGTCTATAATAATATTGGTGATATGGTGATTGCTTGGTAGAATGATTGGATGCTTTCTGTTAAAAGGGATCACTGCATTTTCTAATCTTCCACCAACTCTCATTATTCCATCTTTGTCCACAAATGGATTAAGGGATGTGAGTTGACTTCTTTTAGGTAATAGCTTGTTCTTTTCTAATAACTCGTACTCTAAACCGAATGTTGTTTTTTGCACTAATTTAAATATTATTTTACGTGCAACTTGCAATTCTGCGACCGACAATTGCCCTGTCTTTTTACTGTCCTTGTGCATGCAGTTATGGGTAAATCTACTAAAATATGATATTATTCTTGTGAGTGTTGTAAATGATGAATATTGATGTAAAATGTCTGCGTTGATTTCTGATATAAATGTTAATGGACTTACTTTCCTTGCTTCTAATTCTATTTTGTTTGGTTTTATTACAATATTTGGCCACTGCTCGCAATTTTTTACCAGCCAGTCTGGTCCCTGCCACCATAGTTTATGCTGTACTAAATGTTCTGCCAAAATGCCCCTTGACGCTACGTCTGCTGGATTATCAGTAGTTGGAACATATTGCCAATCGTTCGGATTTGTACTGTCTTGAATTTCGGTCACACGGTTTGCGACATATGTTTTCCATTTAATGGGGTGACTCCGTATCCAGTGTAATGTAATCATGGAGTCAGACCATGCTATTGTTGTAACATTCATCAACTGCATGTCGGCTATGGTGGTTGTGAGTAGCCTGGCCAGTAAAACTGCTGCATTTAGTTCTAATCGTGGCACCGTGATTGGCTTTATTGGAGCAACCTTTGTTTTTGATGTGAGTAATTGTGAAGTGACATTACCATTACAATTTTCTATGCGAATGTAGATAGCTGCTGAGTATGCTTTTATTGACGCGTCACAAAAACTATGAAGTTGAATGCTTGCAGATTGTTTGGATAATCCTATCCACCGGGGAATTTTAACCATCTGAACTGCACACAAGGATTCCTTGAATTTCTGCCATTGCTGTTTAATATTATCATTAACTTTCACATCCCAGGAGTGACCCGTGATCCATAATTCTTGAATGATCATCTTAGCAAGAATCACTACTGGAGCAAGCCAACCTAACGGATCATATAAGGATGCGACTTCCGATAAAATGTTTCTTTTTGTGGCAGCACCATAATTTGCCTTTGGAGTCACAATAAATGTGAAATAATCCAGATCAGGATACCACTTGATTCCCAGAGTTTTACTGATTCATGCTCATCAAATATTTGTGCGGTAGTTGATCCTCGAAATTCTACAGGAGTGTTTTTGAGTATTTCTGGATTGTTACTCACCCATTTTCGTAATTTGAAACCACCAGAATGCAACATATTGATTAATTGCGCTTGAATTTCTGCTGCTTCCACTACGGTATCTGCACCTGTCAAAAGATCGTCGACATAGAAGTCGTTCTTTGCAATCCTTGATGCTATCGGAAATCGCGCTTCCTCATCCGTTGCCAATTGTTGTAATGTTCGGACTGCTAAGAAAGGTGCTGACGATGTGCCGAAAGTTACCGATTTTAATTGGTAGTCTTGAATTTTCTTCGTTGTTGGATCTTCCCAAATGATTTTTTGAAACACCCTGTCATTTGGATCTAATGAAATCATTCTATACATTTTTTCCACATCTGTAGTTAATGCTATTTTATGTTTTCGAAACTTTAATAATGTTGAAAAAAGCTTTGGTTGTAGAGTAGGCCCAATAAGCAATTGTTCGTTCAATGATTTTCCATTGCCGCTTTTTGCCGAGGCATCAAACACTACTCTCAATTTAGTGGTTGAGCTTTCTTTAAGTACTGCGTGGTGTGGAATATAGTACTCGTTCTTATTTTCCGTTGTGTCAATTCTCTCCATGTATTCGGTTTCTAAATTCGAATTTTTTCGCAACCTTTGTTTCAAATAATTGTATCTTTTAATTGCCATTTCTCTGGATGATCCAAATGTTGCTGTTTGTTCATTTGCAAACGGGAGTTTTACCTCATATTGTCCGTTTGGATGTCTTTTATGTGTTTTTTTGAAAATGTTTTCACACTCTTCGTCTTCAGGTGAATGACGAGGTGGTGTCGGTATTTCTTCACTCTCCCAAAATTGTTTTAGTTGTAATCCTAAATTCTCAAAAGTTTCATTGACAAGTGTGAATACTTCGACCTTTTTGTCTGGTAATCCATCAACGTTTCCAACAAGGATCCACCCAAGTATGGTGTTTACGGCAATAGGTTCATGCTTGCGACCTTTCTGCACCCCTTCTTGTAGGATGCTGGCGTATACTTTTTCCCCTAATAAAACATCAATTGGACCCGGTTTCCAGTATGTGGAGTCTGCTAATTCCAATCCTGTGATGTGAGTCCATTGATTTGGACGTACTGGAATCGTTGGTAAATTATTAGTTATTGTATTTATGACTAACATTTTTGTGTTTATTGTTTTGTTTTTATCATAACATGATGCTAACTTCATATTTATTTGTGAATAAGACCATGCTGCCTGTTTTTTATTTAGACTTGTAATCTGTATTTTCGTTGGTTGCCTTTGTAAACCCAAACGTTTACAGGCCGTTTCTGTTATAAATGATGTTTGTGATCCTGGATCAACAAGACATCGTAAAGTTATTGAACGTCCATTACGATCAATTGTGGTTGCCAGCGCTGTAGCTAGTAACGCATTATGTGTTTCTGTAACTAAAAAGTTTTTTACTCCATCTGCACGATTGGATGCTGCCGATGTTGGCTCTGTCAGCCTTGTCTGACAATTTGTGGTGTTTTCTTCCTTGTGTAATAGTGTGTGGTGCGACTTGTTGCATTGCCTGCATTTGTAATTGCTTGGACAAGTCGTTGATTTGTGTTTACTGGAAAAGCAGTTGAAACATCTTCCAGCCTTTTGGATACATTCATTTCTGTGTGAAATGTTCATTTCCAAAAATTTCTTGCATTTTGCAACAAAATGTGCACTGTCGCATGCAGGACATTTTGATGTATTGCTTGATGCAAGGTGTGCTTTGGTACTTGGTACCGATTGTTTTGTATTCACTGCATATGACATTGATTCCAAAACCCTAAAGCTTGTTTGTAGGAATTTCTGGAACTGAGAAAATGTTTGTAATTCTTGTGTGTCCCCAAGCTCTTCTTCCCATAACTTCAATGTTACATAAGGAAGCTTCTGCACTAATAAGAATATTAGAATTGTGTCCCATGATCCCACGTCAACCTGCAATGCCCTTAATTGTTGTATACATTCCTCAGATGTATCCAGGATTGATTTTATGCTTTTACTGTTTTCTATTGTTTGCTTTGGTTGGTTGGTTAATATGTTCAATTGCGTATTGATGAGTAGTCTTTTGTTTTCGTATCGCGATCTTAATTTTTCCCAAGCTGGACTATAATCTTGCTCCGTTATGGGAAAATGCTTTAATAATCTTTCGGCTTCTCCGGAAAGACATCCCTTTAAATAATGCAGCTTTTGGACTGCTAACAAATTCTTGTTGCTGTGAACCATCGAAACAAATAGATCGTGAAATGATCTCCATGTTCCATACTCGCTGCTAAATTTTGGCAAATTAATGCGTGGCAATTGTATGAGATTGTCTGAAGCGTGATGAATCGAGTGGTTTGTAATGCTAGTGCGACGCGTTGGTTCGGAGTTGTTTCTTTCTTCTAGTCCTTCTGAAAGATCTGATATATATTCAATGTCTTTGGCCTCAATTTCCACATATTTCTGCTTGACTACGTACTCATGTGCACAAACCGTTTTTGATGTTAAAATTAATTCTTCCAATTGTGTGTCAAATTGATCGAAGTCTACCCATGCTTTTTTTAGTGCATCAATTTTATTTTCGAAGAAGCTAATTGTTCTTTTGATTAACGCCGTTTTTTTTCCATTTGTGATCAACCGTTCAATTTTTTCTCGCCTAACCATTAATGAGTTACACAAATTTTCCATCTTCCTTTTATATAAATAATTTTTCCTTTCTCTCTTTTACAAAATGTTATTTTGAATTTCTTCTTATGGCTATTACTTTTTTACGATCCTTGCAATATCCGGCTCGAAGGACCAATATGTTTGTTGAGAAAACAAGTAAAAATAAAATAAATTGAAATGCAAGAATTTCGTAAAAATAATTCAATCTTTATTCATAAAAAGAGAAAAGAAACACTATTTATATAAAAAATTTTAATCGCTGAATTCAAAAAAATTCTTCAATATACAAAAAAAAACAATCAAAATTTAAAATTAAAAAAAAAATGAAATTAATAAAAAAAAATGATAATAAAATTGGTGAAAATGATGAAAAATGATAAAAAATGATGAAAAATGATAAAAAATGATGAAAAATGATGAAAAATGATAAAGAAAAAAAATAAATCATAAAAAAATCGAAAATAATAAAAAAGATTAGAAAACCGATGTTTTCTAATTTCGCGATGAAGATTATTTTTCTGAAAAACCAAACAAAAAAAATCCTGTTGTTATCTGCTTGCACCATCACCCATGCGAAGGGAACAACAAAAAACTTTACCACGATTCCTGTGTAATTTTTTGTTTTATCCTCTTCGCTTTCGCTGCTGGATAAAAAGTGAAATTTTTATTCATTTTGTACTGCCTTTTATACAAAAATTTTATATGGAAATTGCATGTTTTCTACGTATGGCAGTTCCAATTCTTATTTTGTGGAACGTGTTCAGCCATTTTATTTAGTTGATATCGGACTTCTCTTTCTGTCATCTCTCCTTTTTCAACATGTAAGTATGACATTTTAAAAATATTAAACATTATTATAATTTTTTTATCAAATATTTTAGGAATCTTCGCCAAATATTCCTTATTGGAATATTTTTACATGGTTTGGATGAGATTTTCCAACGTAAGTATGAATTTCCATCTTTATTTGTGCTAAAAAAAAAGGTGACCTAGATTCAGCTGTCATGTGTGAAGTTTTTTCCTGTTTTTTGGTTTGTTGATATGTTCATATGTGTTGTTAGTGACAAAATCATGTTATTGTGCTTAGTTTAGTGTGTTGTATAAAATTCTTATGAAATTTTCTTAAATTTTCCTAAGAATTTTTACATTTGCACTTTCTTGTGTTGTTGTTATTGTTTTTTTGTTTATTTTCATAAATTAATTTGTACTTCTTCATTTTTTGTTTTACGCGTTCCGGATGTTGACGGAACATAAACCCTATAACTATTCCACCTAATACTGCATTCGTCTCATTCTCTCGCTGTTTAGTTTTGCGAAGGTTTCACTTCTACCGTGTGTGCACAGCACACATGATTTTTTTTTATAAAAATGTTTCTTGCTCTGATTCTTATAATGAAATTAGGACCAAAGACAAATTATTAGCCCTAATCAGCAGTGCTGATAAATATAGGAAAGATGAAGAAGTTGTTTCTGACAAAGAAGATTAAATTTTCTTTTTATTCAGTTTAAGCTGGAATTTGTTAATTTTTTTTTAATATGTACAAAGTTCTATTTAATTTTTAGGATTCTTTTTCATTATTGGGGTTGGGCAAAATGCCAGCCAGTTTTTTTATTTTAATACATTTACACAGATGTATTTCACTTGAATTGAAAAAATTCGATAATAAAAGAATTTTGTATATGAATTTTCATAAAATATATGTTTTAAAAAGTTCTCTTTTTTTATTTGCCTAATCTGACAACCCTACCCATAATGACTTGCACGAGTTTATTGAAATGGATAGCACAAGTGACGGGATCCTCGTTGATGAGAGTAGCTTTCGAATTGTATTGCATATTCGCGAGATCGTCTGAGTCGATGTCCGCTCCCTTATTTGGGAGTTTATACAGGAGTTTCATTGATTTTGGCCGACCGATTTCATTCGCGCTCATCGTTAAGAAAAATGTAGGTCTTCCTAACTGGCGAATCATTGCAAAAAGGTCTCTCTTTCTTTGCTACCAGTAGTAGATGGAATTAGGAATCGACCGCAAGAACGCCAAATTTTTTTCGAGACATCCATCGATGAAATCACTTGATTCTATTTGTTCTCTGGTGAGTTTCGTATCCTTCCCAACAAACTTGAAAGCAACTGTCAATGCATCTCGTGTACGTATTCGTAAGATTTTCATTGCCATGAACAGCAAGTGCTGTGGAGTAACTCCACATCTATCTGCTCTTCGCAATTCACTGGTTGCTATCATGTACGGTATTACAACGAGTCCTTCCTTGAAAGTACGAAATTGTCCGAGATAAATAGAGGGAAATGACAACTCCTCGCAGTGTTCGTCGAACAGTACACTCCGCGGAACCTCATTTTTTGTCGGAGCTATTCGTAGATATTTATGTTCGTTCCAGTAAAGAGTTTGTTGCTGAGCATGTAGACTTTCTTCTATGTTGATTTCTTCACTCAGATCTTCGGTGGAATCAACCGCTGGCACATTCGTTGAGAAAAAGGACTCGTTAATAGTAATGTCATAGAATTTGTACATTGGTGTGTCGACGAGATACCGTAGCCAAGTCTTGATAACGCGTTTCTTAACCATGCCGACAAGGTAACTTGATTTGTGTATCTTTTTGCGCTTTATAAGAACGTTGATGCAGTAATCGTCGTCTCTCTAGGCAGACGGTGAACCATAGTATGAACGGAAACTGGAACATTTATAACTTGTCCAAGAATTCCATATTGACCTTGACCATGTCTAAGTCTTCTTATTTGCATAAATGGCAAGCGAGGTGATATTAAACGTTCAGATACTAAATCAAGCTGTGGCAAATTATCTGGCAGTGGAGGATACTTGAAACCGTTTGTCGTAGATAAAGTAGGTATTCTTCCTCTCTGCAATGAACTATAAGAAGTGTCGCACGCTCGTGTCGATTGCACATTTATATCAGCAAATTCTGCTGAGAGAAGAGTTGTGGAATCAGACGGAACTGGCTTTAAATCGTTCTTGTACCATAATCTGTTGCATATGGCACATGCCAATCCAAAATTAATCTCTAAAACCTTCTCTCTGAACTGAGCATGAGCTTTGTCGTATGTAAAGAAAGCTGCATAAGTGGTGGTTGGCACTGACGGCGTGAACTGTTCTTCGACCTCCTCGTTTGGCTGCACCTGAATTGTTGCAGTCGAAGCGGAATCCACTGGCATGGATGTGGGCTCATTGGAGGCCAACGGCAATGTTCTCGTCTCATTCGTTGCCAGTTGAACTGTTGGATTTATAGTTATTGCAGTCCTTTGTCGGAGCCGATAAGCCCTAGTGTTTTCAGCAATTTTGGCTCTTCGATATTGAAAACTTTCAAGTGACTTCGTAGATGCCGTTTTATTTGTCTCCTCAGCCTTTTTCCGAGCTCGATAAGCACGAGAATACGCAGCTGCTTTTGCTTTTTTCGCAGTTGGTTCATCTTGATCGGACGTTTGTTGAGTGTAATTTTCCCCTCGATGGATCCGACATTTTACTAGCAGACCAAAGAAAGCTGAATCCTGAAAATGATATAAATATATTAAAATATCAACTTTCCGAGGCAATATGACAAGAAATTATATTTATAGATCGATCCGCTGTATGAATTGACTTCGTTGAGTCCTGATTCTCTTCGTGGGGATGTTTTAATAGGTAAAAGTGGCAGAAGTTGATATAAATCAAAATCATAAAAGAGTTAACATTTCAATGATAACATAAAATTAAAATTTTTGAAAATCTGGGGACAATTGTAATGCGCAGAGACAAAAATGTAAAAAGGAGACATTTCTCTATTAAAACGTGTCCCCTCGAAGTAAATGAGACCTCTGCTAAGTTAATTAACACAGCTGTTTGTTATGAATTATGTGCAGACTGTTAAAATTGAATTCACAATTATATAGAAAACAGGGGTTCAAATGAATTTTCATGGGCGGAGCCTATGATGATCACAGTCGATTTTGTGACTTTTTTTTTTTTTTTTTACTGCTTAACTCAAGCGACAAGAGGAAAAAAAATATATAATCAGAACAAAATGTTATCGATATAAAATTTTTTTTAGATTAAATTTACTTATACTAAAATCAAAGTCATTAGCATTATTATTAACCGCCCGCAACATTCGGGAAACCGGTTCATTTCTTCCGTAATCAGTCCTATGATACATTATTTTAAATAGCTCAACAGATCTCAAAGAACACGTATTAATATTTATGCATTTTGTCTAATAAGAATGGGGCGTCTATAACACCATTAAAAATTTGGTGGATAAACACAATATCTGCCACATGGCGCCTCATTTCAAGAGAATACAGTCCGATCAACTTTAGTCTATCTGCGTACGGGGGCAATAGAAGAGGATCATTTCATGGAAGGTTTCTAAGAGCAAATCGCACAAATCTGCGTTGAACTGATTCTACCCTATTTATCTGCACTTGGTAATAGGGAGACCAAACCTGACAAGCATATTCAAGCAGTGGTCTAACCAGTGTTGTATAAAGAGCTTTAGTAATATGAGGGTCAGAAAATTTTTTGGCCCAACGTTTGATAAAGCCCAAGGTCAAGTTGGCTCGATAAACCACTGATTCAACATGTAAATTAAAATCCAGCTGACTATTACAAATTACTCCCAAATTCTTTATATTACTCACTCTTCGTAATGGTACATCATTAATAAAATAAACGCACAGAGGAGTATTACGCTTTCTTGAAAAAGAGATGACCTCACATTTATTACAATTAAGGTCAAGATTATTACTACTACACCAAGAAGCAAAGTTGATTAAATCTTCCTGAAGTAACCAAGAGTCGTTGAGGTTAACTATTTCTTTACAGATCGTCATATCGTCAGCAAAGTTAGAAATTTTTGAATGTTTTATTACTGAAGCAACATCGTTAATCGCTAGGACAAACAGAATCGGTCCCAAGTGGCTACCCTGTGGTACACCTGATGTTGCTGTGTATGAGACAGATTTGGCTGACCGAAATATAACCTGATACATTCTACCATACAGATAAGACCGGATCCATTCGATAAAAATGTCGGGATAGCCCAGGACACCAAGCTTAAATAATATCACACGGTGAGATAGTTTGTCAAATGCCTTGCTGAAATCGGTGGTAATACAATCCACATAATTCCCTGTTTCCATGGCACAGCTTGCGAATGAAACTAGTTCTACTAGACTAGTAGTTGTGGATCTACACTTCAAAAACCCATGTTGGAAATTGGAAATAAAGGGTTTGCAGCTGAAGTAAAAATATTTATGTATAATGCATTCAAAGAGTTTTGGAATGCAGGATAATTTCGCAACAGGTCTGTAATTTTCAATGTCCTGTTTACTACCTTTTTTATGAGTCGGGATAATAAAGGACTCTTTCCACAATTCAGGAAATTTACCTGTTTTAAGGGATTTCTGGAAAAGGACAGACAAAGGGCGTGCCAAAATATAACCAAATCTTTTCAAAATAACTGCACGGATTCCATCAGGTCCAGAAGAGAAATCCTCAGTTAAGTCTTTAATATGGTCAATCACTATACCTTCATCAATGATTATGTTGGAAAGGGAGGTTTTAGGATAATTGTTCAAATGCGAGAAGCATTCCATATTAGGCACGAAATTATCCTTGTTGAACGCTGCAGCAAAAAATGTGGCAAATAAAGTGGCTATGGTTGACGGGTCAGTCGAAGACTGATCCTGATATTTCAGTAATGGTGGATAGCCATCCGATTTCCTTTTATTATTAACAAATTTCCAGAAACGGTGCGGGTCCATAGAAAGATTAAATTTCATTTCATTAATATAGGAGCTATATACATTGGAAGATAAAACTTTAAATTCATTAAACAGTGCCGAATACTTCGAGTGGTCATCATCACTCTGTGAAATCAAATACTTCCGCCATGCCTTATTCTTTCTATTACGCAAAGAACGTAATTCTTTGTTGAACCATGTAGGCGAAGTAGATGAATTTTTTAATCGGTAATAAGGAACCGACGGCACGAAGGCCGAGAAAATAATTGTATAAAACTCATTGATGCAAACTTCTACATTCTCATTGGCCAGAGCACTGTCAAAGTCTATCAGATTAAGTAGGTTTGAGAGCAATTCAAAGTTAGACTTGTGAAAATTAAAGCCGTAAGAGTCATCTATGTCTACATTCTGCCCTGCACCTTACAGCGAGAATACCACCTGTAGGGGAGGATGGTACTTATCAATACGAAGCATTTCAGAGCTGCGTTGAACAACACAATTAGTTGCGTCAGTAGTAAAAATCAAGTCAAGTTGTTTGTCAAGAGAATTAAGTACACCACTAATTTGTTGTAAGCCACAAGCTATCAAATTGTCCACGAATATGGATTCAAGATCTGAACTAACATTGGTTGCAGTAAAAAAAGCTTCGTCATCTAACTGTGACCAATGAAGATTAGGAAAATTGAAGTCCCCAAATAACAACATATCATCTTCTGGCTCCAACAACTCATATAAATGGCTAATTGCCCTAACTAGGAGCTGATATTCTGCAATTGAACAATTAGGCGGAATATAAGTGTTCGCAATAAAGATGTTCCCATGCTGAACGGCCATTTTGATGCAAACAATTTCCAAACAACCCAGGTCAGCAATATGGACCAACGAACATTTAAAAACATTACGAACAGCTATCAAGACGCCCCCTCCCATGGACCTGAAGTCCGTCGAATGCTGATCCCTACGAAAAACTTCAAAGTCAGAAGAAAATAACTCGCTATTGAGAAAGCTAGAATTTAACCAAGTTTCCGTCAAAACAAAAACGTCATGTGAAAACGAATAACTAGCGAGGAGCAATTCGCGCGTTTTAGTGCGTAGTCCCCTTACATTTTGATAGTAAAGGGACAGGCATTTGAGTTTTTTAAACTAATACTTGGCATATCCACAGAGTTCTTAGGAAAAAATTTTTTTTCGGACGTTTACGTTCAAACTCTTTTACAAAGGCAGACGGAGGCCAAAATTCATATGAAACAAAGTGTTAGAATTTCTGAAAGGGAACAGTTATCCTGAAGTATGAGATTGGACTAGATACCTTGCTGATTTCCTCACATCTAATGTTGGAAGTATCACTTTCTTTTGAGCCGATGTAACGTAAAATATCTTCAGCAGTTGTCACCGGATCCAGTCTTGAAAGGAAAATACTTTTTGGGGCAGGTACTGTTTTCAGAACCTGAGCGTAAGTAGTCGCAGATGATGATCCCTGAGCAGATGGAAATGACTCAATAGGAGAAACCAAATTTGGAGTTCCCTTTTTCTTAGGTAGTTTTCCTTCTGATCTTTTTTTTTTTTGAAACAGATTTCCCCAAAACTGAAACACCTTCTACGATCTGAGCTGACAAAGAAGAAGGAGAATCAGAACTAGAACCAGTTTCTGTGCAGATGGGAAGGTTATTCTTACTAGCAACTAGACTGTCCAATGATTTGCAATTTTTTGTCCAGAACTGAGTCAATTCTAAAGTCAAGTTCATAAGTTCCTTAGACGCGTCATTATTAAGCGATATTAAGGACTTACATGAAAGAATGTCACCATGAACACGTTCTAACTTGTCCATGATAGACCTGTCGCCTGGTACGGTTTCTTTTATTGTTATAGATGATGCCTTAGATGGAGGGTAAATAACTTCCGAAATGTCACCATGAAGCACACTCAATTTTGATTCAAGTTGTGCTACTTTTTTTAATAACTTCGATATATCGTGTTGCATCATTGAACATGAAGATATGAGTTGATCAAATTTTCCGTCTTTATCCCTCATATCTTCCATTATTTCACTAATGTTCGATACTTTATCATCGATACATTTCACCTTATTCGCAATAAATGCTGAATCACCATCCGAAGCATTGCAATTCACATTAATCTGATCCTTTTGTGTATCCAAAAGTTTCAGATATTTTAAAATGTGGCATGGTTCAATGTCACTACAATCATCGCATGTGAATTTGTTAATGTTAAAAGAGAGGTTCACACAAGAACGATGGAAGTGACGATCGCATACTCCATCACATACGATCGTCACTCGATCCGATGTGTTTACCTTACATATAACACAAGAAACTATCTTATAACCAAACAACGAAATTCAAGGAATACAATAAAAAACAAAAAAATTTCCTTGAACTCAACTGACCTTACGAAAAAAAAAAAAGAAAAAAAAGTAAAAAAAACTAAACAGTACACAAACCAAACCGAAAGAAACAATAACCGATTTTTTAAGTACAATAGAAAAAAAAAAATAGAATAAAAAGAATAAAAAATTCGCCAAGGTCAGTAATTTCCAACCAAATGGAAATTGAAATTGTAAAAAAAAAAAAAAAAACTAAATTTTCGAAGAACAAAAACGAAAAAACAACCGATCAGTTCAATGTACTATGGTTATTCTATATAAAAAGTTCTTAAATTTGTATTGCCTCCAGCGCCACAGCGGTGGCTAATTGAACTTTGTCGTGGGTGTCAGAATGTGCGCCATAAAAATCTCAATAACATTGTCTCAGGTCAGAATCATGTCCGATGTATATTTCAGATTATAAATGAGGTTTTCCAAAATGAAATGTCAAACCCCCCTTTTTTAACCAACCGACCCCCAATCTCCCCGGGAACAAAATTTCTCCACGTTTCAACTAATTCTCTACAACATATCAAAATCGTTTTTTTCTTTTTTTTTTGCTCAACAATATATTTATTTCCAAGTTTAATTTTCGATGGCTCCGCCCATCTGATGATCACAGTCGATTTTTCAACTAGCCCCTACCGAGAGCAAAGATGTTTACACATCAAAAAGCAAAAACTGAGAAACCCATTCTCGTGCCTAAAAGGACAACAACTCCATGCTAGAAGCCAGGCACAACGTTTTGGCTTTGCTCACCATTGAAAGTGATATTTTAAAACAACTAATATCCTAGACAGATTTGCAGAATTTAATGATCGCTATTGCCCAATCGGTCATTAAAACCGGATAATGACCTTTATTTACGTAATAATGATCAATTTCAGGTATCTATTTCAAGCATCATTATTTTCTTAATTATCAAATGAAAATGTGAAGACGTCTTAAATTTTTGCCTCGGACAGTTTACAGGGCCATTTGAACATTTTAAAAATTTCATCTGGTTTTGACATGTTTTCTTCTTTCACATAACCTTAAAATGAGCGAAAATACTTTCTATTCCAAATATTTCTAGAACTTTTGTTAAAAACAAAAAATCATGTGTGCTGTGCACACGCGGTAGAAATGTGACCTTCGCAAAAAGAAACAGCGAGGGAATGAGGCGAATGCAGGGGCGCGATATTTATAGGGTTTTTTTTTTAAATATTGGTACCAAGTTTAAAAGCTATTTTACATTTAATTATTTACACTCTTTGTTTTCAATTTCAATAAATGACACGAGTGGCTTATGATAACTAAAGTGTGAAATGAATGCTTTGGTTTGGATTTGATTAATATATCTTTGAAATACAGCATCAATTGCTGTTTTCGATCTTGTTGTCGATTCAGTGCGACTACTGCACATTTAAAATTTAATTTGGTGTTGAGGAAGTCAATCCAAGGGAGCGCTGTATCCAATGCAAAGCTAACATTAAAATCCCAACTTAAAATCATCGGAATTTTCTCGTAATCTTTTTTAAGAATCAGCGATATTTGTGGTGTGTACTTTAGCAAATTCTCGTGGATGAATTCAATAATTATATTTATTGATTGGTTGGGAGAAATACAAATTGCCACAATTATAACTGATTTATTATGGTCCAATCTGCTTTCACAAGCAGATATCTTTCCCATTTTAGAAAGCTGAACAGACAATGATTCTACCTGATGTGCATTCAGATCTATTTGTGGGGCTCCGTCATTTATATTATTATGGTATATTGCAACAATATCAAAATTTGGAATGTCTACAATAATCTCATTGTTCATCCACGTCTCGGTAAGAATTAGAAAATTCGACGACGATGCTATTCTGTCGAATTGAAGATCCTGTACATGACCTTGTAAACTTTTTGTGGCATTAGTTTTGAACAACAATATCAAAATTTGGAATGTCTACAAGAGAAATTAGACGTGATCGTCCCAATACCTCTTTTGAAAATGACAGAAACAAAAAATTTGTTGTTATATATTTTTCAAATATTTTAAGTGTTAGTTCCTGTATGAATTGTTATTTACGTAAATGTTAGAACTGATTGATATTCTATGCTCGCACACCGTGTAACACGTGGGTCAATAAGTTCGTATGCTCTCACATAAATGGCGCCACTAATAATAAATCGATACGATATCTCGAATCAACCATCTTTTTAATGATACGTGTCAAAATTTGACAGCAATCGGTCTATTGGTTCTCAAGTTATTGCTCTGAACGTCACGTAACTTTTGTTATTGAAAAAAAATGGATAAAGAAGATTTTCATGTGTTGATTAAACATTGCTTTATGGCAAAAAAAAATACCGTTAAAGCAAAAACTTGGCTTGGTAACTATTATCCAGACTCTGAGCCACCAAATCAACCGTTGAGAAATGGTTTGCTAAATTCCGTACAGGCCACATGGGCATCGAAGTCGATGAACGCAGTGGACGTCCAAAAGAGGCTGTTACGGACGAAAACATAAAAAAATCCACAAAATTATTTTGGATGACCTTAAAGTGAAGTTGATCAAGATAGCTGACACTCTAAAGATATCAAAGGAACGTGTTGGACATATCGTTCATGAATGTTTGGGTATGCGAAAGCTCTGTGCAAAGTGGGTGCCGCATTGCCGAAAAATGGAGCAAAAACACATGAAAATGTGACTTTCTCAACAACATTGGGAGCATTTACGAAAGTATAAAATGGATTTTGTGCGCCGATTCATCACTATGGATGAGACTTGGGTCTATCACTTTGATCCTGAGACGAAAGCAGAATCAAAAAAACGATAATTCGGCTCCAAAACGGGTTAAGACCCAAGGATCAGTGAAGAAGATTATGGCATCAGTTTTTTGGGATGGAAAAGGAAATTTGTTGGTGGATTACCTCCAAACTGGTAAAACAATAAACTCAGATTATTATTGCAACCTCTTGGGCCAATTAGATGTAAAAATTCGTGAGAAAAGACCTGGTTTAAGAAGAAAAAGTCAGTTTTCACCAAGACAATGCACCGTGTCACAAGTCGATAAAAACGATGGCAAAATTGCATGAAGTGGGCTACGAAATGCTTTCCCATCCACCGTATTCTCCAGATTTGTCCCCCACTGACTATTTCTTGTTTGCAGACCTCAAAAGAATGCTCGCTGGAAAGAAATTTACCACCAATGAAGAAGTAATCGCCCAAACAAAGGCCTATTTTGAGGCTAAACCAAAATCGTTCTACAAAACCGGTATCAAAATGTTAGAAAATCGCTCGAAGGCAACTATATTGAAGAATACGATCGAATTTTGTAAAAACAATGCCTTTCGGCGTGCAAGGAATTCACGTACACGATTCTTTGAAACCTTCGCGACCATTTTTATTTTTATTATTTTTGCCTTATTTTCATTTTCTCCTTTTTTTCTGCCGATATTCATGGCACTTTGTGGCATTAGTTTTGACCATACTTGAAAATTATTTTATTGAAATGATAAAATATTCACAAAACGATACACGTGTACAATACACAACGCTAGCTTATGAAATGAATGCTTTGTTTGTGTTTTTTGTGTTTGATCAATATATCTTTACGAAACAGGGCACAAAGAAAAGACGAAGATAATAGGAAACACTGTATTCTGTATTCTATGTATCCGGCGCTCAGAAATCAGAATAATAGCAAGGCAAAATTCTTATGGGCATATTTATCTGAAAAATATTTTTTTATGCAAAATTTTGTTCTTATCGACTGGTATATCATCTCGTTAAAAAAGTGTCGCTATTTTAGCGTTTCATCGAGTTTCAAATCACTTCCAACGCGGCTAAAGAAGTTTCCACTTCAATAAAAAAAAACTAGCTTCATTGAATAATAATTATTAAACATTGTGTAATGAAAATTAAAAAATATATGAAATTTTGGAATGTTGGAAAAAAAAGGAGATGTGTCATGGGTCATCTAGAAGTATCATTAAATAATAATTATTGTAATTAAAATCGGAGATCTGTCTAGAGCATAACTTATGAAGATATTATAAGTAGTCTCATGGGTATGAAGTGTAGGCGCAAACCAATTAGTCACTAAGATTATTTGACAATAATTTCCAGTCTGCTCGTTTCGGAATTGATTTTTTGGAGATTTGTGTTTAAAAAAATCCTCCCCGGTAGGGCCCGCACCACAGGTTCGGATTAGGCGTCCAGAGGTCCTAAGTGCGGCCCTGTATCATCATCTAAACATGGAATAATCGTTCGATTTTCTCACGAAAAATCACGAATGATTTCGTCTGGGATTTCACATTGAACAAAAACGACACAGAGAATTGCTAAAGGGACCTCAACAAGACACCAGATTTATTTATATTTATATGAATTTGAAACTTAAGTTGTTGTTTTGTGAATTTTTTTAGATACCTAAGATATTTGTATGAATTTTAAAGAACCCCCAATTTTTTATTAAGAAAATGTATATATTAATGAATTAAATAAAATTATTAACTTATATTTCTTTTTACAAACAAAACAATCTTGTTATTTTACCAACAACCTGTCCGTTAATTTTAGTGATTAGATTGCGTCGAAGTTACGCAAGTTTACGTCTACACAATTTCATGACTATAAATGTTGTGGTCAAGCAAGTTTTTCCCGTAAATGACAATGTCATCAATATACACAAAACACAAAAGCCCTGTAGACCTGCCAATATATGGTTCATTAACCGTTGGAAGGTTGCGGGGGCTCCTTTGAGTCCAAAAGCCATTCCAATCATAATGACCAAAATGGGTACTGAAAGCGGTTTTGGCTCGGTCTTCTTTATTAATCAAAACCTGATGGTATCCACTAGCAAAATCTTATGTTGTAAAATACCGTGAATGACCTAGTTGGTCTAATATATCTTGATGCGAGGTAGGGGAAAAGCATCGTCAATTGTAATCTGGTTTAATTTTCTAAAGCCTACAACTACTCTCCACCTTTTTTCTCCATCTGGCTGTCTTTTTTAGGTACTACCAGTAAAGGTGAATTCCAAGAGCTTATTTGATGGAGCTATTATCTCGTTTTCCATTGTTTTTCAGGTAAACGATGCATTTTCTGATTAACCGGTGCCTGGTCTTATTTGATGGCTATTGTATGTTTACAGGAGGTTGTATTAGATAATTTGTCACTCGATAAATAAAATACATCGTTATATTCTTCACAAATTTGTAAAATCCCATTTCTATCTTCTATAGCAACAATTTCATCCAGTCTTATTTCCTGTTTTAGTATTTCTATTCTGTCTCTATTTTGATTTAAATGAAATAAGTTTTCCATATCACATTCGGGTGTATATTCATTTTCAGGCTGTTGTTCTAAATTTAAAATTTTTTATTCAGTAAGCGTTTCGGTAGTGAAACTAAAGAGTTGATTTTCTTTTTCGTTAATTGTGTGTTGAGGATACAAACGGTTATTTTTCCTTCAATTGGCCTGACTAGAAAACTTCCAAGACAAACCCCTTCGCTTAATTCTTTCGATAAGCAGGGTCTATCTTGTTCGAATTCCACTTTTGTTTGAACCGATTTTTTAGAGCGGGGCGGCATATGAATTGCTGTCTGAGCCTCCACTTCATATTCCGTTTCGTCCCGGGTTGGTTCGTTAAAGTTTGTCTGTCCTTGTAGCCACTTACAATTTTAGCTGCAGATACTGGTATTTCAACCTGTGTCTGGGCGACATCTATATGGGCCATGATTATGGACTTTGTGGACAAACTGTTAAAAAGCGGTATTCCGTAGTTATGTTCGTTTATTTTTATTTCAGGAAAAGTTAATCGTTTGCCGAGTCCTTCAACGTTATAATTTTGAGACAAGAAATTAAACCCTAATATGCCGTCACCGGAATTGGCGGGACTTATTCCATGATAAGGAATTTGCATAGTTGTGGGATTGGAAGGGGAAGTTTTGTAATACATGTACCTAGAGTTTGACCTGTACCGGATGCTGTTTGAATATTTATTTTCTTTTTTTAATGATTGTTTCTTAATTATACTTATTTCTGCTCCGGTATCTATTAGCAATTCGGCCGGAATTATTCGATACAATAGACAGAGGTATTTTGATTGTACATTTAGGTTGATTTAAAAGTTTAGTTGCAGGTTGACACTTTGTCTCGTTTGTTTTGGGGCTTAAGTGACCGCCCTGACTAAGTTTCGACATTGATCACCGTAAGGCGTGTTCATGCGTGTTCTACATTCACTATTCACGTGCCCAAATCGGTTACAAATTCCGCATTGCGATCGTTGATAATTATTGTTATCGTAATTATTTTGACTATTATTAAAATGTTGGTTACTTGTGTTACTATTTCCGTAGTTATTATTCCTATTATTGAAATTGTTGTTGTTATTGTTACCCTAATTGTTGTTGTTATTGTTGTAGTTTCTGTTGTAGTCATATTTTGTTTCTGAGAGTTATTATTTATATTCTTGTTGTTGTAATTGTTACTTCTGTGGCATTCACTCTATTTGGCAAGCAAATCATTTTCCAGTTAGTTTGAATTCTTAATTATCACTTAGTTTAGGTCACACGCGATTACAATGTGCAATATACTTGTGAAACTTTCCATGGGGATTCTTTCAATCGCAGACCAAATACTTTTATCTGTAGCCGTTTTGGATCTAATGTTGTAATGAGTTGAGTGTCATGTATAAATACATATAAATATGTATATATATCTACACATGAAGCCAATAAATGCAACTCATTATCACGACCTATTCCAATATTCTTTTATTACATATTTCTCTGTCGGCGGCATTTCTTATATCATATCCTTTTTATTACCGACGAGAGCGGATGAACATGTTTTTACACCATCAACGCAATTACCTTAATAATTGCGGGTCCTAAATACGTATTACAATCCCTTTCTTGACCTCGCCAAAGACATTTTCTTCTTAAGTGTTTTCCTATCGCTAAAAGGATTTACACAAGTGTTCTCTGAGCCATCGCTATACATTTTCTAAATGCATTAGGTAATAAAAGTAAAGTAGGCAATTATTATTCAGTTCTACGAACGATTGAGAAGGAATTTCTTTTCGGTTTATAGAATTTTTGGTGGGAACTTACGCCCGAATTTAAACACCAAAAATCTGCAATAAAAACGATGAATCGAAGATAGAGTAATGGAATCGATAATTTACACGCGAGCTGATCTTAGATTAGTTTCTAAAACTGGACCAAGCCATAAATTTCCTAACGTGAGGCTGCGTTAGAAGCTTTGGAACTGAGATAAAGATCCAGCAAGCAAAATAAAACAACATAACTAAACATAATATAACATAATCTATATAAATAAAATCGTAACTGTTAGTTTGTTCCTAACCGGTAATCTCTTAAATTTCTTGATCAATTGACTTGAAATTTTTATATTTTTAGGAACACGAGCTGGTTCCTACATACTTTTTATTTACCTATGTTACACCTGAAAGTTTTAAAAAAACAATTAAAAAAATTCATCACTAACACATAGCCACAAGCATCTAATAATTCATCGCCTTCCTTCGTGATTACTCTTACTCTCACGCGCAATCGATCTGCTGCTGCTTCGTTCGATGTAGAAATGCGTCGTGAACAAAATTACATTACGGGTACTAACCTTTGAGCAAAAGGGCATTTACGATCAAATAATGCAAACTGTCAATAACGTGGTTGGAAAATCTTCTTCTTAGAAGCTCAAGGAGGAACTGGAAAACCGTTAGTAACTAGATTGATTCTGCCTGCAATTTGATGCCAAAATTACATAGGCTTAGCTCTTGCGTAGTCTGGAATAGCTGCGACATTGCTACCAGGTGGTAGAACTGCTTATTCGGCTTCGAAATTACCATTGAACATGCAATTCATTGAAACTCCCACGTGCAACATTTCCAAAGCATCCGGCATGGGAAAAGTATTTTAGAAATGAAAACCTATTGTTTGGAATGAATCCACAATGGCGCACAAAAATTCGCTCGAGGCTGTTAATGTGACGTCAAAAGAAGAATTGTTTGAAAAAGTATTTCCCAATATCGAAACCAATTACAAGAATCGCCATTGGGTGAGCAAATGAGCTATTCTTGCGGCCAAGAACAAAGATGTCTACGAACTTAACAATATTATTCAGTCTAACATTCAAAACGAGGTAGTCACATAGAAGTCAGTCGACGGTGTTATGGAAGCAGATGAACCGGTTAATTATCCACCCGATTTTTGAAGTGAAATACTTCTATGGGGACGTTTTGCAAAAATTATGTGACGATTTTGTGTGACGAAACGTTACATTACAAAATATCTCATTATATGGACGTCCTAGATGATTACAATGTTCAACAATATTGTGGAGGTTGTGATTAGAATTATTTTCGTTGCAGACCAAATAGTTCTATCTATCACCGTATTAGCGCTGTAGTCGATACAAATTTTTGAAATTTTTTAAAACTTTTTATGTAGAGGTCGTACACGATTGAAATGTTCAACAAAATTGTGGAGGTTTTTATGGGGATTATTTCCGTCGAAGACACAATAGTTCTATATCCAACCACTTCGGCGCTGTATTCAATAACAATTTGACGAAACGTTACATTACAAAATATCTTATTATATGGACGTCCTAGACGATTACAATGTTCGGCATTATTGTGGAGGTTATAATGAGCAATATTTCGGTCACAGACCAAATAGTTCCATCTGCCACCATATTGGCTCTGTAGTCGATATAAATTTTTGAAATTTTTTTCGAACTTTTTATATAGAGGTCGTACATGATTGAAATGTTCGGCAAAGTTGTAGAGGTTTTTATGGGGACTATTTCCGTCGAAGACCCAATAGTTCTATCTCCCACCATTTCGGCGCTGTACTCAATAACAATTTTTGAACTTAGATGAAACGTCACATTACAAAATATCTTATTATATGGACGTCCTAGACGATTACAATGTTCGGCAATATTGTGGAAATTATAATGAGTAATATTTCCGTCGAAGACCAAATAGTCCTATCTGCCACCGTATTGGCGATGTAGTCCATACAAATTTTTTAACTTTTTATATGGAAAAAATCATGGAATGCTAACTCTGTAAAGCAGCGTGTCACATCAGTGTAAGCTGACTAACAATTGCGTCATTTCTGTGCATAAGGCTGGCGCATACGAATATTGCATAGCGGAAAGCGATCAGCGCATCTTACATACGTTAACGTGCATTGCTTCTTACTACGGCTACAATGACTCCGGTAAGAAACGTTTGCGAGTCGACAATTCTGCTCAATCACAACACGCTGACAATGCTTCCACGAGAACGCCTATGACTATTGCAGAATGGACGCGGACACGTAGGGCTAGGCAACAACAAGCGGAACAAAAGCAACTCGCTGATAAGGCTTCGACGAGTACGACTATGATTGGTGTAGAACGGACGCGCGCATGTAGGGCTAGGCAACTTTTTCCGATTTTATTGGAAAATTTGTAAAGCAATTTGGTTTAAATTAATTGTATTGTTTAACTACATAAATAGACGGTAGCATGGTAAATTTCAGTCAAATCGGTCAAAGGATAGTGGAGAAAGAAATAATCCTAGGAGAAAATAAATCTGTCCCTAAAGTTTTTTTGATGTACTTTAAAAACTAATTCACCGATTTGACTAAAATTAGAAGATTATACCTATGCTATCAGGGTCTGCGTTACCTGGAAATTAGGCAAAATTTTGAAAATAAGAAACAAAATTATAAAGAAAAAACCTTGAAATAATGTTAGTTTTGACAGGTTTTCTGTCCGATTTCTACCATAGCGAATCACGGCTATAGGCCGATTTTCAGTTACTATTTGTTTTTTAGTCATATTTCATCCATAGGACATAAATTTACTTTAAGCCGATTTTGCGTTACTATATTTTGGTTATTGCTTCAATGACGTTAGGTCGGCTCCATACTTGCGTTGAAAAATATTTGTTGAACATTTAATTTTATTAGACAAATTTTTCCATTTTTCGCTCTAGAAAGCGTAGTAATTGATTGCAAACATTCGTTAACGTATGTATTTTTGTACTTCTACCTTAAACTATCATCATATACTTTTGGGAAACCAATCAGATAAAACTCTGTGACCACTTAGATTGCAATACCTCTAGGATGAAGTACAAACTTGCATAAATTTATTTACAATATTGTAATATTAAATGACATTTTGTCGGCAAATATTGAATTAGCCCCACCTCCGCAGATAGTCACGAGCCGCCACTGTGTTCAGCAAAGTTGTTCGATTAGTTTGTGGCGACTTGCAAGTTTCTAACGAATCTTTTCAGTTTGTCGTAATTGTATCAGGCAACATTGTTTAATTTTCCACTTTGCAAAATAATAATTTTAAATCGGTTAGTTGGATAAAAATTTCTGAACATTTTTAATTTTAAAACGAAAGAAAATGTTCTAGTCCTTGGAATTTTTTTGATAAGAAACATATAAAACTGCAAAAATAATTTTAAGTAAAATCAAAAGAATTGGCTCGATGCATGCAATTATAAAGTCTTAATAATCTATAATTAAAATTAATAATAAATAATTTATATTTCAAAATTAATAATTTATATTTAAAAATAATGAATAATTATTAATTACACTTCAATCTATTATAACTATTGTGATAATAATTTTGAGGTTAATAAAGTTAATTTAAAATAGCAAATCGGGCTGTTAATTTTAGTGCGAACCTTGCACAATTGAACCTCAACAACGATTCCTACAATTTCAACCTAAGACCAAATAGTTCTATCTCTCACCACTTTGGCGCCGCAGTCAATAAAAATTATTGAACTCCGTATTTAGAGGTCACACACGATTACAAGGTTTAGCACAATTGCGGAGGTTTTCATGAGGATTATTTCTGTGCCAGACCAAATAGTTTTACCTCTCATCGATTTGGTGATTTGGAGTTTACAAAATTTTTGAACTTCGTAGAGAGAGGTCGCACACGAAGACATTGTTTAGTAAAGTTATGGAGGTTTTCATCTTGATTATTTCTGTCGCCGCCCAAATAGTTTTATCTCAAACCGTTTAGGCGCTGGAGTAGAAATAAATTTTTTAACTGTGCATGTTAAGCAGTAAGTAAAATAAATAAATAAACATAAACATAACTAAACATAATATAACATTATCTATATAAATAAAATCGTAAATGTTCGTTTGTTCCTAACCGGTAATCTCTGAAACTTCTTGATCAATTGACATTAAATTTTTATAGAACATTCCTTAGGAACACGAGCTGGTTCCTACATACTTTTTATTTACCTATGTTACACCTGAAAGTTTTAAAAAAACAATTTGAAAAATTCATCACTCACACATAGCCACAATCATTTAATAATTCATCGCCTTCCTTCGTGATTACTCTTACTCACACGCGCATACATCAATAAAGTACATATAATAAAGAATATAAGCATAGATTGTAGAAAATAAAGATGGGCGTAGTGGCGGCGTTAAAAATATCAATTCGGAGGGGCAACACCGTAAATGGGATAATGCTTATGCATTCTGGAACATCAGAATTTCGAAAAATGTTTGCGTTATTTATTCCAAAAAACAAGTTTCTCTTAAGCGTACAAAATTAAATTGATTGTTGATAAATAGAAAATGCAAAATTTCATGTCGTTCAGACACCAAGTGGATGTATGCATTTTGGGACACGTTACATTTTTCACAGAGTTCACACGAGTATGGGGGAAAGAAAAGTCCACTGCAACAGAGAACCCAGTATTGCAGTAAGCCTGCTTATACCTACAGGGCGGCAGATATATAGGGGCTTAAACTGATTTCCGACTCTCTTCGTTTTCTGCCCTCTCCCGTAACATTATCACCATGGTAGAACCTGTTGAGAGCTATGCTCTTGATTACCTCGCCCAAGAGTTCTCAGAGCTTACTTAAACCAGTTAACCACAGCAAGGTGGGACCCTGTCGAAATGGATATACGACTTACTTTCTAAACAAAAACAAGTAATTTCTATCAATTTATAGTTTTTTTTATTTGTTATTACTTTCACGATACATTTGTATACTCGTATAATATGCCAATATAGTTAAGAAATTTAGGTCATACATTCATAATAATTAGTTTTTTTTAAATTAGGTTTTTACTTGTTATACAACAATAATTTTTTTTAAATGTTTTTACAAAGTATTACTTTAAAATTTTTTTAAATATATATTTTCCCAGCGTATTACTATTTAATTAATAATTAATTTTTAGGTATGTTTGAATTAAAAATTTTTTCACAGGATTACTTTTATGCATTTTTTAAGTCCCTTTTTAATAACTTTTTATTTAAATACGAAAAAAAATTTGTTTTCAGTAGTTCATTAATTATAAAAGAAAGTAAAGTTCAAATGTTTTAATACTTTTTAGTTTTTGAATACAAAAACTAAAAAGTATTAAAACATTCAACTTGAATGTACTAGATTATATTAAGTATTTATGGCAAATTCATATAATTATTATATTGTATAGTACAAAAAGTATACTTCATTTTTCTTATTTACTTCGTTTTTGTTGATTTTTGAAACCTCTTATTTTGAATAAAATCTTAGTTGAAATTCAAAGTAATATTTTCTTCCATAAATATATAAATTAAAATTTTTCATTTTTAAATGTTTGTTAGCTTTTTGACATATCTACTAGATGATTCAGTAATTCTGTAGGGCGACATGTAGGTGGAACCATTAGCGTTAAATCGATGAATATCGTGTCTTGATACAAAATTGTCTTTAAATGCGAAAAAATACTATCTAAACCAAACAATGGCTTGATAGTTATTTTCTTCGTCGAGGCAAATGATTAAGAAGTGGATTGCTGAATTTAAACGTGGTCATGGAAACAAATCTGATGAACAATATTCAGGTCGCCCAAAAGACGTAACAACTGAAGAAATGTCCAATAAAATACATGACGTCGGGTTGGATTTTGTATAAAAAACCTTGCGCGAGTTAACAACCAACCAAAGACGGCAACGGGTTCACGATTCAGGGTAATGTTTAGCCATATTTAACCATTATCCGAAAGATTTTGTGCGTCTGCCAGTTATGAAACATGGATCCACCACCATACATCGGAATCGCGACAACAAGGAAAAGAATGTGTAGGGTCTCGTTAAGGCCGTCCGAAGCGGTCGAAGATGAACCAACTGGCCGGAAAGCCTTTGGCCAGTGTTTTTTGATTCTCACGGCAGTTTACTCATCGACTACCTTGATAACGGAAAAACAATATTATGGAGTTTTATCGCATTGTTTAAATGATACACTCAATACCAAACGACCACATTTAGCAATGGAAAACTACTTTCTTTGCAAGTCAGTGAAAGCAATGACAAAATCAAATCAATTACGTTGGGAACTGCTTCAATATAAATCGTACTCTCCGGGTATGGTCCCCAAAAACTATTATCTCTTTCTAAACTTGAAAAGATGGCGAAAGGAAAAAAGACTTGCTGTATGCGAAACTGAGGCGTATTTTGCATATCTTCAGGAATCATATTAAACCAAAGGTGTTTTATGGTGTGATATTAAAATACCGTTGGACTAATTGTATCGAGCTAAAAGGAGACTATGTTGAAGAATAAATTCGACTTTTGCCAAAAAACTTGTTTTTTCAATATTTCCTACGGACTTATTGAACCATGTAGTATATTATTCCCTTTTTTATACTTGTATTTTAAAACTGTTTTGTTTTTGCTTTAAATAATAATTGTTTTTGTTTTCTAATTTAAAACCATTTTGAAAGCAAAATTCATACTGTGTTTAAAAATTACTATAAAAATAAATTCTTGAAATTTTCACCACTGAATAAAATTCTTTAGTTAAATCTATTACATTTAAAAAAACACAGCGTGTACAACTCTGTGTGCGATTTAATAAAAGTGAGAGAGAGAGAATGTTCTAAAAGGAATATAGTATGTAAACGGTTTATATTAGCTTTCATCGTGGTCTAGGTCAGGGTCTGCTTCATAACATGTAAAAGAAACAACAACGTAACCCAAATATTTATCGGGGTCAGGGCCTGAGACCCCGATAGATTCTAGTTACGTAAAATTGCAAAAGATGGCGCAGCCATCGTTTTCCATATAATTTAGACATCGTAATATAATGAATTTCATAAATTCGTGAAAAAAATGATTTTTTAATATCATTCAATAAAGATATTTGAGAATTTGCTAGTACTTCTTTGATTTATGCATAATTTATTTAAAAAATGATCGAAAAAGTTGAATTTTTTCGAAGAAAAATTTTTTTTCTTTTCGAGACCTAGATCGTTTCTTTCCAAATAGACACTGACCCCGATGAAAAAAAACAGCAATTATAAAAGTAAGATTTCGAATGTAAATGCAATATTCAATTTATTTCATCGAGTTTTACAATTCCTATGAGTTATTCTTCTATTTCTCTTTCTTTCGAAAACCATACAATTTTATCTCTCACCCCTTTGTCGATGGAGTCAATACAAACTTTTGAACTTTTATGTAGAGGTTACACGCGATTACAATGTTCAGTATAGCTGTGGAGGTTTTCATGGGGTCTATTTCTGTCGAAACACTTTATAGTTGCGCCTCTCACTACTTTGGCGCTGAGGTCATGTATAGGCTATTTTGGCCTCTACCTTATCGAGGTTTTTTGCTTTTACCGAGCACTTAATTACCCCCACCCAAATTTTTATCGTTATTTATGACATACTGGTGCAAATTCTTAGAAACTATTTCCGTAATATTCGTTACCTATTATTTTGTTTTACCTAATGACCCAGATGTGGGAATGACTCATGCTTAAGTGGAAATACCCATTTCTGTCTTTTGCACCGGATCACTAGATTACCCTCGCCAGTTTTCTTCAAGCTTTCAAGGCAAGTATCGAATTCTGTGGCAACTACTCGTAAAATTAAGGAGAAAGTGGGAACTACAGCGATTGTGCGTACAGTTCTCAGGGTGATCAAGCAGTATCCACACCTGTTAATATAATTGAATTAATATTCAACGCTGTAATTAATTTTGTTAGTTTAGAGTAATTCGTAAACTGAAATTTCTAGGAGCTAGGAGATAGAACTATGTTGTCTTCGAGGAAATAATACTCACAAAAGTCAAACTGTCAAAAATGTTGTGTGAAAAATCGCATGAACATTTGAAAATACATTTGATTTTTACGGTCAAACTACGCGACAAAAATGTTGCGCAATTTGTTGTGTGAAATAAGTGGTAATGTGAAAGTACTTTTAGATCATAATAAGGAAACGTAGTTGGTTATTTGTTTAGGTTAAATAAAATTAGTTGAAATTTTGCAAACAAAAATTAGTAAATAATTTTTTTATTCAAATTTGTGTTTAACGTGTGATTTTATTATATTTTTCTACCTAAGTACTAAAACAATATTTTCGTGGTAATTTTTTTTTTATAATGTTAATTAGAATATGTCAAGCTGGTAAATAAAAAACCTTTTTTTATGTACATATTTATAATTTTCTGTCAGAATTTTCCTTCCTCTGAATTTTATAATCAATAAGTTGTCATTTCAATTAATTGTAATTTTAATTAAATGTTTCTTTTTTATAATTTTTCTCTTATTTCTTTCTTTATCTGAAAAACATTTTTTTATGCAAAAAAGTGTCGCTATTTTAGCGTTTCATCGAGTTTCAAATCACTTCCAACGCGGCTAAAGAAGTTTCCATTTCAATAAAAAAAAACTAGCTTCATTGAATAATAATTATTAAACATTGTGTAATGAAAATTTAAAAATATATGAAATTTTAGAATGTTGGAAAAAAAGGAGATGTGTCATGGGTCATCCAGAAGTATCATTAAATAATAATTATTGTAATTAAAATCGGAGATCTGTCTAGAGCATGGGTGGCCATCGCGAGGCACGCGGGCCGCATGCAGCCCGCCGGGAGTTTTGTTGCGGCCCACGGAGCTAAGTCAAATTAACAGAAATGTTAACTTTATTGTACATATCACCAAAAGAACATTACATCATGAGTCGTTCGCATTATACTAGGCTAGTCAAAAAGTTCTCGGGCTCGATAAGAAAAACACAATTTAATGGTTCAAAATATGCTTTATCATTCAATATAATCTCCCTCAACCTCAATGCACTTGTTTCAATGGTTTTCTAATAGATTGATTCCATCCCTGAAGTGAGAATCTGCAAGGTCTGCAAAATACCCCTGTACGGCAACTAGCACCTCTTTGTTTGACGAAAAACACCTTCGCCGCATGAATTTTTTCAGGTTTGGAAATACGTGGAAGTCACTAGGCGTCAAATCTGGTGAATACGGTGGATGTTCTAACAATTTCTACTTTAATTCCGTGATTTTTGCAATAATTTTTTGACTTTTGTGAGCTGGTACATTGTCTTGGTGGAAAAATGATTTTTTTCTTCTTTAATCCGGGCCTTTTTTTTGTTTCGAGCTGGTCCAATAAGTGTGACTAATATTTAGAATTAATTGTTTTACCAGTTTGGAGATAAACCACCAACAAAACCCGTTTCGCGTCCCAAAACACTGAGGTTAAAAATTTTCGCCGATCTTTGGGCCTTAACCCGTTTTATAGCCGAATTATCGGTTTCACACCATCCTTTTGATTCTGCTTTCGACTCAGGATCATAGTGATAAACCCAAGTCTCAGTCGCAGCGATAAATCAACGCACAAATGCGCGAAATGTTGTTGAGAAAGTCGCATTAGCACGTGTTTTTGTCCCATTGTTAGGAAATGCGGCACCCACATTGCACAAAGCTTTTTGAAACCTAAAAGTTCATGTAAAATCTGATATGTTGATCCATGCGAGATGCCTATGGGCTCAGCTATCTCATCCACCATCTCTCGTTTATCTTGCGAAACCATATCCTGTATTTTTGGTATCTTTTCTGTTGTTGATACACTTATTGCACGTCCTTGACGTGGATCGTCTTCAAGGCTTGTACGACCAGATTTAAAAAGGGCAGCGCATTTTTCAACGGTGAATTTCGCAGGTGAAGAGTCCTCATACACTTTTAATAATTGTTCATAAATTTCCTTTACTTTTAAACGTTCCAAAACAAAGAATTTAATCACTGCACGATATTCAATTTTTTCCATTTTAAAAAATACTGTGACACATCCACACTAAATGGGTTGTAAACAAAGAATGAATTAACAGATCGAAATGAAATTTCACACACGTTCTTATGAAGGATATGCCAACATAACAAATTTGGGCTGCCAGCAGCACATTCTGTTATCGACCCCGAGAACTTTTTGACTAGCCTATATTTTTAAATTATAGCTAAGAGAAATTTGAAATATCTCGCTTTTTAGAAGAAATTCATTGCTTATGAGCTCTTTTAAATATACCGTATTTTCAGAAAAATGCGCAGATTTTAACTATTTCAAATATCCCGGTTCGATGTTATAAAATAATAACTTTTTATTTATGTGAATTTGGTGTACGATTATTTCTGCGCTAACAATTAGTCTTAAAAATATTTGTGTATTATTTTCTACAAAATAATTTATCACAGTTTATTTGCAATAGAACAGTTACTATTTTCAATAATTATCACAATTTTTATGTTTAGGAGCAAAGTTACTTTTCTGTACTAGGCTTTATATTTGAAGTACACTTTTCAATTCAGATTGATAGATACTTGAAATCTCGTCTGGTATTTATACCTCAGGCAATACTTCGAGAATCGCCTGCAAATGTTTGAGAGTTTCTGATACAGATCAATTTAGATGCACTTAGTTCTGCAAAACAAAGTCAGATGTCTCGCTTTTAAATATTTGCAATTTTTTAAATAAATAATATGTTAGATTCTCAGTTATGCTTTATCCGCTTCAAAAAAATAAATGTACCTATTTCTTTATTTTCACATTAAACCAGGCAAGCGTTTGACCAAAATCTCACCTACTGGCAAGTGACGATGTGGTGGAAGTTGTAGCACACTTGCTTGTTGACTTTCATTACAGAAAAAATATATATTGGGTGCGTGGCCCGGCAGGAAATATTATTTCTGAAATTTGGCCCGCCTGCTGAAATGGTTGGCCACCCATGATCTAGAGCATAACTTATGAAGATATTATAAGTAGTTTCATGAGTATGAAGTGTAGGCGCAAACCAATTAGTCACTAAGATTATTTGACAATAATTTTGAAGACGTCTTAAATTTTTGCCTCGGACAGTTTACAGGGCCATTTGAACATTTTAAAAATTTCATCTGGTTTTGACATGTTTTCTTCTTTCACATAACCTTAAAATGAGCGAAAATACTTTCTATTCCAAATATTTCTAGAACTTTTGTTGAAAACAAAAAATCATGTGTGCTGTGCACACGCGGTAGAAATGTAACCTTCGCAAAAAAAAACAGCGAGAGAATGAGACGAATGCAGGCGTGCGATATTTATAGGGTTTTTTTTTTTAAATATTGGTACCAAGTTTAAAAGCTATTTTACATTTAATTATTTACACTCTTTGTTTTCAATTTCAATAAATGACACGAGTGGCTTATGATAACTAAAGTGTGAAATGAATGCTTTGGTTTGGATTTGATTAATATATCTTTGAAATACAGCATCAATTGCTGTTTTCGATCTTGTTGTCGATTCAGTGCGACTACTGCACATTTAAAATTTAATTTGGTGTTGAGGAAGTCAATCTAAGGGAGCGCTGTATCCAATGCAAAGCTAACATTAAAATCCCAACTTAAAATCATCGGAATTTTCTCGTAATCTTTTTTAAGAATCAGCGATATTTGTGGTGTGTACTTTAGCAAATTCTCGTGGATGAATTCAATAATTATATTTATTGATTGGTTGGGAGAAATACAAATTGCCAAAATTATAACTGATTTATTATGGTCCAATCTGCTTTCACAAGCAGATATCTCTCCCATTTTAGAAAGCTGAACAGACAATGATTCTACCTGATGTGCATTCAGATCTATTTGTGGAGTAACAACACGGGCTCCGTCATTTATATTATTATGGTATATTGCAGCAATATCAAAATTTGGAATGTCTACAATAATCTCATTGTTCATCCACGTCTCGGTAAGAATTAGAAAATTCGACGACGATGCTATTCTGTCGAATTGAACATCCTGTACATGACCTGGTAAACTTTTTGTGGCATTAGTTTTAAACAACAATATCAAAATTTGGAATGTCTACAAGAGAAATTAGACGTGATCGTCCCAATACCTCTTTTGAAAATGACAGAAACAAAAAATTTGTTGTTATATATTTTTCAAATATTTTAAGTGTTAGTTCCTGTATGAAATGTTATTTACGTAAATGTTAGAACTGATTGATATTCTATGCTCGCACACCGTGTAGCACGTGGGTCAATAAGTTCGTATGCTCTCACATAAATGGCGCCACTAAAAATAAATCGATACGATATCTCGAATCAACCATCTTTTTAATGATACGTGTCAAAATTTGACAGCAATCGGTCTATTGGTTCTCAAGTTATTGCTCTGAACGTCACGTAACTTTTGTTATTGAAAAAAAATGGATAAAGAAGATTTTCATGTGTTGATTAAACATTGCTTTATGGCAAAAAAAAATACCGTTAAAGCAAAAACTTGGCTTGGTAACTATTATCCAGACTCTGAGCCACCAAATCAACCGTTGAGAAATGGTTTGCTAAATTCCGTACAGGCCACATGGGCATCGAAGTCGATGAACGCAGTGGACGTCCAAAAGAGGCTGTTACGGACGAAAACATCAAAAAATCCACAAAATTATTTTGGATGACCTTAAAGTGAAGTTGATCAAGATAGCTGACACTCTAAAGATATCAAAGGAACGTGTTGGACATATCGTTCATGAATGTTTGGGTATGCGAAAGCTCTGTGCAAAGTGGGTGCCGCATTTCCGAAAAATGGAACAAAAACACATGAAAATGTGACTTTCTCAACAACATTGGGAGCATTTACGAAAGTATAAAATGGATTTTGTGCGCCGATTCATCACTATGGATGAGACTTGGGTCTATCACTTTGATCCTGAGACGAAAGCAGAATCAAAAAAACGATAATTCGGCTCCAAAACGGGTTAAGACCCAAGGATCAGTGAAGAAGATTATGGCATCAGTTTTTTGGGATGGAAAAGGAAATTTGTTGGTGGATTACCTCCAAACTGGTAAAACAATAAACTCAGATTATTATTGCAACCTCTTGGGCCAATTAGATGTAAAAATTCGTGAGAAAAGACCTGGTTTAAGAAGAAAAAGTCAGTTTTCACCAAGACAATGCACCGTGTCACAAGTCGATAAAAACGATGGCAAAATTGCATGAAGTGGGCTACGAAATGCTTCCCATCCACCGTATTCTCCAGATTTGCCCCAACTGACTATTTCGTGTTTGCAGACCTCAAGAGAATGCTCGCTGGAAAGAAATTTACCACCAATGAAGAAGTAATCGCCCAAACAAAGGCCTATTTTGAGGCTAAACCCAAATCGTTCTACAAAACCGGTATCAAAATGTTAGAAAATCGCTCGAAGGCAACTATATTGAAGAATACAATCGAATTTTGTAAAAACAATGCCTTTCGGCGTGCAAGGAATTCACGTACACGATTCTTTGAAACCTTCGCGACCATTTTTATTTTTATTATTTTTGCCTTATTTTCATTTTCTCCTTTTTTTCTGCCGATATTCATGGCACTTTGGGCATTAGTTTTGAGCATACTTGAAAATTATTTTATTGAAATGATAAAATATTCACAAAACGATACACGTGTACAATACACAACGCTAGCTTATGAAATGAATGCTTTCTTTGTGTTTTTTGTTTTTGATCAATATATCTTTACGAACCAGCGCACAAAGAAGAGACGAAGATAATAGGAAACACTGTATTCTGTATTCTATGTATCCGGCGCTCAGAAATCAGAATAATAGCAAGGCAAAATTCTTATGGGCATATTTATCTGAAAAACATTTTTTTATGCAAAAAAGTGTCGCTATTTTAGCGTTTCATCGAGTTTCAAATCACTTCCAACGCGGCTAAAGAAGTTTCCATTTCAATAAAAAAAAACTAGCTTCATTGAATAATAATTATTAAACATTGTGTAATGAAAATTTAAAAATATATGAAATTTTAGAATGTTGGAAAAAAAGGAGATGTGTCATGGGTCATCCAGAAGTATCATTAAATAATAATTATTGTAATTAAAATCGGAGATCTGTCTAGAGCATGGGTGGCCATCGCGAGGCACGCGGGCCGCATGCAGCCCGCCGGGAGTTTTGTTGCGGCCCACGGAGCTAAGTCAAATTAACAGAAATGTTAACTTTATTCTACATATCACCAAAAGAACATTACATCATGAGTCGTTCGCATTATACTAGGCTAGTCAAAAAGTTCTCCGGCTCGATAAGAAAAACACAATTTAGTGGTTCAAAATATGCTTTATCATTCAATATAATCTCCCTCAACCTCAATGCACTTGTTTCAATGGTTTTCTAATAGATTGATTCCATCCCTGAAGTGAGAATCTGCAAGGTCTGCAAAATACCCCTGTACGGCAACTAGCACCTCTTTGTTTGACGAAAAACACCTTCGCCGCATGAATTTTTTCAGGTTTGGAAATACGTGGAAGTCACTAGGCGTCAAATCTGGTGAATACGGTGGATGTTCTAACAATTTCTACTTTAATTCCGTGATTTTTGCAATAATTTTTTGACTTTTGTGAGCTGGTACATTGTCTTGGTGGAAAATGATTTTTTTCTTCTTTAATCCGGGCCTTTTTTTTGTTTCGAGCTGGTCCAATAAGTGTGACTAATATTTAGAATTAATTGTTTTACCAGTTTGGAGATAAACCACCAACAAAACCCGTTTCGCGTCCCAAAACACTGAGGTTAAAACTTTTTTCGCCGATCTTTGGGCCTTAACCCGTTTTATAGCCGAATTATCGGTTTCACACCATCCTTTTGATTCTGCTTTCGACTCAGGATCATAGTGATAAACCCAAGTTTCAGTCGCAGCGATAAATCAACGCACAAACGCTGGAAATGTTGTTGAGAAAGTCGCATTAGCACGTGTTTTTGTCCCATTGTTAGGAAATGCGGCACCCACATTGTACAAAGCTTTTTGAAACCTAAAAGTTCATGTAAAATCTGATATGTTGATCCATGCGAGATGCCTATGGCCTCAGCTATCTCATCCACCATCTCTCGTTTATCTTCCGAAACCATATCCTGTATTTTTGGTATCTTTTCTGTTGTTGATACACTTATTGCACGTCCTTGACGTGGATCGTCTTCAAGGCTTGTACGACCAGATTTAAAAAGGGCAGCGCATTTTTCAACGGTGGATTTCGCAGGTGAAGAGTCCTCATACACTTTTAATAATTGTTCATAAATTTCCTTTACTTTTAAACGTTCCAAAACAAAGAATTTAATCACTGCACGATATTCAATTTTTTCCATTTTAAGAAATACTGTGACACATCCACACTAAATGGGTTGTAAACAAAGAATGAATTAACAGATCGAAATGAAATTTCACACACGTTCTTATGAAGGATATGCCAACATAACAAATTTGGGCTGCCAGCAGCACATTCTGTTATCGACCCCGAGAACTTTTTGACTAGCCTATATTTTTAAATTATAGCTAAGAGAAATTTGAAATATCTCGCATTTTAGAAGAAATTCATTGCTTATGAGCTCTTTTAAATATACCGTATTTTCAGAAAAATGCGCAGATTTTAACTATTTCAAATATCCCGGTTCGATGGTATAAAATAATAACTTTTTATTTATGTGAATTTGGTGTACGATTATTTCTGCGCTAACAATTAGTCTTAAAAATATTTGTGTATTATTTTCTACAAAATAATTTATCACAGTTTATTTGCAATAGAACAGTTACTATTTTCAATAATTATCACAATTTTTATGTTTAGGAGCAAAGTTACTTTTCTGTACTAGGCTTTATATTTGAAGTACACTTTTCAATTCAGATTGATAGATACTTGAAATCTCGTCTCGTATTTATACCTCAGGCAATACTTCGAGAATCGCCTGCAAATGTTTGAGAGTTTCTGATACAGATCAATTTAGATGCACTTAGTTCTGCAAAACAAAGTCAGATGTCTCGCTTTTAAATATTTGCAATTTTTTAAATAAATAATATGTTAGATTCTCAGTTATGCTTTATCCGCTTCAAAAAAATAAATGTACCTATTTCTTTATTTTCACATTAAACCAGGCAAGCGTTTGACCAAAATCTCACCTACTGGCAAGTGACGATGTGGTGGAAGTTGTAGCACACTTGCTTGTTGACTTTCATTACAGAAAAAATATATATTGGGTGCGTGGCCCGGCAGGAAATATTATTTCTGAAATTTGGCCCGCCTGCTGAAATGGTTGGCCACCCATGATCTAGAGCATAACTTATGAAGATATTATAAGTAGTTTCATGAGTATGAAGTGTAGGCGCAAACCAATTAGTCACTAAGATTATTTGACAATAATTTTGAAGACGTCTTAAATTTTTGCCGGACAGTTTACAGGGCCATTTGAACATTTTAAAAATTTCATCTGGTTTTGACATGTTTTCTTCTTTCACATAACCTTAAAATGAGCGAAAATACTTTCTATTCCAAATATTTCTAGAACTTTTGTTGAAAACAAAAAATCATGTGTGCTGTGCACACGCGGTAGAAATGTAACCTTCGCAAAAAAAAACAGCGAGAGAATGAGACGAATGCAGGGGTGCGATATTTATAGGGTTTTTTTTTTAAATATTGGTACCAAGTTTAAAAGCTATTTTACATTTAATTATTTACACTCTTTGTTTTCAATTTCAATAAATGACACGAGTGGCCTATGATAACTAAAGTGTGAAATGAATGCTTTGGTTTGGATTTGATTAATATATCTTTGAAATACAGCATCAATTGCTGTTTTCGATCTTGTTGTCGATTCAGTGCGACTACTGCACATTTAAAATTTAATTTGGTGTTGAGGAAGTCAATCTAAGGGAGCGCTGTATCCAATGCAAAGCTAACATTAAAATCCCAACTTAAAATCATCGGAATTTTCTCGTAATCTTTTTTAAGAATCAGCGATATTTGTGGTGTGTACTTTAGCAAATTCTCGTGGATGAACTCAATAATTATATTTATTGATTGGTTGGGAGAAATACAAATTGCCAAAATTATAACTGATTTATTATGGTCCAATCTGCTTTCACAAGCAGATATCTCTCCCATTTTAGAAAGCTGAACAGACAATGATTCTACCTGATGTGCATTCAGATCTATTTGTGGAGTAACAACACGGGCTCCGTCATTTACATTATTATGGTATATTGCAGCAATATCAAAATTTGGAATGTCTACAATAATCTCATTGTTCATCCACGTCTCGGTAAGAATTAGAAAATTCGACGACGATGCTATTCTGTCGAATTGAACATCCTGTACATGACCTGGTAAACTTTTTGTGGCATTAGTTTTGAACAACAATATCAAAATTTGGAATGTCTACAAGAGAAATTAGACGTGATCGTCCCAATACCTCTTTTGAAAATGACAGAAACAAAAAATTTGTTGTTATATATTTTTCAAATATTTTAAGTGTTAGTTCTGTATGAATTGTTATTTACGTAAATGTTAGAACTGATTGATATTCTATGCTCGCACACCGTGTAGCACGTGGGTCAATAAGTTCGTATGCTCTCACATAAATGGCGCCACTAAAAATAAATCGATACGATATCTCGAATCAACCATCTTTTTAATGATACGTGTCAAAATTTGACAGCAATCGGTCTATTGGTTCTCAAGTTATTGCTCTGAACGTCACGTAACTTTTGTTATTGAAAAAAAATGGATAAAGAAGATTTTCATGTGTTGATTAAACATTGCTTTATGGCAAAAAAAAATACCGTTAAAGCAAAAACTTGGCTTGGTAACTATTATCCAGACTCTGAGCCACCAAATCAACCGTTGAGAAATGGTTTGCTAAATTCCGTACAGGCCACATGGGCATCGAAGTCGATGAACGCAGTGGACGTCCAAAAGAGGCTGTTACGGACGAAAACATCAAAAAATCCACAAAATTATTTTGGATGACCTTAAAGTGAAGTTGATCAAGATAGCTGACACTCTAAAGATATCAAAGGAACGTGTTGGACATATCGTTCATGAATGTTTGGGTATGCGAAAGCTCTGTGCAAAGTGGGTGCCGCATTTCCGAAAAATGGAACAAAAACACATGAAAATGTGACTTTCTCAACAACATTGGGAGCATTTACGAAAGTATAAAATGGATTTTGTGCGCCGATTCATCACTATGGATGAGACTTGGGTCTATCACTTTGATCCTGAGACGAAAGCAGAATCAAAAAAACGATAATTCGGCTCCAAAACGGGTTAAGACCCAAGGATCAGTGAAGAAGATTATGGCATCAGTTTTTTGGGATGGAAAAGGAAATTTGTTGGTGGATTACCTCCAAACTGGTAAAACAATAAACTCAGATTATTATTGCAACCTCTTGGGCCAATTAGATGTAAAAATTCGTGAGAAAAGACCTGGTTTAAGAAGAAAAAGTCAGTTTTCACCAAGACAATGCATCGTATCACAAGTCGATAAAAACGATGGCAAAATTGCATGAAGTGGGCTACGAAATGCTTCCCCATCCACCGTATTCTCCAGATTTGTCCCCCACTGACTATTTCTTGTTTGCAGACCTCAAGAGAATGCTCGCTGGAAAGAAATTTACCACCAATGAAGAAGTAATCGCCCAAACAAAGACCTATTTTGAGGCTAAACCAAAATCGTTCTACAAAACCGGTATCAAAATGTTAGAAAATCGCTCGAAGGCAACTATATTGAAGAATACGATCGAATTTTGTGAAAACAATGCCTTTCGGCGTGCAAGGAATTCACGTACACGATTCTTTGAAACCTTCGCGACCATTTTTATTTTTATTATTTTTGCCTTATTTTCATTTTCTCCTTTTTTTCTGCCGATATTCATGGCACTTTGTGGCATTAGTTTTGAGCATACTTGAAAATTATTTTATTGAAATGATAAAATATTCACAAAACGATACACGTGTACAATACACAACGCTAGCTTATGAAATGAATGCTTTCTTTGTGTTTTTTGTTTTTGATCAATATATCTTTACGAAACAGCGCACAAAGAAGAGACGAAGATAATAGGAAACACTGTATTCTGTATTCTATGTCTCCGGCGCTCAGAAATCAGAATAATAGCAAGGCAAAATTCTTATGGGCCTATTTATCTGAAAAACATTTTTTTATGCAAAAAAGTGTCGCTATTTTAGCGTTTCATCGAGTTTCAAATCACTTCCAACGCGGCTAAAGAAGTTTCCATTTCAATAAAAAAAAACTAGCTTCATTGAATAATAATTATTAAACATTGTGTAATGAAAATTTAAAAATATATGAAATTTTAGAATGTTGGAAAAAAAGGAGATGTGTCATGGGTCATCCAGAAGTATCATTAAATAATAATTATTGTAATTAAAATCGGAGATCTGTCTAGAGCATGGGTGGCCATCGCGAGGCACGCGGGCCGCATGCAGCCCGCCGGGAGTTTTGTTGCGCCCCACGGAGCTAAGTCAAATTAACAGAAATGTTAACTTTATTGTACATATCACCAAAAGAACATTACATCATGAGTCGTTCGCATTATACTAGGCTAGTCAAAAAGTTCTCGGGCTCGATAAGAAAAACACAATTTAATGGTTCAAAATATGCTTTATCATTCAATATAATCTCCCTCAACCTCAATGCACTTGTTTCAATGGTTTTCTAATAGATTGATTCCATCCCTGAAGTGAGAATCTGCAAGGTCTGCAAAATACCCCTGTACGACAACTAGCACCTCTTTGTTTGACGAAAAACACCTTCACCGCATGAATTTTTCCAGGTTTGGAAATACGTGGAAGTCACTAGGCGTCAAATCTGGTGAATACGGTGGATGTTCTAACAATTTCTACTTTAATTCCGTGATTTTTGCAATAATTTTTTGACTTTTGTGAGCTGGTACATTGTCTTGGTGGAAAATGATTTTTTTCTTCTTTAATCCGGGCCTTTTTTTTGTTTCGAGCTGGTCCAATAAGTGTGACTAATATTTAGAATTAATTGTTTTACCAGTTTGGAGATAAACCACCAACAAAACCCGTTTCGCGTCCCAAAACACTGAGGTTAAAAATTTTCGCCGATCTTTGGGCCTTAACCCGTTTTATAGCCGAATTATCGGTTTTACACCATCCTTTTGATTCTACTTTCGACTCAGGATCATAGTGATAAACCCAAGTCTCAGTCGCAGCGATAAATCAACGCACAAACGCTGGAAATGTTGTTGAGAAAGTCGCATTAGCACGTGTTTTTGTCCCATTGTTAGGAAATGCGGCACCCACATTGTACAAAGCTTTTTGAAACCTAAAAGTTCATGTAAAATCTGATATGTTGATCCATGCGAGATGCCTATGGCCTCAGCTATCTCATCCACCATCTCTCGTTTATCTTCCGAAACCATATCCTGTATTTTTGGTATCTTTTCTGTTGTTGATACACTTATTGCACGTCCTTGACGTGGATCGTCTTCAAGGCTTGTACGACCAGATTTAAAAAGGGCAGCGCATTTTTCAACGGTGAATTTCGCAGGTGAAGAGTCCTCATACACTTTTAATAATTGTTCATAAATTTCCTTTACTTTTAAACGTTCCAAAACAAAGAATTTAATCACTGCACGATATTCAATTTTTTCCATTTTAAAAAATACTGTGACACATCCACACTAAATGGGGTTGTAAACAAAGAATGAATTAACAGATCGAAATGAAATTTCACACACGTTCTTATGAAGGATATGCCAACATAACAAATTTGGGCTGCCAGCAGCACATTCTGTTATCGACCCCGAGAACTTTTTGACTAGCCTATATTTTTAAATTATAGCTAAGAGAAATTTGAAATATCTCGCTTTTTAGAAGAAATTCATTGCTTATGAGCTCTTTTAAATATACCGTATTTTCAGAAAAATGCGCAGATTTTAACTATTTCAAATATCCCGGTTCGATGTTATAAAATAATAACTTTTTATTTATGTGAATTTGGTGTACGATTATTTCTGCGCTAACAATTAGTCTTAAAAATATTTGTGTATTATTTTATACAAAATAATTTATCACAGTTTATTTGCAATAGAACAGTTACTATTTTCAATAATTATCACAATTTTTATGTTTAGGAGCAAAGTTACTTTTCTGTACTAGGCTTTATATTTGAAGTACACTTTTCAATTCAGATTGATAGATACTTGAAATCTCGTCTGGTATTTATACCTCAGGCAATACTTCGAGAATCGCCTGCAAATGTTTGAGAGTTTCTGATACAGATCAATTTAGATGCACTTAGTTCTGCAAAACAAAGTCAGATGTCTCGCTTTTAAATATTTGCAATTTTTTAAATAAATAATATCTTAGATTCTCAGTTATGCTTTATCCGCTTCAAAAAAATAAATGTACCTATTTCTTTACTTTCACATTAAACCAGGCAAGCGTTTGACCAAAATCTCACCTACTGGCAAGTGACGATGTGGTGGAAGTTGTAGCACACTTGCTTGTTGACTTTCATTACAGAAAAAATATATATTGGGTGCGTGGCCCGGCAGGAAATATTATTTCTGAAATTTGGCCCGCCTGCTGAAATGGTTGGCCACCCATGATCTAGAGCATAACTTATGAAGATATTATAAGTAGTTTCATGAGTATGAAGTGTAGGCGCAAACCAATTAGTCACCAAGATTATTTGACAATAATTTCCAGTCTGCTCGTTTCGGAATTGATTTTTTGGAGATTTGTGTTTAAAAAAATCCTCCCCGGTAGGGCCCACACCACAGGTTCGGCCTAGGCGTCCAGAGGTCCTAAATGCGGCCCTGTATCATCATCTAAACATTGAATAATCGTTCGATTTTCTCACGAAAAATCAGGAATGATTTCGTCTCGGATTTCACATTGAACAAAAACGACACAGAGAATTGCTAAAGGGACCTCAACAAGACACCACACTTATTTATATTTATATGAATTTGAAACTTAAGTTGTTGTTTTGTGAATTTTTTTAGATACCTAAGATATTTGTATGAATTTTAAAGAACCCCCAATTTTTTATTAAGAAAATGTATATATTAATGAATTAAATAAAGTTATTAACTTATATTTCTTTTTACAAACAAAACAATCTTGTTATTTTACCAACAACCTGTCCGTTAATTTTAGTGATTAGATTGCGTCGAAGTTACGCAAGTTTACGTCTACACAATTTCATGACTATAAATGTTGTGGTCAAGCAAGTTTTTCCCGTAAATGACAATGTCATCAATATACACAAAACACAAAAGCCCTGTAGACCTGCCAATATATGCTTCATTAACCGTTGGAAGGTTGTGGCGGCTCCTTTGAGTCCAAAAGCCATTCCAATCATAATGACCAAAATTGGTACTGAAAGCGGTTTTGGCTCGGTCTTCTTTATTAATCAAAACCTGATGTTATCCACTAGCAAAATCTTATGTTGTAAAATACCGTGAATGACCTAGTTGGTCTAATATATTTCGATGCGAGGTAGGGGAAAAGCATCGTCAATTGTAATCTGGTTTGATTTTCTAAAGCCTATAACTACTCTCCACCTTTTTTCTCCATCTGGCTGTCTTTTTTAGGTACTACTAGTAAAGGTGAATTCCAAGAGCTTATTTGATGGAGCTATTATCTCGTTTTCCATTGTTTTTCAGGTAAACGATGCATTTTCTGATTAACCGGCGCCTGGTCTTATTTGATGGCTATTGTATGTTTACAGGAGGTTGTATTAGATAATTTGTCACTCGATAAATAAAATACATCGTTATATTCTTCGCAAATTTGTAAAATCCCATTTCTATCTTCTATAGCAACAATTTCATCCAGTCTTATTTCCTGTTTTAGTATTTCTATTCTGTCTCTATTTTGATTTAAATGAAATAAGTATTCCATATCACATTCGGGTGTATATTCATTTTAAGGCTGTTGTTCTAAATTTAAAATTTTGTATTCAGTAAGCGTTTCGGTAGTGAAACTAAAAGAGTTGATTTTCTTTTTCGTTAATTGTGTGTTGAGGATACAAACGGTTATTTTTCCTTCAATTGGCCTGACTAGAAAACTTCCAAGATAAACCCCTTCGCTTAATTCTTTCGATAAGCAGGGTCTATCTTGTTCGAATTCTACTTTTGTTTGAACCGATTTTTTAGAGCGGGGCGGCATATGAATTGCTGTCTGAGCCTCCACTTCATATTCCGTTTCGTCCCGGGTTGGTTCGTTAAAGTTTATCTGTCCTTGTAGCCACTTACAATTTTAGCTTCAGATACTGGTATTTCAACCTGTGTCTGGGCGACATCTATATGGGCCATGTTTATGGACTTTGTGGACAAACTGTTAAAAAGCGGTATTCCGTAGTTATGTTCGTTTATTTTTATTTCAGGAAAAGTTAATCGTTTGCCGAGTCCTTCAACGTTATAATTTTGAGACAAGAAATTAAACCCTAGTATGCCGTCACCGGAATTGGCGGGACTTATTCCATGATAAGGAATTTGCATAGTTGTGGGATTGGAAGGGGGAGTTTTGTAATACATGTACCTAGAGTTTGACCTGTACCGGATGCTGTTTGAATATTTATTTTCTTTTTTTAATGATTGTTTCTTAATTATACTTATTTCTACTCCGGTATCTATTACCAATTCGGCCGGAATTATTCGATACAATAGACAGAGGTATTTTGATTGTACATTTAGGTTGATTTAAAAGTTTAGTTGCAGGTTGACACTTTGTCTCGTTTGTTTTGGGGCTTAAGTGACCGCCCTGACTAAGTTTCGACATTGATCACCGTAAGGCGTGTTCATGCGTGTTCTACATTCACTATTCACGTGCCCAAATCGGTTACAAATTCCGCATTGCGATCGTTGATAATTATTGTTATCGTAATTATTTTGACTATTATTAAAATGTTGGTTACTTGTGTTACTATTTCCGTAGTTATTATTCCTATTATTGAAATTGTTGTTGTTATTGTTACCCTAATTGTTGTTGTTATTGTTGTAGTTTCTGTTGTAGTCATATTTTGTTTCTGAGAGTTATTATTTATATTCTTGTTGTTGTAATTGTTACTTCTGTGGCATTCACTCTATTTGGCAAGCAAATCGTTTTCCAGTTAGTTTGAATTCTTAATTATCACTTAGTTTAGGTCACACGCGATTACAATGTGCAATATACTTGTGAAACTTTCCATGGGGATTCTTTCAATCGCAGACCAAATACTTTTATCTCTAGCCGTTTTGGATCTAATGTTGTAATGAGTTGAGTGTCATGTATAAATACATGTGGGTTGATGAAATGCAACAGTATGAGTCATTTCATTTTAGAAAAACGACGAACGAAAAATTATCGCTCTTTTCAGAGTGGACGTGGACGTAGCAACACTATCTTCTGAAATTTCTCATCTTAATTATTATCAAAACTTATTAAATTAATAACTTTCGAATACTTGTGAAGCATTCATGAAATAAATTGTTTAATCAAGTTTTTTATTATTATTTTAACATTAAATAGATCCCACATACATACATATATATATGTATATATATCTACACATGAAGCCAATAAATGCAACTCATTATCACGACCTATTCCAATATTCTTTTATTACATATTTCTCTGTCGGCGGCATTTCTTATATCATATCCTTTTTATTACCGACGAGAGCGGATGAACATGTTTTTACACCATCAACGCAATTACCTTAATAATTGCGGGTCCTAAATACGTATTACAATCCCTTTCTTGAACTCGCCAAAGACATTTTCTTCTTAAGTGTTTTCCTAACGCTAAAAGGATTTACACAAGTGTTCTCTGAGCCATCGCTATACATTTTCTAAATGCATTAGGTAATAAAAGTAAAGTAGGCAATTATTATTCAGTTCTACGAACGATTGAGAAGGAATTTCTTTTCGGTTTATAGAATTTTTGGTGGGAACTTACGCCCCAATTTAAATACCAAAAATCTGCAATAAAAACGATGAATCGAAGATAGAGTAACGGAATCGATAATTTACACGCGAGCTGATCTTACCTTAGCTTCTAAAACTGGACCAAGCCATAAATTTCCTAACGTGAGGCTGCGTTAGAAGCTTTGGAACTGAGATAAAGATCCAGCAAGCAAAATAAAACAACATAACTAAACATAATATAACATAATCTATATAAATAAAATCGTAACTGTTAGTTTGGTCCTAACCGGTAATCTCTGAAATTTCTTGATCAATTGACTTGAAATTTTTATAGAACATTCCTTAGGAACACGAGCTGGTTCCTACATACTTTTTATTTACCTATGTTACACCTGAAAGTTTTAAAAAACAATTAAAAAAATTCATCACATAGCCACAAGCATCTAATAATTCATCGCCTTCCTTCGTGATTACTCTTACTCACACGCGCAATCGATCTGCTGCTGCTTCGCTCGATGTAGAAATGCGTCGTGAACAAAATTACATTACGGGTACTAACCTTTGAGCAAAAGGGCATTTACGATCAAATAATGCAAACTGTCAATAACGTGGTTGGAAAATCTTCTTCTTAGAAGCTCCAGGAGGAACTGGTAAACCGTTAGTAATTAGAGTGATTCTGCCTGCAATTTGATGCCAAAATTACATAGCCTTAGCTCTTGCGTAGTCTGGAATAGCTGCGACATTGCTACCAGGTGGTAGAACTGCTTATTCGGCTTCGAAATTACCATTGAACATGCAATTCATTGAAACTCCCACGTGCAACATTTCCAAAGCATCCGGCATGGGAAAAGTATTTTAGAAATGAAAACCTATTGTTTGGGATGAATCCACAATGGCGCACAAAAATTCGCTCGAGGCTGTTAATGTGACGTCAAAAGAAGAATTGTTTGAAAAAGTATTTCCCAATATCGAAACCAATTACAAGAATCGCCATTGGGTGAGCAAACGAGCTATTCTTGCGGCCAAGAACAAAGATGTCTACGAACTTAACAATATTATTCAGTCTAACATTCAAAACGAGGTAGTCACATAGAAGTCAGTCGACGGTGTTATGGAAGCAGATGAACCGGTTAATTATCCACCCGATTTTTTCAATTCACTCGATCTTCCACCGCAGAGCTTTCAAAGGTGAATATGTCCTCATTCCTCGCATTCATATCTTTCCAACGGAAATGCCATTTCGATTTAAGAGATTCCAATTCTCAATTCGATTCGCGTTTGCAATCACCATAAACAAAGCTCAGGCTAATTGTTAGAATTGTTCGGTTTATATCTAGACACGGATTACTTATCACATGGACAATTATATATTGAGTGTTCTAGCGTCGGTACAGTCTGCATAGAGAATGGTACAACAAAAATATTGTATACCCACAAACACTGTGAAATTAAACATATTAGAAACATGCGCTTTCTCATTTCCATTTAACCAGACTGAGCCACAGCAACGCGTGGCCGGAATTAAAAGAAATATTTGAACTCTGTATTTAGAAATCACACAGGATTTCATTACTCTCTAAAGATGCGGAGGTTTTGATAGGAACTATTTCTATCGTCGACCAAATAGTTCTATCTCGCACTGCTTCGGCGCTAAAAAACTTTTGAACTTTTTAAATAGAGGCCACACACGATTACAATATTCAGCAAAGCTGTCGAAGCTTTCATGGGAATTATTTCCGTCGACAGTTTTATTTCTTACCGCTTTGGCGCTAGAGAAGATACAATTTTTTTAAATGTCGAGATCTCATACGATTATAGGGTTCAGCAAAAAAACAACAAAGTTCTGGAGGTTTCCATGGGGGTGATTTCAACCGAGGACGGACTAGTTGTATCCCCCACCACTTTATCGCTGGTGTGAATAAAAATATTTGAACTGCGTATTTAGAGGTCACACAATATAGCAATGTTCATTAAAGCTTCGGAGGTTTTCATAGGGACTATATATGTTGTCGACCAAATAGTTCTTTCTCTCACCGCCTTGGCGCTGGATCCAATATAAAATTCTGAACTTTTTATATAGAGGTCATACACGATTGCAATATCAGCAAAGTTGTCAAGGTTTTCATGGGAATTATTTCCGTCGACGGCCGAATAGTTTTATCTCTCACCACTTTGGCAATACAAATTTAATACAATTTTTTGAGCCGCATATGTAGAGATCATATACGATTATAATGTTCAGCCAGGCGCGGCTCTTCATTAGGGGCCAATGGGGCTAAGCCCCACCAACCAAAACTGTTTTACTTAATTTCTGAAACTAACATTTTTCAGTTAAAACTCATTTTAAAAATATATTCGAAAATTACAATATAAACGAAAAGATCCTATGTATTATAAAATTTAAATACAAAATAAATTAATTGAAAGCCCTTTCTTTTGTTTCTTATTTTAAAAAAAACGAGTCGAAAGCCTCTGTTTTGTTCTGAAAGGCTTCGAGTTTTCTTCAAGAAAAATTTCTTGATTTTTATAAACAAAAAAATAAATTGCTATAAAATAATAACACTTAACATATGTTTTCTTATTGGTTTTTTTATTCTAAAGCACTTTTATTATGTATAATTACAACTTTATTTGTTGTTTCTATTTAATAATTCACTCTAAAAAAATGTCTATTTGTGAAATTCAAAAAAAAAGTATATATGTTATATATTAAAATATATGAAACTGAAATAATCCAAACTTTGGTAAATTCTTCTTGTAATTATGTTACAAATGCAATTGAACTGATTCTACGTTAAAAAAAAGAAAAAAAAACTTATATTTATTTACTTTTGATACGATCTAGGATAAATACGGAACGAATTTTAATATGCTATCGATTAGAGGTTTTCTTTCAACTAGCTGAGAAAATCCTTTTTTTTTTTCTAAATTATAAAATACCAATATACAAAAAGAAAACAGAAAATTAACGTTCTATTTAAGTCCGTCGACCCATTATATACTAATTTCTTTACAAGGTTGAAAGAATGTTGGAGTCGAGCTTCAAAGCGTACTTTCGTTTTTTAGTTTTCCTGTTGATCATTGTGAATTTCAATTGGCGATCAGTTTTCATATCGATATCGGGTGACAGTTCAAAGGTAAACAAACATTCTGGTAAGAAAAAAAAAATAATATTAAATAATTGTATTAATGTTTTATTTCTTCTAGGTTTTATCTGGTGATGTTCATAGATGAGTATTGTTCCATTGAATATTATTATTAACTCCTTTCTGATGCAATTTTATAATTTCAGGACAGCATACTGATGAGTTTTCAACAGCCTCGCTATCTTAACCACAAAAATCAAAAAACCATAGAAAAGGAACGATTCGAAAAGACTCAGTAGCTTAAACACAGAAATACTATAATATCGAATAATTGAAAATCTTCAACAGAAGAAAAAAATCGTAAGCATACGAAAAAGGCCTTTATTTGTTTCAGTCCCGAAACAACAACAAAATCATTATACACCACACAATTTTTTTTCTTGTTCTGTTTTTTGTCTATTCAAATTTCATACATTTTGGGCTAATTTCAATCAGAAATGAAATGATTAGTGCAAATACACCCAACTCTTTTTTTACACGGTAGATACGTTCCAACGAAAACCGTGTAAAAAAAACCGTGTAAAAAAAGACATGCAGCGCATATTAAAATTGAGGATGTGTTCCACAACTTTAAAAAACCGTGTAAGATCAAAAAAAGAGCTATGGGTTGTCCTAAAAAGCGTGCAAAAAAAGTATAATATTAAAAACCAACACTATTCTAATGAAAAACAGAATATAATGAAAAACAAATATATTTATATATATTTATATTCTGACGAGTTTGAATCCAATAAAGAGTCTGGTTCATTATTAACGTTCTCTGATGTACTTAACACGCAATTTTAAATACATATAAAAATATAAAATGCGACTAAAACAATTCCGGGAATTTCCCCAATTATATTTTATTTTTGTAACTGCGTATGTATACAAAATTTTTTTTCGACTTCGTGTTAGAACAAATAATTCGTGTAAAAAAAAATATTTTTTACTTTTTGTGGACCGTGTTATTTCAAAATCGTGTTAAAAAAGACCGTGTAAAAAAAGAGTTGGGTGTATTGTTTAATAAATTTCGATGAATTTATTTTAAATTCCTTCACACCAAATTTGTATATAAAAACTAGCTGGTACCCGTCGCGTTGCTGCCGCAGAAGAAATTGTGGAAAATTCGTTTGAAATTTGGAAGAATTATCTTATTTAAATCTTTAAATATTTTGCCGAATTTTACCGAAGTGCGCCAAAATTTACCGAAATTTGCCGAATTTTACCGACATTTGCCGAAGTTTGAAAATCTTATTTTACAATTTTTCTTTAAGACCGTTCATTTTCGAGAGATTTCGGTAAATTTCGAAATATTTCGGCACACTTCGGAAAACTTCGGAAAAATATTATGCCTATAACCTTCCCGCAAGTGCAAGCAATAAGTTGGCAAAGTTTTATCCCAATCAGACGAACGATGTGGCCGCGCATAAAATGCAAACAAACAAACATTGATTTTTATATATGTAATAAATAGATAAGATTTTTAAATTTTCAATTATTTATCAAAATTTCCGGCGAAGTATTTTCAATTATTTAGTAAAATTATTTGGAAGCTCAATAATAAATTTTTTTTATTCCACCGCGTATATTATTAAATAGAATATGAAAATATTAATGTTATTTGTTATTCCTCGATTCGGTATTGCATTTCAGCAAACAATTTCAGTAAAATCCATCCAGGATTGTGAAGGAAGAAATAATAGTAGTAAAAAAAACGTCTTTTAAAACGAATACACCGATTAAAATAAAATTTGCAGAATACATTTATTTCATCAGGGTCCAGACTATCTGTGATTTAGACCAAATTTGAAAACGTTATGCAGAAAAACTTTCAAGTATTATTATCTTCGGCTATTTATGCCCTATGGTTGGTGCTACCAGAGGGTATATTAGTGTTGTCACTCCAATTGTAACACATCGGAATAATCGTAGAAAGGTTTTAATGGTATGGTTGTGGAATCAAAAGTTATATCGATTTATGCATGACCGTCCGTCCGTCCGTATACAAGATAACTCAAAAACGCGTTATCCGATTTTGATGAAATTTACAATGTGAGTTGCTTATTCCTTAACTTGGTTTGGTATTACATTTCAGAAAAATGGATCCAGGGGAGCAAAGTTATAAAGGAAAAACCAGGGTGAGCAGAATGTTTTCTTGTTTTTTTGTTTATGGTTTTTCCGATTTTATTGGAAAATTTGTAAAGCAATTTGGTTTAAATTAGTTGTATTGTTTAACTACATAAATAGACGGTAGCATGGTAAATTTCAGTCAAATCGGTCAAAGGATAGTGGAGAAAGAAATAATCCTAGGAGGGAATAAATCTGTCCCTAAAGTTTTTTTGATGTACTTTAAAAACTAATTCACCGATTTGACTAAAATTAGAAGATTATACCTATGCTATCAGGGTCTGCGTTACCTGGAAATTAGACAAAATTTTGAAAATAAGAAACAAAATTATAAAGAAAAAACCTTGAAATAATGTTAGTTTTGACAGTTTTTCTGTCCGATTTCTACCATAGCGAATCACGGCTATAGGCCGATTTTCAGTTACTATTTCTTTTTTAGTCCCATTTCATCCATAGGACATAAATTTACTATAAGCCGATTTTACGTTACTATATGTTGGTTATTGCTTCAATGACGTTAGGTCGGCTCCATACTTGCGTTGAAAAATATTTGTTGAACATGTAAAGCAAAGAAAAGTAGAGAAAAAGTGAAGAACCGAGACCTGGATTCGAACCAGGGTCTCATCAGTCTCATGAGGCGAGGTCGAGGTCTTAACCAACTAGACCATTCTACACTGTATCTACCAGTCTGTTCATTTGCTTTTCCTCTATTAACAACAATATTATTCAAATCATTACAACTGTTTTTGTCAAAACCTCACAATTGTTTTATCAAATTCAGTTGTATCCTATTTTTAACTCTTACAACTCGGCCAATCTGACATGTCAGCCGCCCTCGGCTGACCTCAGAAACATATCCGACTGTAAGAATCCAAATCACAAACACTGCAAATACACAAATACACAAAATGGCTAACCATTCCAAATTGGTTACACCACTCAATAAAATCCAATACAATTTTGCACATATTCAACTTTAGGAGCCTTTTTGTGAATAATACCCCACATCTGAGTTGTAAAGCAAAGAAAAGTAGAGAAAAAGTGAAGAACCGAGACCTGGATTCGAACCAGGGTCTCATCAGTCTCATGAGGCGAGGTCGAGGTCTTAACCAACTAGACCATTCTACACTGTATCTACCAGTCTGTTCATTTGCTTTTCCTCTATTAACAACAATATTATTCAAATCATTACAACTGTTTTTGTCAAAACCTCACAATTGTTTTATCAAATTCAGTTGTATCCTATTTTTAACTCTTACAACTCGGCCAATCTGACATGTCAGCCGCCCTCGGCTGACCTCAGAAACATATCCGACTGTAAGAATCCAAATCACAAACACTGCAAATACACAAATACACAAAATGGCTAACCATTCCAAATTGGTTACACCACTCAATAAAATCCAGTACAATTTTGCACATATTCAACTTTAGGAGCCTTTTTGTGAATAATACCCCACATCTGAGTTGTAAAGCAAAGAAAAGTAGAGAAAAAGTGAAGAACCGAGACCTGGATTCGAACCAGGGTCTCATCAGTCTCATGAGGCGAGGTCGAGGTCTTAACCAACTAGACCATTCTACACTGTATCTACCAGTCTGTTCATTTGCTTTTCCTCTATTAACAACAATATTATTCAAATCATTACAACTGTTTTTGTCAAAACCTCGCAATTGTTTTATCAAATTCAGTTGTATCCTATTTTTAACTCTTACAACTCGGCCAATCTGACATGTCAGCCGCCCTCGGCTGACCTCAGAAACATATCCGACTGTAAGAATCCAAATCACAAACACTGCAAATACACAAATACACAAAATGGCTAACCATTCCAAATTGGTTACACCACTCAATAAAATCCAATACAATTTTGCACATATTCAACTTTAGGAGCCTTTTTGTGAATAATACCCCACATCTGAGTTGTAAAGCAAAGAAAAGTAGAGAAAAAGTGAAGAACCGAGACCTGGATTCGAACCAGGGTCTCATCAGTCTCATGAGGCGAGGTCGAGGTCTTAACCAACTAGACCATTCTACACTGTATCTACCAGTCTGTTCATTTGCTTTTCCTCTATTAACAACAATATTATTCAAATCATTACAACTGTTTTTGTCAAAACCTCACAATTGTTTTATCAAATTCAGTTGTATCCTATTTTTAACTCTTACAAACATTTCATTTTGTTAGACAAATTTTTCCATTTTTCGCTCTAGAAAGCGTAGTAATTGATTGCAAACATTCGTTAACGTATGTATTTTTGTACTTCTACCTTAAACTATCATCATATACTTTTGGGAAACCAATCAGATAAAACTCGATGACCACTTAGATTGCAATACCTCTAGGATGAAGTACAAACTTGCATAAATTTATTTACAATATTGTAATATTAAATGACCTTTTTTCGGCAAATATTGAATTAGCCCCACCTCCGCAGATAGTCACGAGCCGCCACTGTGTTCAGCAAAGTTGTTCGATTAGTTTGTGGCGACTTGCAAGTTTCTAACGAATCTTTTCAGTTTGTCGTAATTGTATCTGGCAACATTGTTTAATTTTCTACTTTGCAAAATAATAATTTTAAATCGGTTAGTTGGATAAAAATTTCTGAACATTTTTAATTTTAAAACGAAAGAAAATGTTCTAGTCCTTGGAATTTTTTTGATAAGAAACATATAAAACTGCAAAAATAATTTTAAGTAAAATCAAAAGAATTGGCTCGATGCATGCAATTATAAAGTCTTAATAATCTATAATTAAAATTAATAATAAATAATTTATATTTCAAAATTAATAATTTATATTTAAAAATAATGAATAATTATTAATTACACTTCAATCTATTATAACTATTGTGATAATAATTTTGAGGTTAATAAAGTTAATTTAAAATAGCAAATCGGGCTGTTAATTTTAGTGCGAACCTTGCACAATTGAACCTCAACAACGATTCCTACAATTTCAACCTAAGACCAAATAGTTCTATCTCTCACCACTTTGGCGCCGCAGTCAATAAAAATTATTGAACTCCGTATTTAGAGGTCACACACGATTACAAGGTTTAGCACAATTGCGGAGGTTTTCATGAGGATTATTTCTGTGCCAGACCAAATAGTTTTACCTCTCATCGATTTGGTGATTTGGAGTTTACAAAATTTTTGAACTTCGTAGAGAGAGGTCGCACACGAAGACATTGTTTAGTAAAGTTATGGAGGTTTTCATCTTGATTATTTCTGTCGCCGCCCAAATAGTTTTATCTCAAACCGTTTAGGCGCTGGAGTAGAAATAAATTTTTTAACTGTGCATGTTAAGCAGTAAGTAAAATAAATAAATAAACATAAACATAACTAAACATAATATAACATTATCTATATAAATAAAATCGTAAATGTTCGTTTGTTCCTAACCGGTAATCTCTGAAACTTCTTGATCAATTGACATTAAATTTTTATAGAACATTCCTTAGGAACACGAGCTGGTTCCTACATACTTTTTATTTACCTATGTTACACCTGAAAGTTTTAAAAAAACAATTTGAAAAATTCATCACTCACACATAGCCACAATCATTTAATAATTCATCGCCTTCCTTCGTGATTACTCTTACTCACACGCGCATACATCAATAAAGTACATATAATAAAGAATATAAGCATAGATTGTAGAAAATAAAGATGGGCGTAGTGGCGGCGTTAAAAATATCAATTCGGAGGGGCAACACCGTAAATGGGATAATGCTTATGCATTGTGGAACATCAGAATTTCGAAAAATGTTTGCGTTATTTATTCCAAAAAACAAGTTTCTCTTAAGCGTACAAAATTAAATTGATTGTTGATAAATAGAAAATGCAAAATTTCATGTCGTTCAGACACCAAGTGGATGTATGCATTTTGGGACACGTTACATTTTTCACAGAGTTCACACGAGTATGGGGGAAAGAAAAGTCCACTGCAACAGAGAACCCAGTATTGCAGTAAGCCTGCTTATACCTACAGGGCGGCAGATATATAGGGGCTTAAACTGATTTCCGACTCTCTTCGTTTTCTGCCCTCTCCCGTAACATTATCACCATGGTAGAACCTGTTGAGAGCTATGCTCTTGATTACCTCGCCCAAGAGTTCTCAGAGCTTACTTAAACCAGTTAACCACAGCAAGGTGGGACCCTGTCGAAATGGATATACGACTTACTTTCTAAACAAAAACAAGTAATTTCTATCAATTTATAGTTTTTTTTATTTGTTATTACTTTCACGATACATTTGTATACTCGTATAATATGCCAATATAGTTAAGAAATTTAGGTCATACATTCATAATAATTAGTTTTTTTTAAATTAGGTTTTTACTTGTTATACAACAATAATTTTTTTTAAATGTTTTTACAAAGTATTACTTTAAAATTTTTTTAAATATATATTTTCCCAGCGTATTACTATTTAATTAATAATTAATTTTTAGGTATGTTTGAATTAAAAATTTTTTCACAGGATTACTTTTATGCATTTTTTAAGTCCCTTTTTAATAACTTTTTATTTAAATACGAAAAAAAATTTGTTTTCAGTAGTTCATTAATTATAAAAGAAAGTAAAGTTCAAATGTTTTAATACTTTTTAGTTTTTGAATACAAAAACTAAAAAGTATTAAAACATTCAACTTGAATGTACTAGATTATATTAAGTATTTATGGCAAATTCATATAATTATTATATTGTATAGTACAAAAAGTATACTTCATTTTTCTTATTTACTTCGTTTTTGTTGATTTTTGAAACCTCTTATTTTGAATAAAATCTTAGTTGAAATTCAAAGTAATATTTTCTTCCATAAATATATAAATTAAAATTTTTCATTTTTAAATGTTTGTTAGCTTTTTGACATATCTACTAGATGATTCAGTAATTCTGTAGGGCGACATGTAGGTGGAACCATTAGCGTTAAATCGATGAATATCGTGTCTTGATACAAAATTGTCTTTAAATGCGAAAAAATACTATCTAAACCAAACAATGGCTTGATAGTTATTTTCTTCGTCGAGGCAAATGATTAAGAAGTGGATTGCTGAATTTAAACGTGGTCATGGAAACAAATCTGATGAACAATATTCAGGTCGCCCAAAAGACGTAACAACTGAAGAAATGTCCAATAAAATACATGACGTCGGGTTGGATTTTGTATAAAAAACCTTGCGCGAGTTAACAACCAACCAAAGACGGCAACGGGTTCACGATTCAGGGTAATGTTTAGCCATATTTAACCATTATCCGAAAGATTTTGTGCGTCTGCCGGTTATGAAACATGGATCCACCACCATACATCGGAATCGCGACAACAAGTAAAAGAATGTGTAGGGTCTCGTTAAGGCCGTCCGAAGCGGTCGAAGATGAACCAACCGGCCGGAAAGCCTTTGGCCAGTGTTTTTTGATTCTCAGGGCAGTTTATTCATCGACTACCTTGATAACGGAAAATAATATTATGGAGCTTTATCGCATTGTTTAAATGATACACTCAATACCAAACGACCACATTTAGCAATGGAAAACTACTTTCTTTGCAAGACAATGCATCATCTCACAAGTCAGTGAAAGCAATGACAAAATCAAATCAATTACGTTGGGAACTGCTTCAATATAAATCGTGCTCTCCGGGTATGGTCCCCAGAAACTATTATCTCTTTCTAAACTTGAAAAGATGGCGAAAGGAAAAAAGACTTGCTGTATGCGAAACTGAGGCGTGTTTTGCATATCTTCAGGAATCATATTAAACCAAAGGTGTTTTATGGTGTGATATTAAAATACCGTTGGACTAATTGTATCGAGCTAAAAGGAGTTTATGTTGAAGAATAAATTCGACTTTTGCCAAAAAACTTGTTTTTTCAATGTTTCCCGCGGACTTATTGAACCATGTAGTATATTATTTCCTTTTTTATACTTGTATTTTAAAACTGTTTTGTTTTTGCTTTAAATAATAATTGTTTTTGTTTTCTAATTTAAAACCATTTTGAAAGCAAAATTCATCCTGTCTTTAAAAATTATTATAAAAATAAATTTTTGAAATTTTCACCACTGAATAAAATTCTTTAGTTAAATCTATTACATTTAAAAAAACACAGCGTGTACAACTCTGTGTGCGATTTAATAAAAGTGAGAGAGAGAGAATGTTCTAAAAGGAATATAGTATGTAAACGGTTTATATTAGCTTTCATCGTGGTCTAGGTCAGGATCTGCTTCATAACATGTAAAAGAAACAACAACGTAACCCAAATATTTATCGGGGTCACGGCCTGAGACCCCGATAGATTTTAGTTATGTAAAATTGCAAAAGATGGCGCAGCCATCGTTTTCCATATGATGTGGGCATCGTAATATAATGAATTTCATAAATTCGTGAAAAAAATGATTTTTTAATAACAAAAAAACAGCAATTATAAAAGTAAGATTTCGAATGTAAATGCAATATTCAATTTATTTCATCGAGTTTTACAATTCCTTTGAGTTATTCTTCTATTTCTATTTCTTTCGAAAACCATATAATTTTATCTCGCACCCCTTTGTCGATGGAGTCAATACAAACTTTTGAACTTTTATGTAGAGGTTACACGCGATTACAATGTTCAGCACAGCTGTGGAGGTTTTCATGGGGTCTATTTCTGTCGAAACACTTTATAGTTCCGCCTCTCACTACCTTGGCGCTGAGGTCATTTATAGGCTATTTTGGCCTCTACCTTATCGAGGTTTTTTGCTTTTACCGAGCACTTAATTACCCCCATCCAAATTTTTATCGTTATTTATGACATACTGGTGCAAATTCTTAGAAACTATTTCCGTAATATTCGTTACCTATTATTCTGTTTTACCTAATGACCCAGATGTGGGAATGACTCATGCTTAAGTGGAAATACTCATTTCTGTCTTTTGCACCGGAACACTAGATTACTCTCGTCAGTTTTCTTCAAGTTTTCAAGGCAAGTATCGAATTCTGTGGCAACTACTCGTAAAATTAAGGAGAAAGTGGGAACTACAGCGATTGTGCGTACAGTTCTCAGGGTGATCAAGCAGTATCCACACCTGTTAATATAATTGAATTAATATTCAACGCTGTAATTAATTTTGTTAGTTTAGAGTAATTCGTAAACTAAAATTTCTAGGAGCTAGGAGATAGAACTATGTTGTCTTCGAGGAAATAATACTCACAAAAGTCAAACTGTCAAAAATGTTGTGTGAAAAATCGCATGAACATTTGAAAATACATTTGATTTTTACGGTCAAACTACGCGACAAAAATGTTGCGCAATTTGTTGTGTGAAATAAGTGGTAATGTGAAAGTACTTTTAGATCTTAATAAGGAAACGTAGTTGGTTATTTGTTTAGGTTAAATAAAATTAGTTGAAATTTTGCAAAAAAAAATTAGTAAATAATTTTTTTATTCAAATTTATGTTTAACGTGTGATTTTATTATATTTTTCTACCTAAGTACTAAAACAATATTTTCGTGGTAATTTTTTTTTTATAATGTTAATTAGAATATGTCAAGCTGGTAAATAAAAAAGCTTTTTTTATGTACATATTTATAATTTTCTGTCAGAATTTTCCTTCCTCTGAATTTTATAATCAATAAGTTGTCATTTCAATTAATTGTAATTTTAATTAAATGTTTCTTTTTTATAATTTTTCTCTTATTTCTTTTCTTCATTTTTATAAATTCATAAATATTTTCTTGTTAAGTTTAAATTTTGTTTAATGCTCCATTTTTGATATAAACTTTCGGAAAATTTTTGAATTTTTTTTGTTATTAAAAATTTTTTTTATTTATTTAGACAGCGCAATAAACAGGTTATTTTTAAATATAATTGTTATTTAATGCTCTAGACAGATTTCTGATTTTAATTTCAATAATTATTTTTTAATGATACTTCTGGATGACCCATGACACTTCTTGTTATTTTCACAATGACTATTATTCTTGTCATTCCAAAAGGTTCAAAAAATTACTATTTTGTTTATAATTTTCAAAATAGAATGTTTATTCATTTTGATTCAATAAAATTAACTTTTTTAAATAGTTTTTAGTAAATTTGAAGCAATTTTTAAAATAATAAACATTTTTTCTCCTTTTAAGTTTATGTAAAAGAAGAAAACATGTCAAAACTACATGAAAGTTTTAAAATGTTTAAATGTAGATTGCCTTGTAAACAGTGTGAAGCACAAATTTGGGACTCCTTCACAATTTCATTTAATAATTAAAACAATAATGATGCTTGAAATAGATACTTAAAATTGATCATTATTACGTAAATAAAGGTCATTATCCAGTTTGAATGACCGATTGGGCAATAATGATCATTAAAATTGGAGATCTGTCTAGGATATAATTTTATTTTTAATTTATTGTGAAAAGTATATACTTTTTGTTAGCTCTTATTTTTAAAATTTACAATAATTTAGTGTTTTGTTTTAATCATAAGATTTGTCGTTACAAAATTTTTTATATCTCTTTTTATTTAATTTTTATTGTTTTATTTACTCATTAATAAAATATAATATTTTTGATTTCTATTTATTGAAATAGAATTTTTTTTTCTTGTATGGTTATTTTTTAAACCAGATTTATAAAATATATATTGTACTATTGTTAACTTTTCTTGTTCGTTTTAGCTTGCAATTGTTAGTTTTCTTTCAAACGTGTGAATAATGCTAATGAATTAATTAAATTAGATTCCTTTTTAATATATGTTTAATGAACGGTAATGTTTCAGCAGTATTTATCGATCTTCAGTGATTCTTCCAAAACCAGATTATTATTATTATTTTCTAACGTCTAATCAATTCTGGAATAGATTGATCATTGGTATTTTATTATTTTCCTAATGAATGTCCTCCAATTGAATTTTTTGTAAGAATTACTAGGAGTCACCAGCGCTTAGAATTAGGAAGACAACTTGATGTATTTATTCTATTTTAAACAATCAACGCAATTCTGGCGTAGAATATTTTTGTTAGCATGAGTAATAGCGAATGGCCGATTATTGTTCACGCTCAAAAATCATTTATGTAAAGAATAAACTGACAGTTATTTTTTGGAATATATTTTAGTAATTTTTAACTTCATTAAACAATTTTAATTAAAACTTAAAAAATTATTTCTGTCAATGAAAACAAAAGGATTTGAAAGGAAAGTATTCTAAATTAATCCACAAATATTCAAATTAAGGGTTAAGACATACTAAATCAGAATTCTCTTCACAACTTTCTGGTCACACTGGTCTTTCCTTCATAACTTCGTTCCCCTCAAGTTAAGGAAGAACCAACTGATATTGTAAATTTCATTAAATAGGATAACGAGTTTTTGAGTTATCTAGTATACGGACGGACGGACGCACATGCAGCAACCTTTCTACGATGATTACACTCTGGAAGATGTGAAAATTGACGAGTGACCTTGCTTTGTTTTTGGAATTATATGACAGTTTGTTGGCGACCTGGACAGCGATTACAGACCATTTGCCACCTTTTTTTCTCATCTTTTATGAAAAATTTCCCTAAACTTTAGAAGCATTGCCACTTCACAAAATTTAATTTAATTTTAAGGAAATTATTTTTACCGTTGGGAAATTTTTGGTCACCAATTTCTCTGACGACCTCTCGAGCTAGTCAGTATTTTTCAGTTAGTAAATTGTATGAAAGATTTCGTTAATTTGAAATAAAAATTTTTTTTTTTGTTTAATGATTAATTCTCAATTGAATTATTGTTCACTTTAGTACTATTTAGCACTAACCTAAATAAAATTATTTTTCTCTTTTAGAAAAATAATAATTTTGAAGAAAAACCAAAATTTTTAGGTTAAAAAAAAATTGGTAAACAAAAAATAACAACGTAATCTCTGAACAAGAAAAACATGTATTTCGAATTCAATGATTAAACACATGTTTACTTGCAGCCACATTGATGCATTTTGATAGCTTTATGGATGCCATGTACAAATGTACAAATGGTCGTTGTAATCGCTGTCCTGGTTTACATTTACAATGCATGTCTGATTTTTCTAAAAAAAAAAATACTTTTTACAACTTAAGGCCAATCTCCACACAGCCGACATCCTATTCTGATAAAAGGATGGGATGCACTTATGCAAAATTTAGTTAAACAGAATGGGAGAAACAATCATCCAACGAATTTTGTCGTCTTTTGCAGTTATAATTTCCCCATCTGATTCTTCATCTGCCAGATGATTCCCCTCAAACGCAGATAAACTTGTTCATCTGATTTATGGGTTTTCATCTGCATTTGCATACTCTCACAAGAATCATACACGACATCATTGCACACTACCAAATTTTCTTATAGGAAGTTTTTCTATGACAAATTGATTTTTATGGTTTAGTGATGAAATACGCAAGTTAAATTTTTAACTTCTATACGAAGCATATAAAAAATAAAAAAATTTGTTTTACAAATCTCCACGTTTTATAGGATTCTAAATGGTTTGCAATCATTTTTATCCAATGTCTGTCTGTCTGTATATCACAACAAATGTTGTGATTAACTAAGGACTTCGTTCACTCTGAATTCCCATATTCATAAAGTTATCTTTTAGAAAGGCTTTCGAAAGGTAACGTGATTTGAACATACGTATAGAAGTTTCGTCGTTTTGCACTATAGCTTGTTTTTAGATGTGATAGGAATTTAAGCCTTATGATAAAGTCTGAAAACACAATTTGGTACTACATTTTCCTATAAAATGGAAGGGAATGCTCTTAATTTTCCCATAATATTATATAGTAAATTGTGTGGGGAGAGACCCTGATGCTTTTATTCGGTCAATCCTAGCGAAAATTGCAAAAGTCCATCCCTTTTTACTTTTCTGATTTTTCTCGTCAGAATA